>JAPMOR010085606.1:3069311-3113098 GCA_026543865.1 Argiope aurantia | reverse complement strand
GATTAATCCCCGGCATGCTGTTAATAGTATCCGAAAATCGAATTTGTGTTTAGACACATTTTTCTCAATCTATTTTTTTTTTGGTGATTAATCCCCGGCATGCTGTTAATAGTATCCGAAAATCAAATTTGTGTTTAGACACATTTTTCTCAATCTATTTAAACAAAGATTTGACACAAAGCTGTACTTGTAGTCAAAAAATCCCATATCAAATTTGATATACTTAAGCCATTGCATTTTTGAATTATCGCGTTTACATTTTTCTGAAAGTATAGACCGATAGACGGTCATCCAGTAGGTGGTTTTAGCTCAAAATTTGGCAGGTGTCTACACTATAGATGTTAAATACGTGTACCGAATCTTACCTATCTAGTTCTCTTCGTTTTGTAGTTATCGTATTAACTTATATTCGAACAACCGGGCAGACGGACTTCTTTTGAACAGATTTTACACAAAATTTGAAAGAAATCTGCAAATTTGGTGTAATAACCGTATACCAAATTTCAACCGTCTAGCACAAAGAGGTTTTGAATTAACTTTGTTACATACAGACAGACGTACATTTTCCAAAAATGTGCTTTTCGAAATCAGAGAGGTCTAAAACGTGGAAATTCGCCAAAATCTCAAGTTCAAATCTTTTGATGATTACTGTATTTTCTCTATATTAAGTATGCGAGAATGTAAAAATGGGAACATAATTTTGTGTTATACTCTAAGAAGGAAACTAAAAGATTTGAATCCAAAATTTGTTATCGTGTAATTGTATATCAGCTTCGTATGCAACAGTTTTCTGGGGAGACAAGAATTTATTTCTTCTCATTTATTTTTCATCCTCTGAAAAATTTTATGCAGGGTGTTGCAAAACTAATGGTCCATACTATAGAACTCGCCAAAAGAAACAACTTTCACAGTAAAATGTGGGATCGGAAAGCCTCGAGAGGGCGCTTCGTCTGAAGTAAATAAATCATCCGTGTTTTGCAGAGCCCATCATTCTGGCGCTATTCATCACCAGAGTTGCCGCACTATTTTAATTCGGAGAAGGCAGGTATGCTCTTTATGTACAGGCCTGCAAATGTCAATGCCAGAGAAGTGGTAAGACTTTACCGAATGCATTTTCTGAACAGGGCGCTACCCGATCTGAGAACATTTCAACGTTTGCACATTCAAATCTCGGAGACAGGTTCATTTCGTGGCGAAAGGCAAGATACAGGTCGACTACGGACCACGAGAGCGATAAATCGAATAGAGGCAATTCCGGAGACAATGAACAACCACCTGAACGAAGCACACGGTCAATATCTCCAGAGCAAGGGGTCCACTTTACTACGGTATGACGTGTGCTGCATGAAGAAAGGTTACAACCCTTATCATCTCCAGCGGGTCCAAGCCTTACAGACAACTGATTTTCCATAACATGTAACATTTGCACATTGGTTCTTGCAACAGAGCATACTGCAGCCCCAATTTGCAGCATCTGTCCTGTTCTTGGATGAAGCTACATTCACGTGTGATGGCGTATTTAATATGCACAGCAATCATGTATGGGCTGCAGTAAATCCAAATGGTACACTTTCGAGCGGTAACCAGCAAAGATTCTCCTTGAATGTGTGGGTAGGAATGATCCACGATAACTTAATTGGGCCGTATCTGTTACCAAACTACTTATATGGACAAAAGTACCTCATCTTCCTCCAGTAGGTGTTGCCTGATTTACTGCAACATGTACCAGCAAATGTTCGAGGTATCATGTGGTTCCAGCAAGACGGAGCACAAGCTCCTTTTTCCAGGAATGTACGAAACTACCTGCATATTGCCTTTCCGGACAGATGGATTGGCCACGGGGAGCCAGTCTCTTGGCCTCCGAGATCTCCCAATTTGTCCTGCTTAGATTTTTTTTTCTCTGGGGACAGCTAAAGGGTGTCGTGTACGAGACGCCGGAGGACCTCGTCGCCCGAATTAGCGCTGTAGCTGCAGACGTACGTGATATGCCAGGATTATTCCAATATGTATGGGATTCAATGCATCGCCGATTTGAAGCCTGTATTGCTGCTGTTGGTATCTCATTTGAGCATTTGTTATAAATAAAGATTCTTTATCTTCATATTGTTGTTCTTGGTCTTTATTGTATTCTTCATTTCTGAGAAGCAAGCAGCCTCTCGCGGCCCGAAGTTTGCTTTCCGACCCCACATTGTATGGCGAAAGGTGTTTGTTTTTGCAAATTCTATCATCCCTTATAGTATGAACCATTAGTTTTGCAACACCCTGTACAGAAAAAGTAAAAATACTTCAAGTTAGTAATTTTGCAGTTTATTCCCTTAAATAAAATAACCCAATTCTATTCGCTGATCTCAGCAAAATGCAAAGTCTTGATTATTACCTTATTTCATTGATTATTGGATATCGAGATGAGGCAGATGAGCCAAAATTTATATTTGCTTTAACTTTCCAAATTATATAAAAGTTTATCTGATGGCAGATTACTAGAACATTCATCGCATTTCCTTGGTTCGAATATTCATTAGCTCAAAAAGCGGAGCTCCAAAATGTTTATACAGCTTCTACTAAATATACAGCTAATTTCAAACATTCACATATAGGAAGAAATCACAGGACTAATTTTTTGTCCCCTAATTACAAAGCATGTATAATTAGCGGATAAAAATGCTTTGCTTGTACAAAAATTGATTTGATAATATTATTAAAAATTTCATAGCTGCACTTGAAGTTTTCAAATGATTTTGAAAAATTCTTCAAAATTTTGGTTCAATTGTTTCGATGCTTTTTTTTTACTTCTATTCATAACAGATATGAAATGAATGATAACTCAAATACAATTTGAACACGAACATTAGCAGGCAATGTGACTTTATAAGTCTTGTAATCTGAAGGAAGTATAATGAAAAGACATAGATCCATTACGTATTACTTTCTCGCAAACAAAGCGCGTACATTAGATACAAAATACGTATTTCTTGTATATAAATCAACAAAAGATTCGAATTCGAGATTTTGACGAATCTCCGTGTTTCAGATCTACCGAGTCCGAAAAACACATTTTTTGGCATTATCTTTGTATGTCTGTTCTACAGTCAGATTGTCTGTCTGAATTTGAACATGATACCTCAAAAACTCTTTCAGATAGACTGCTGAAATTCGGTATATGGAATTACGACCAAATTGTAGATTTCTATCAAATTTTTGAACGAAATTCACTCACAAGAAGTCTGTCTGTCTGACTGTTCGAGTAGAAGTGAAGTCGATAACTATTAAACGCAAAGAGCTTGGTAGATAAAATTTCGTACACATATTTAGCATTTAAAGTATAGATTCTTATCAAATTTTGAATCAAATACGTCTAACGGTTGATCCTTTGTTGGTCTGTACTTTCTCAAGCTTGCAAACGCAATAACTCTTTAAGGCATTGATTTAAATCAATGAAATTTGGCATGTAATCTTATGACTACAACTGAAGTTTCGTGTGAAATTTTGATGCCAATCGGTCTTAAAAATGGCGTCCAAAATATATATTCTGCTGAAAGATTCAGTAAATATGCTATATTCACGCCAAAGATCTATATTTTGGAGCTATCACTCAGCAATTCCATGTCTTACCATGCCAAACTTTTATACTGGGCTTTATTGGAGAAAACGCGGAAATGTTTCGTGGAGACAAAAGGTGCAAGTCTCATGTAACTATCTGTATGTCTTTTATAATATATATTAATGAAAAGGTCAAACACACTTTTCTCCTGGATGTTGCTACATGGTGTTTGTTACACATTCTGCTAGACTTATTCTAAATTAGTCTATTTCGTATAATAGATTTTCCGCTAATATACAAGAAATGATAAGGTGAATGAAGAATCTAAATTAGAAAATGCAATTATTGAACGTGATTAATTAAAAACTAATGAAAAAATTGCTCATTCTATTTGGAATTGCTTGATTTTAGAAGTTGCAGCACCCTATCACGTATAGAAAAGATACTAGTTCAGTATCAAATAACTCTTTAATTCGTTTTCTATAATCAATCCGGCAAAAATATTTGTTAAAGATATTTCTTTTGAATGCGGCACAAAGGTATCATTTAAAAATTGAAAGAAGTTGCATAATTATCCGGACAGCAAAAGTAGATAAATATGAATAATTTTTGCCTTCAGAACTTCTATAATTGACAGTAAAATTTTTGTCATCCTTTTGGGCAAATACAGTGTATAAACATGTCATTTTTAACCCTCTCATTCCTAAGATAATTTTAGTTCAAATATCTCAGAATACTGAAACGCCCAAATTTCTCTTTCAAAGATAAGAAAAATTCCCCACACTCTCAAAAGCCCAAGTGACAGACCGGGTTCTTAAGGTGTTGATATACAAAAGAAGACTCCGTTTAGCTGTAGCTGTTAAGCAAATGCTGGCTCAGATATTCTTTCGAGTATTCTTAGAAAACCTCTCTGTCTCCCAAACCCATCTAGGTGAGCATCTCTAACGAACAAAGCACGCATCACGGGTATTCAATCAAACACATTAATGAAAAAGTGTGTGTGTGTGTGGGGGGGGGGGTAAAATTGAGAGTGACTTCCAAGCAACTAAGTGAGTTTCGCAACTTCTTTGAGAGGGCGTTTGGAGCCTTTTCCTTTCCTTCTTTTCACTGGTGAACAACCCATTTTAACGCTCCTCCTTTTCTTTTGTACTTCCAACCCAAAAATCTACTGTTTTGTTTCTGCATGTGTGATTTACCCTTCAAATTTGTAAATAATTTTTGGGGACTCTCTGTATAATTACACGGAGCTTATAATTACTGTGATTACTAGTGTGTACTTTCTCTTGTGTCTTTCCATTATCTTTAATCCAAAATTATTATATATATAAGTTTTTCATCTACATTATAAGAAACATTGTTTAACGCACAAGATTGGATAATGCAAATTTGCTTTTTAAGTATTTTTATAATTCATATATTTTGCAATCTATTGAATATTTCCCCCTTTGACTTATTCAGTTTCACAGAAAAAAAATATAATAAAATATTCAAAAGCTTTAGAGTGCCTACGTGCTTTTTGCTAAAATACTAATTCTACTTAGAAAAAAAAACCGCTTTTTATTCATTAGTTCAATCTTCCTCAAGATGACAGATAAGTGTTCATCCCACCTACCGACCCCGAATGCCGCCCTTTGATTTAAGAGTTGCTGAATTCAGTGAATTAGTGTCATTTGCTGCTGACACATCATATCTCCTGAACGTGTCAAATTAGATGATGAAGAAAAGAAAAGAAAGAACCACTTTTCATCGATGAAAAAGAGAAAGGCACGAATACCTCTCTCCCTAAAAAAAAATGCAATCAATGGTTTAGCGCCACGGTGCAAGAATATTTTGAAATTTCCTTTTTTTTTTTTTTCCTTTTTTTTTCCCCTCATAATTTTTTAGCCTTAGTGTTGCTTTAAAACGGGAAGTTAATATAACTAAAGTAAACTTCTTATAATTCTTAAAAATTCCATCCTCGAGATTTTCAAGAATTTTTTTTATTTTTCAGAATTTGAAAAATGCATTTTTGGAATTTTGTTTGTTTGTCTGTCTGTCTGCGAACACGATAATTCAAAGCACTTTGAGTTGACGGATGAAATTTAGTATGTAGTCTTCAGAAAACATGTATAGATTTTTGTTTCCAAATCCATACAATGGAAGTTAGTGTGTCTATCCGAATGTAAGTGAGCATGATGACTACAAAATGTCAATCGCTAGATCGATCAAACTTAATACACAGTTTTAGAATCTAAAAGTGTTGATCTGTGTCATATTTTGAACAAAATCCATTAAGTGGTAGTATCGTCTGTACATTCAAATGTATTTAAACTCGATAATTAAAAAAAAACACCTTAGGATTCGAATAAATAAAATTAAATATATGATCTTGTTACTAATATCTGTGAGAGGTCTCTGTAAAATTTTGACTTCAATTGGTCGGCAAAAAACTGATAAAATCTCAGCTATTTGATGAGCTAAAGTCAGTAAAAGCTGAAATTTAACACACAGTTTTAGCATCTAAAAAATAGATCCTATCAAATTTTGAACAAAATCCGTGAAGTGGTGTTCCATTCTGTACATTCGCATGTATGTAAACTTGATAATTCAAAAAAAAAATTCCCTTTGGATTTAGGTAAAAGAAATTTACTAAAATCTGGGAGAGGTTTGTGTAAAATTTTGACTTCAATCGGTCGGCAAAAAATTGATAAAATCTTGTTTACATTTTATCGGGGAAAAAATGATAAAGTCCTAGATATTTAAAAAGCTAAAGTCAGTAAAAGCTAAAATACACTTACTTTATATATTTGTCACCTTGTAAAACACCATTTCTTTCTAGTAATGGTATACTAACATATTTTTTGGATTGAAATTGATTTAATAAAAGGGATTAATTAAGCTTTCAGGCAAAATTAATTAATTTAATATATTAATAAGTAACAAAGAATTCAAATCAATTTCATTATGGTGTGGAATATAAAACTGAAGCATTTAAGTTTTTCCCCCCCATCAAAAAATTTGACGAGAATTTATATCAGCCAATCACAAACAAAATTAATGAATTTGATGATATGCCTTTTTAAGGTTGAATGATGCAATGTATCCCACGGTTACAAAATCTTATCTATAATATGTTTATCTGGTTTTGATAATTTTCTCTTTAAAACTAAAATAATTAGTTCCAATAAATATGTAATTGAGTATTCTATAAACAAAAGTTGACGGGCAAAATAGTTTAGTCTAATCTGGTTGCGTATATATTTGATGTCGCGATAAACAGAGAATTAAATAGTCATTTCGTGAATTAGACTTATATCCCTTTAAAACGTAAGATAAGAAATAATTCTCTTGCATTAAATTGAGTTTTAGAATGAAGTTTAATTATTTAGGTTTAACTCAATTTCTTATATTAAAGCAAAACATTTTTTCAATAAGGGGCGATTCAAAAGTTTGGAGCAAATTTCAAAATTAATCATTCTCAAAATAATGTGAAGAAAAAAATGTCGTTTGCAAAGGAAGAATTGAAACGAAACCGATTTTTTTCCTCTTTCTATCTTTATCATGAAATCAGAATTTATTTTTATTAGTTGGATGATTTATGCATTAAGCCATCGGATGGTTTTGAAGTTTCCAAAGGGCTTACAATTCTTTGATGTGCCTTCTTTCATTTTGGAGTGCTGCTATCCCAAAGTTTCTGATGACATGGCAGAGCATAAGAAATCAAAATTTGCTTACTTTTAAAGAAAAACATTATTTTGAGATTCTTTATTTTAGGATCCTGATGGAGGGCAACGTTCGGAGCATCTGAGTATCTTATACAGGGTTCAGATCCCACCATGGGGAGGGTTAGATATGAGGATAAGAAATGGCCATCTAAGAAAGCATATTCTTTCTTCATCGATGGATACAATAATGGTGTGGGGCTGTGTTATCGCCATTCCGATGACGGTTTATATCTCTCAAAAGCGAGAATTGGGCACATGTGCTAAGACGTTATGGGGCTGCTATGCACCCGCCCTAGTTTCTATTTTAATTATCTCAAAGGGGGTGGCCTCATATATATAGAAAAAAAGTGGCCTTATAGGGAACCATGTTCTAATTTCATTGATGGGTGCAATAATTGTGTGGGGCTGTGCTACCACAATTCCGATGACGGTTGTATCTCTTAAAAGTGAGAGGTGGGCAAATGTGCCGAGATATAACGGAAGTTATTATGCGTCCACCACATTCCCATTTTAATTATCATGGTGGTCTTATCATTTAGATCACCCCATAAGGCAGATCAGGGATAACTCTCATGTGGTATACAAGATGGCTCGTACATAAGCACAGCGGAATTGCAACATCCTCATATTATTTCAACGTATAAATATAATCGCCAGTTGAATTAATTTTTCGCACTTTTAAATTCATCAACAACGTGAGGATTAAGTTTTTTTTTTTTAATTTTCAAAAGAGACACAGGGAAAGACGACATAACAGTAAAAATTTTGTAGTTATTTAACATATTTTATCAGATATACATAGAATAAATTGATAAATGTCAGTAAAAAAATTAGGAGTTCGAATATTTGGTACAGAATTAGTCAAAAGCTAAAAATGTGTTCTCTTTGAATGCAGATATAGTATGCATTTAGGTTTACCGTATTCAAACATTACAGCTTTATTTCATTCGCAGTTGAAGTACAGTGTAGTACTAAACCTCTTGAAATCCCGTGTTCAATTTAATGGACAATTAGTTTAATTTACAAAAAGTAGATTTCTATTTAAAGTCCTTAAATCTCTTTGTCGAATTATTTGGATAATCCTAGGCTGCAATCTACAGAAAAAATGTCCCTTTAAAAAAAAGTAATTGTGTTTTTGTCTGTATAAATGTGGCTGCTAGTGGAAAAAAAAATCTGTTGAAGATGAGTTGGAGATTTTATTTAAATTTTGTTTATTATTCATATTTGTTTTAAGATTAAATTACTTGGGTTAATTTCTTAAGGCTTAAAGTAGAAAAAAAATACAACATTCATTTAATTATTTTTTGGATAATTTATTATTTTTTCATATCTAAAATAATAGTCTTTGGCTCTTCAAGAGTTAATATTTTCTCATTTTCATGATATTTTATGTTTTGAAACGCCTATTTTTGATAATTATATATAACTATTTATTATTATCTTTAAAATAATTTGTAATTTTAAAGCTATATATGGTTTCAATTAAAGTTAAAATTTATTAGAAATACTTGGAAATCCGCAATAGTTGGGATATAGAGTAAGAAATTTTAGAAGCTATTAATGAACAGTCATATTTCTGATTTGGCTTTTGTAATGACGATGATGCTGAAGATCATGAAATTAAAATAATAAATTTCAACCAATATTAAATAGCAGTTCTTGTGAAAAGGAAGAATCTACTGATAAAAATGAAGCAGATTCTGCAATAGTAGAACTAAGTCCAAGATTTAGGCTCTTTTGTTGGAAAACTGAAAAGTAAATATTTATTAAAGATTATCATAAAAGAGTATATTTAATACATTAATTGTAAAAAAAAACTGATAATATTTTAAATACAGCATTAAGAGATATCAAAGCATTTTTGTGGGCAATAATGATCTTGTAGTGCTGAAACTATTTTAGAGTTTGCATGTACTGGGCCAGACCTGGGTCCTATCATTACTATAAACAAGTTCCTCCAAATGAATAAATAATTTTAAAGCATTAGAAGTTAGTCAAGTTAGGCAAGGACAAAAAAAAAAAAAAAAAAAAAAAGATACACTATGGAAGGTGAGACCTATTAAGAACAGAGAAAAGGAAGGATATCTTATGTCACTTCCCGAAAAATTTTCGTAATAGATGAACAGACGATTCCTTTCAAAAGACTTTTCTGTATGAAACTTTTTATAGCAGAAAACCAAATTTTGGGCAAGTAAAAAAAAATGGCTTAGTATAATGAATCTACCATGGAAAAAAATAAGTTTTTTCATCGGAAAGTGCCTATATTCTTGGAATTGAAAGTGCAACTGTGTTAAAGTTAATGGAAACTGCTATCATGAGAAAACATTTTTAACGATATTTAACTTTCATTCCTTTAAAAGAAGAATTAAGAAAAAGAGAATTTGCCGCAATTGAGACCATAATGAAATTTAGTGTTCCAAAAACTGTTCATCTGAAGGAGACAAAATTGCGTTTAAAATGACACAAGACTTTTCTGATATGCTTGCACAATAAGATACGTGCCCCAAGAATGAATGATAGATTTTGAAAATCAGTTTAAAAAAGGCGGAATGCGATTGAAATACATAGTTTGCGGACTTACGCTTGCGCAGGGAATTTTATTCCACCAAATTGCAAATTTAGTTAACATTGTCACTGACAGATGGCGCTGCGGGCGATTTGCAACAGGTGTAGTTATAGCGAAATGCTCGGGTTTGCCATTCTGTACCTCATTTTTTTTTTCTTCAAACTGCGCAACCCCGTTGCTGAAAATGGGTTTTACATTAAAAACATTGTTGCTTAATTTTCTGCAATAGTCCTTGCAATATTTTTACATCTTTTTTTATTTTATTTTTTTAATTTTATAGTGCAACCTGTCAGCGGTAATTTATTCTAAGTATAAAATTAAGTCCCCTGACAGTGTCTCTATGTTTGAAACAGAAAAACTCGAGAAATACTTAACTGATATTGGAGATATTTGTACCATTTTGTATGGCATTTATTGGTGAAGTTTTTAGCATATTGACATCATATCAAAATAAAAAAAGGAGTTTAATAATTGCGATTTTAATTATTTTCTGGCAACGATTCGCGCATTCGTAAAACAGCAGTATGCGCTTTGCAATTATCCGCGCATATGCGAAAATCTTAAACTACGCATGCGCAAATAGCATGAGCTATGGTATACATATGCGATGCATTTCTTTGTTTACGTCTGATTTTAAACTGCGATTCAAAACTCCACACAAACTAATTTTAAAAGTCGGTGTTCCTGTACTACTACTACGTAATTTAAACCCTCCAAAACTGTGCAATGACACTCGATTACAAATAAAAAGGAATCTGGAGAATCAGTTTTAATATCAAAAATCCCCTTCGTTCCAACAGATTTACCGTTTTCCTTTAAAACGTGTTCAGTTCCCAGTTAGGCTCTTTTTCGCCATGACAATAAATAAAGCTCCAGGACAAACGTTTCCCACTGCTGGAATTGACTTAAGCGAAGAATGGTTTTCTCATGGACAACTTTATGTGGCATTTTCTAGATTTACAACCAAACAAAATCTTTTTGTCTTGGTATCTTTTGGAAAAACAGTCAATTTAGTTTACAAAGAAATACTATGAAGCAATCTAAATTTTATTTTCATATGATATTATACAGAATAGATAAACAAGTGTAGAACTGTGGGTACAATGACTTATTTGTATATTTTTAAATTTTAAAAAGCTTTTCTGTTGAACATTTTAAGTGAATTGTTTAGTCTATGAACATATCATATTTTTACTTTTTTAACAGTCTAAATATTTCTGAATGTGAGTTATTAAAAAAAATTGTAGTTATTTTTGATGATTTCTAAATATATATTTTAGTTTGTTTGATGTTGCGTGACATGACTAGACATAAGTTTAAAGCTAATTTTTCCTCTTGGAAATTATGCCACGAGCAACGCTGTGCGGCTACTGCTAGTATTATCTAAATTTGCAACTTAGTGAAAGAAAATCGTCCGATTTCCCAAGCCTAAGGCTGCAAACGATATATTTCAATCGCATTCCATATTTTTGTTTAATATTTTTTTTATCGATTTTCAAAAACCGTCAGTAATTTTGATGACTCTGAGAAACTACTGTAAATAAGTTCTTTAAAATTGAATTCTTTGAGAAGTGCAATCACCCAACACGCAAATGCAAGCGATGGTTGAAGAATAACAAATGCATTGAAGTTCCATAATAATAAACGAATAGAATGCAAATATGAAAGAAATCGATTTAATGGGCAGTAATATAAGTTGTTATAGATTAAAAATTCGAACTAAAAAGTGATGAGTTAAATCAGTATTTCCTTTTATCTAACCTTAAAGTAGTAAATGCATGGTTCTTTGTGAGATATTTACATAAATCAACGTAGGTGGTAAATTTAAAAAATTTCTAGATTTTAAAAATACATTTGACGTGCAACTTTAAAAAAAAATCCTTGATTCTAGCGAAGATAAAGCAGTGATTACACCATCAAGTTCTTAGAAACAAAAAAAAGATTAGATTAAGTGCAAAATCTATTCCTAAGAACAAAAGGCGACTGATTCCTGTTCCAAATGATGGATGTAAAAAATTCTGTTACATGCAAAAAAGGGCGCTCTAAGAAAGCAAAAATAATGTGCATAAAATGTAACATGGTTTTTTATTTAACTGTCCAAAGCAATCATACTGTTGATGCACATTTATAAATTTCATGACAATGATTTCATCAAAAATTTTATTTCTAATTGATTTTTTTTACTTTTAATTTTAATTATATTTTCTCAAACCACTGTAAAACAAGATTAGATATTTTTAAAGTAAAAATAAATTCAACTTTTTATAGTGGTAATTTTACCATTCATATTTTTAAAATTAGGAACTATTTTGTGAAGCTTAGACCCAATGTTTCTTTTCAATAAACACACTAAGAAACAAAAATAAAAAAACTAATTAAAAGTTAATTATATATAGTGTTGTATAATCTCATGAAGATTATTAATCTCAATTTTTATGAAAATTGAGATTAATACTCTTCGAAAAGGTCAAAAATTATATTTTTGTGTCTCAAGAAAACAGAGCATACAATATAAGTATGAACGTTTGTAAATGTAATGTATTTATTGATGTTGTAAAAGAAAGAAAATTATTTTTCCAATCTATCATTTCTCTTTTGATAAGAAACAAGCCTTGAATGAGGAAACTATAAAGTGAAGATAATCCTAATAGCCATGATATCAGCATGATATGCACTGATTTCTTTTTATCAGTCGATATTTTATCGGTGAAGAAAACACTAGTTTCCTCACCGATAATAATTAATTATTAATTAACTATTACCAGCCAAATATTATTTAATTAAATCCGATACATTAATCTTAAGGCTTTGTGTTACTAAAATTAAAGCATTATTTAAAAATGTATATAATAAATATTCAGGAAATACTTCGATTTAAACCTTTTTACTTATTAGTAAATTAAATATAAGATAATTAGCATAGGGCAATAAAACTTTATTCTTAATTTAAGAAATGTTATTAACACCCATTAATAAAAGGCTAATTGTAACATTCATCAACAAAGGTCAATAATATTGTTTATTAAAGGTCTTAGTATCAATTCGAAATGTTCAATGTTAACATTCCTTTTTAAAAAGTATTTACTGTAATAAAGTAATTAGCTACTAAAAAAGACCAAATTCCATCTAGCTACTAACATAAATTAGAAAACATCAATCCTGATGTTAATTTTAAAATAATAACTGTTAAACAAATAAAAAAATCGACATTAATTTTCCTTTTAAAAACTAACTTTCATTAAAATTATTTATTGAAAAATCATCCGTATTAGTGTTCATTAAAAAAGGTCAATCCTAAGATTCATTGAAGAACATTCTTTTGAAAATAAAGATTAGTATTAGCATTCATTAAGAAAAGTCAATAATAATATTCATTAAGAAAGATCAATAATAACATTCATTAAGAAAGGTCAGTACAAATATTCATTTAAAAACATTCACTATAAAGCATTTCGTTGAACAACAGGTCAGTACAAATATTCATTTAAAAACATTTCTTTGAACAAAAGGCCAGTATTAACATTAATTAAAAAACACTTTTTTGAAAAATGGGTCAAAATTTACATTTATTAAAATCATTCCTTTAAAAAGAAATCAGTTTTAACATTCATTAAAAAAGAGCATATTAACATTTATTTCAAATGAAAGGTCATGATTAACCATCTGATTTTTAAATGGTTAATCCGGCAAGAATGACACCTTTAAAAAAAAAAACACCGAGTTTTTTTCCCCCCTTTCTTTTTTTCTTTTCTGTTTATTCGCGCAAGACTAACTTTGACCTGTGCAGAAAAGGTCGAGGAGAATGTCCGCCCGACAGTGGAAATAACGATTTCCCTCCTCAGCTATCACTCTCCAATCAGACACACTTCATCTCTATCCATCCCTCCGTTTTTCGTTCGTTTTATGGAGAGAAAATTAACCACTTAGAAATTGAATCAAACATGAATGACTTAAGCGAAAATGTTGTAAGTGTTAATTAGATTCTTTATCATTCAAGAGTCCTTCGAAGCTTATGTAAATGGGAAAGGAGATTTAATAAAGCGTTTCGTTCCATGTTTTTCCAAAGATCGTTTCGTTCGCTTCGAATTCGATTCAAATTGATTGGAGGGGGATGCTTTCGTGTCACGATTTAAACGGTGTTTTAAAATGTCTTAGAAGTGCTCTTGTCATTTTAAATTTTCAACTGCCTCGAACAGTAGAATGATGCATTTCAGCATCAATATACGGTAAAATTATGGATCGTAAAAAAATCTGTAAAAGTAGTTGAATGGATTAAGATTTATAAATAGAATTATGAAATATATGTTTATCATATTATCGTCCCCTCTTGTTATGGGTGTGGATAAGTAAATACTCTGTTCATAGAATAACAATAAAGGAATTATTCTGTTGTGTGACTTATGGCACTTTACAAGCCGCTGACAGTTATCTGTAAGCGATTTAAGCCGAGTGAGCGTCTCTTGTTTTTTCAGTAGCGCCAACTAGGACCAAGAGTACGACTTAGCTACTACATGCGTCACCTTCGCTTGCACAACCCCTTTTTAAAGGGGGACACATTCACACACCTCACAGATAGAACCCAGAAGAAGAACAACCATGTCTGAACTGGGATTCGAACTCGGGACGAGGAATTATTCTTGTGGTCTTATTAAAAACAACAATGTAACAATTATGATTCTATTAACAAAAAGAAAACAACTTGAAAGGCTTGCAAAAGACAATATTAGAGACTAATTAGTTATGTTTTAATTCATCGATAAAATCATAGATACGAGCATCAAGTATAAAATTCGGAATAAATGGTAAATTTTTTTTTAAATGGCGATGCAATAAAACTGTCACGATTTTTCTGCTGTATACATTGATTATGTGTGATCAGTCACCACTATTTGAAAATCTTAGGAAATGATTAGTGACTTTAACTTTTAGTCAAAAAATTGAGATAACTGGAAGCCGACTGGGAAACTAAATTCTTCTAAAACACAAAAATTGCCCAATAAATAAAAATGCTATGATTCACTTCAATAAAATGCTAATTTTAACCGTAGATTTGCTTTAGTACGAAAGTTGTTTTTGACTCAGAGATAAAAAATGATATGCGATGATTGATTGATTTAGTTTGTTTTCAAAAGCAAAATCATTCCACTATGCTGTGTCAGCCAACATAATTAACTCAGTCGTATGCATGTTTGTGCACCTGCTTTATTATACAGTGTGCAATGGAACAGCTGCTCGCGAGGCTTAGTCTGTATTCTGTAGTGATGTTCTGCAACGTTTCTGAAGCTGTTAAACAATTTATGCGTTTGAATTCCGGAGTATTTAAAAATTACAAAAAAAAAAATGTTGGTACTTCTAATAATATTACCATGGCAGTGCAGATTAAATAGCAAAAAGGATTATAAAACCCAAAAACAAATAAATGTATTAATATTTCAAAAGTTTTTATGGAGGTAATTATAAAGATTTTGTTTTAAAATGGTTTAAAACAGTTCACAAGATTTGTTAAAACAGATTAATTGAAAAGAAATCAATATTAAGCCTTATGATATACATGACAAGATTAAATTAACCTACCATTTTGAAATAAATTTACTTTTAAATTATTACAGACAGTATTACAAACTTTCTTTTTTTTTAAGGAAATGGAATTTATTTGATACTTTCAGAGAGAGAACTTTTGAAAGTATCACAATTGTGTAAACTAGAAAATAATTTCCTTTCAAATTATCTTAAATACAATTAAAACCTAAAAATTTTTACTTTCTTGAATACGAAGTGTATAAAGAGAAAATATTGTAATTGACAAAGAATTCGAACAGGAGAATTTGGCAAGTCTCCACATTTGAAACTTCCCTGAGTCCATAAAACACACTTTTAGAATTATTTGTCTGTCTGTGAACGCGATAACTCAAAAGCACTTTGAGCTATTCGGGTGAAATTTGGTATATGGATTTTGTAACAAATTTATATATTTCTATCAAATTTTGAACGAAATCCATTGAAAGGAAGCCTATCTGTCCTTTTGTTCGAGTACAAGTAAACACAATATCTGAATTTAAAAAGCGATTTGGATAAAATTTGATATATAGGTTTAACATTTAAAACATAGATCCACATCAAATTTGGAACAAATCTGGTAAGGAATCGATCATTTGTCAGTAAGTACTTTCACGTGCATTTAAATGCGTTAACTCAAAAATGCAATGGCTTAAATAAATTAAATTTCGTGCGTAATCTTGTGGCTACATTTGTAGCTCTACATCAAATTCGAAAAAAAAGAGTTTAAAGAGTATATTTGATGTTCTGGCACTTGTGTATTAACTTTTTACCAAAACTGTAGATTTCTATCAATATGGCCCTTGAGTATGCCAGCGATTAATCGCCAAAAATCACCAAGGATCTTATACTAGATTCAGTAAAAACGTTATATTCATGATAATTTGCCAAACATTGATAATTTGTAACTTTAGTGCGCCAATACCATGCAATTATTATGTAAGTATCGGTATCCTTTATTATACCGCGAAGCACACAGCTCTCATGCTTGGGACTCGAAAAATAAAAATCTACGTATTCAAGGCATTCTTGTCCAAGGTCGAGTGGATAACAACTTTATCAGAGAATATGCGAGAGGGTTTTGGGGAGACCACTCCTACTGATTTTATCACATCTTTTACCTCTAACCTTGAAGGTTTATGGCATTTTTAAAAAAATATTGTAGACAATTATTATTCCATTCCAATTGCTTAAATAACATTTTTTAACACTAAAATCATGATTTGAAACGATCAATGGGAGTGATGCTTAAAAATTTCCTTTTATATCCTCTTCATTCGCATACATTCTTCGGAACATTTAGTAAGACCATAAGAAGTTATTTCATTTCTAATTTGTAAGTTAACAAGAACTCGCCTTTTATATTGGGCCTCGTATATTGGGTGCCTTATGGCTAGCTATATGTTATTATATAGAAATCATAAGTTTTTCTACTAAGTTCTCGGAATTCAGTTTCTTTTTATATAAGTTGAAAATGTCCATATTTCAACAAACCAAATTTGGCAACGTTTTTAAGCCTTATACAGCCATTTAAATAATTCTTTTGAAACAATATGTAATTATGATTTGTTCATTTCACATTTTACATGGTATATGTGATATAATTTTACTTCTGATTTCTCTATCCAATAAGAGTTTTGATTTAGTTAAAAAAATTCCAGTAAAAACATTCATTAATGAGAATTACGAATTTTCAATATGTGTGCTAATTTAATCTTGAATTTAATCTAGTGTTTGTTTATCAAATGATGTTATCTGAATTTGTATAATATGCACTTATGGCGCGCTGATAAAATAGAGATGTTTTATCAGGAATACTTCAGAGTCAATGGCATTGAGCTTAGAACATGCTGGTAATTTTCATTGTTTAGCGATAAGCTTGTATGTTTTGTAATTTCAGCTTTATGTGAATTATACCTCTTAGAGTTTACTTTCTATTTAACGCAAGTTTTTATATTTATTTTAAATTTTTCTCACCAAGATTTGTAGTAGATTGCGCACTAAAACTGCTGATATACAATTTGTGGTTTTTAATTTAACCTATTCTGAAAGAGAAGAAATTTAATTTGAAATATTCTGTATAACGGCAGTTTCATTAAATAAAACAGCTTCAAAAAAATTGGAGCTGGAGATGATAAATCAATTTAAATTGAATGAAATCTGTTACTAATTTAATCAATAAAAAGCATTTTCTTTCATCAAGTTTAAAGTATTAAATGTGAAAATAAAATTAATTTAACTCAGGTATACAAGTCATATCTCACTGCCAATATGAATTATTTCCTCAAAAATTCAAACATGAGTCATATTTTATTTCTTACTTTCAAAAACAAAAATAGATTTTCATTTTACTTTTGTTGAAGATATAAATTGCATTCTCACAAGAGGATATCATATGCTCTATCGATAATTTCAAAATCTTAAAGATTCATGCTACATAACAATAAACTTTTGATATTGCTGCTGCTTAAAGAGCATGATTCGTCAAATTAAGCAGTTAAAGTAATGCATTGGCTATTTTCCAAAGGCTAATTTGCTTCCCTAATTTTCAAAATCGGCCATTTTTTGTAGCTTTTGAAATACTGGCGTCCTTAAATCTGAAATAGTAAAAGTAATGCGTAGCATTGATTTATGAACATAATTTATATCTATTTTAGATTATAATGTGAAGGTATTTAAGGCTATCTTGTCAATTGGTTTGAAATGCTGCAGTGCCATGTATATGTGCTGTATTAATAATTTAGCACATGATATAAACATCTTTAGTTATTTAACACCAATTGTATCAAGACTTCATTGGTATATTGAGTACCAGCCATTTGGCTAATGGCGGTATATTAAAGATCAATATCATGTATGGAAGTAAAATCTTTTTGTTTAGATAATTATCTTTAATTTTGTAAACTAGAGATCAGAAAAAATGATTTTCACTGCATTGCTTCCATTTTAATTAAAGTCTGTTTAAAATTCATTTTTTTATCACGTATTTTCGCATTTATGGTGTATTTTCAAGTACAATACAGTTTTAATAAGAAATTGTGAAGGCACTTGTAGAATTAATATTTCTTCATCTAATTTAAAGCTTAATACTTGCCAAGAATTGCTCATTAATTCTGCTTTTATTGTAACTGATAAGATGATAAATTTTGAATTAAAGTTATTAAATCTAAGCAATTTTTTATCACATATTTTTATATTTATGGGGAATTTTCAGCGTGATATGATTTTTAATAAGAAATTGAGAAGACACTTATGGGGTTAATATAACATCTCTTAATTTAAAACTTAATATTTGGCAAGAATTGCTCATTAATGCTGCTTATATTGTAACTAATATGATGATTAATTGTAAATTGAAGTTATTAAGTCTAAGTACAAAAAACTGATTATTAAAGAGCTTGTGTATCTTTTATGCAATGAACTTATTAACATAGAATATGCTTTAAAGGTGGGATAAATATACTAAACAAGCAGGAAAAGTTTTTAAAAAATCCAAGATTGTAGAAACTTCTCATAATTACCATAACAATGCAATAAAATTACCAAAAACATAATTACAAAAGTAAATGGAGATAGTCTTTTACTATTTTATTATTACTTAAATTATTTATTATAATTATTATTAAAAGCCTTTTATTATTGCTTTCATAAAAATCAGGTTATCAATTGTGGTTGTAAAATCTAATATATTAACATGATTTTTAAAAAAATTTTTCACTGATAAACATTTTTGAACCGAAAAAACAAAATCCGATATCACATTCTGAATGAATTTGATTGTTTTCTTCGCCATTTTATCTAGAAACCTAATTTAATTTTTGTTCAATCACCATTTTCACTTTTCATTTATTTAGTTTACTTAATCTAAAAAAGTAAGAATTTCATAAATAAGAAATTTATTTGTACAACGGGATAATCTATAACTTTTGACAACATAAAATGGAAAAAAAATCCTTCGTATTATCTTTTCTTTCCTCAAGCAAGAGAGCGATGAATTTTGAAATTGCAAAAAATGACCAAGTATGTAATTTCACATTTAAAGTTTCATCACCAAAATATTCTTTCTTATGCGACTAAAATAGTATTCTAAAATATATCTATATCTATACTTATAATAAAGCTCAATGTGTGTGTGTGTGTGTGTGTGTGTGTGTGTGTGTGTGTTGGCGCTCTACAGGCCAGACCATTTAACCTACAGCTACCAAATTTGGCACGTGTATACCTTGGAGGCCGGGAATGTGCACCTGGGGGTTATTTTTTCAAATTTTTAATTAGAATTTAATTTATTTAAAAATTAAGCGAAATTTTGGTTTGTTTCTGCTAAAACTTCCGAAAATATTACTGTACAAAAAAGATTTTTACATAAAGTTAAAGATCAAAAATTTATCTTTTAAATGCTACCAATGTTTTAACCTTAAAATTAAATTTCTATTTTTAATGAATTTTTAAATAAATATTTTAACTCTATTTTTCAACAATTTCTTTCGTACAAAATAAAAATAAACGTTTCGCATTCATGGGAAAAAAATAGCTTTTTTCAAAGTGTTGCCATCACATTGATTAAAGCACCAATTAAAAATAAATTAAATCTTTTTGAAAATAAAATCTGCAAAAATATAATTTTCGGCACGTGTCTGTAGGAAATGAAACAAATATGAAATATTATTTTTTCTAAAAAATAAATTCAAGAAAAATTATTTTATGATCTTTTACACTCTCTATATTATTAATCCAGTAAATCAGTTTTATTTTAAGGCAAGTTTTGTTTAATATGAACAGAATATCCATTCAAATCATGGCCACACAGCTAATTTGTAAACCTTTAGTAAGACACACATCTGTTGCGACATAAATCGTAAATATTTTATTTAAAAGTAGCAAACGATTATCTTAATAATTATAAATTTTATTTTGTAAATAGTTGTGAAATTCAGATTGGCAACAGTGATATTTTTGGAACTTTTAATTTGTTGTGTTAAAAACGATGCTAGAATTTTGAATGAAAATAAGTTGATGTAAATTTGATAATATTATCTATCATGTAATAAAATTTAGTTTCATAATAAGTTTGTCTGCATTCTATTTTTGTTGACGCACGAACGCAACAGATATACTAAAATGGTTTAAATAGAAAAAGATTATATTTTATGTAACTAAATTCAATAAATGCTCTAATAAATAACGAATTTTTGATTTTACATAAAGCTTCTGCTGTGGAAATCACGAATAACAAAATGTTCTTGGAACACTAATATTTTAAATAAAAAGAGTTAATTTCCAATCAACTAAATCAATCACTTAAACTGACTGATTTATGAAAATTTGAATATCACTATTCAATAAAAAAAAAGGATAATTTTAAATTTTCCATCGATCGCTTCAAAGAAAATACGCCAATCAGCGCGCAGGTTTCTCAGGATTAATTGGCCTAAGATTATGAAAATGTTGAGTTTTTCTAAATTTTTAATAAGTCATAATATGTCTTCATAATAAACTTCATAAATAAGTCTTAGTTGATCGTGGAAAATAGAAACATTCATTCATTTATTTAAAATTTGGTGTGTCCAGAATATTTCTGAGAATATGATAACTTACTGCATTAAATTTAGATTTCATAATTTTTGAAATATATTTATAGGCTGGAACAAAATATTATTATTGATTTCATTTCAATCCTTTTGAAAGCAAAACTAAAAACTGAATTTTATGCTAAATTTGAGAAATTTTTGTTGAATTATTCCTTGAGATATTACATAAATTATCAAAAATATTTTGTAGTTCACATAAGACTTAAATACCGAGCGATTCTGTTTGCAATACTCATATTCAATAATAATAGTAATAAATAAATAGCAATAAAGATGATAAATAAAATAAAACGCTTGGTTTTATTAAAAAATATCTTTATATTAATTGCAATTTCATCATTTCCACTTTAAATTAAAGTTGACGTTTTACCGGAAATGACAACAAATTAGCAAAATATATATAGTAAATTGAACGAAACTATCTAAACAACAGTATAAGTTTGGTGTGACTATCAAAATTTGAAGATTAAAATTGTTTTGTTTGAGAATCTATTAAGAGACCAGTTACTTAAAATATTTAATTGAAAATTTAAGCGAGCGGTAATACTGGCGAACCGGCTGGTCGCCAAAGGCGGCTAGTTGTTAAATAAAGCGAATATTTGATAGATGCAGAAGAGTAAATAAATTTTTAATGACATTTTATCAATAAAAAAATATTCTTTTCATATTTAAATGTCTTTAATGTATAAAAAATAATGTAAAAAATATTCTTTTCATATTTAAATGTCCCTAATGTTCCAGAAAATTTAAATGTTGTAAATATTCCAGATCGTTTAATTTTTTAGTATATTACATAAAATTTATTATAAATATTCAGCTCAAACATTAAATTAAAATTGGACATATGTTTTGTATTTCGAGTTCTTTTAGTTAATGTCAGTTTAGTTCAGAAAAATAAAAAAAGAATTCTTATAAAAATTCTAATTTTTAAACAGTAAAGAAACTCTGTTATCACATTTTTATTAAGTCTAAATTTTTCTCATAAAAATATTTTTTTAAAAAAAATAGAATTAAAAAATAATGCTCATTTTTTCCAAATGTATTTTTATATAATAATTAAAAAATGGAAAAATTAGAAATTACTTCGCTTGAAATATTTAAAAATTTCAAAAAATTAATTAATTTTTTTAATAATATATTTTGTACAGACTCCTTTATCTCATTCTGACTTAACCGGAATTTTTTTCATGAAAATAATTTTTAAAAAATCAACGTTTGAATATAATTACAAAATAATATTCAATTTTATTTCATTTGTTTTTATATAATAATAAAGAAAAAAAAAAGAAAAAATTGCTTCACTTGGAATATTTTGAAGTTTTAAAAAAATTAATTAATTTTTTTCATAATATATTTTCTGCAGACTCCATTATCTCATTCTAATAGAATCTAAATGTTTCTCATAAAAATAATTTTAAAAAACTAACCTTTGAATAAAATCACAAGATAAAATTCAATTTTATTTCATTTTTTTATATAACAACAAAGAAAAAAAAGAAAAGAAAATTACTTCGTTTAAAATATTTTAAGTTTTTTAAAAAAATTATCTTTTTAAAATTTTTTAAAAAATAAATCATTTTGTTTAAAAGAATCTTTCAAACATATTTGACGCATTCATATTACAATATTTGAGGGTAAAAATTTCATAACTCTAAGTCAATAACTTGCCAAAATGCTTAAAAGTTTCTACCATCCCCTTTAAAGACATTCTCTTTCAGAAAGAAAACACATTTTTAAAAACATTCTCTTCATTTCCGCTCGAAGTCACATGAATGCCGGCAAAGTATTTTATTTGAAATTTATTTATTTTCCAGCACAAGAGACGAGCGCCATCTCATTTGGAATTTCGTTAATAATCATGGCGAATTTCTTATATAACACTGCAGCGATTTTTAATATATATTTTATAAAATTTCCATAAAAATTAAAAATATTTTTTTCTTATTTTAGTGAAAATACTTATTCTTATTATTAATTAAGATTATTTAAATCAACATATGTTCGATCAATTCAACAATCAACTAAAATTTTCCATCATATATTATTTGATCAATTTATTTTTGTATTCCCTTATGTCAAATGGCGTTGCGTATCATTTCAGTGACTACCTCAAAGCGCCAATACAGTTTGTCAATTTTAAATAGTATTTTAAAATAATTTGTCATCTAATACAGTATTTATACAATATATCTCATCTCAATAAATTTTTGCTTTCTTTCATTCAGAAATATTCACCTTTCAAAAGGTGAAGAATTAACATATCTCTAAGCTACATTAAGTTTGATAAAGATGGGACATTTTGATTAGAAGTACAATTCAAACCCGACAACTTACCGCATGCGCCACCGCCATAACAACAACAAATCATAAGCTTTCCATGAACTCCTTCCACAGAAAATCGCCATTTTTCAAAATAATAAAAGCCATTCAGAAGACAGCTTTGAGCTGAATTGAAACACCCAATATGAAATCACTTTGAAAAGAAAGTTCAATATTTTAAAAGAGATTAAAAAAATCTCAGCTGGAATCAACACTTTTAATGAGCTAAACTGGGATCTTCTCTAGCTCTCCAGGGATCTTTTCTTTAAAAGAGAAAGGATTTAAATCCTTCACGATTTTTTTTCCTCATCAATGTAGCCTTCAAATATTCCCTTCCCGAATTTTTTCCGATACTGATAACACAAACTATACTATTAAAAATATTACCTGAGGCCAAGCTCCAATTCAAAGAGGTGCTCAAACAAATCCCATTGGTCACGCAGAAAAGTACCATCCAACTAGGATGCATATCTATTTTTAGACGCAACGCCGGAGTAAAAGCATGCACAGCATCCCACACGAAAACAATTACTTGCTCATCGATGAGATGCAAAAAGGTTCGGATATAGCAATTCCAATTTACAAAAATCATTCTTCATAATTATTATCAAATAAATCAGTCTATATGCGATAACCCATTTCATCCTGAATAATCACAAAGGTACATATACAAAGGATTACGGATAGAATGAATGCATCCTGATATTAAAGTTAAATGCTGAACTTACCGGTCAAAGGATGTGAATCGTATTCAGTATCAGTAGACTTGTTTGTCAACATCAGGAGAAATCGAGAAAATGGCTTCAAGGTATTATAGAATATTTGCGGAGCAGTTTTTTCGTCTCTTCCCACAAGTGAGAACAAAGAGTGGGAGTATCCTCCGCTTTCCGATTCTCCGAACAAGGCAGCCAGTTTACGAATTACCTTGATGACGATCGGAAAACGTTTTATGAGTCAAGAATCTATATCGAAAAATATTTCATTTAGAGATACAACTGGGAATTTAGGAACTGATCCGAAGCATCACAAATACTGCACATCACTGTGGACCCGTGAAGAGACTTATGCAAGAAGGATTCGCTGAGGCTGCGCTGTTTCCATGGTGACGAGGTAGCAGCCCCTCATCCGGGTTTTGGGGAAAGCGGGGAAGCGCGTGACGTCACATAGTTTCAGATGGTAAAATCATGTTGGTAGACTCAAAGCCATACACTCTATAAATAGATTGAATTCCTTGAAATCTTGCTGCATTGCTCTGCAAGGAGATAAAAAAAAATCAGCGCTCATTAAAGCTGTCGATTTTTTATTTAATGCGCCTTTTTAAAGGTTGGGGGAAAAAATTAAATTTGAGAAAACAACAAATGGAAAGGAACTCAACACCGTGCAATATGGATTTAAAAAGCAATGCGGAAAAAATAGCGCAAAGGGATTAGGAAATTGTTTTTCACAATCAACATGGGGAGCATCGTGCAACTTCGAATCTGAAGGTGTTTTTTTTTCCATCTGGTTATTCTGTCATATTATTCATTCATATTATTCTGTCATCTAAAATTTTGTTTGCATATCTTTTGACTTGTATATATACTTGCATTTGATTTGTTTTTTAGAGTCGTGAGATTCATGAATGGAAACAGCTGCACTAAACTTTTATTTATTTTATTATATTTATTTGTGCACATTGCAAATTTTAATGCATAAATGTTCTTGCAGAATTTGGAGGCAAATGAAACATTTTTTTTTAACTTTTTGCATATGTTATTAATAAAATATTTTAAAAAATAAATTATTTTAAAAAATTTGAATTAAAATATTAAGGAATTTAAACTTTATTTTTATTTGTTATTCGTAGGTATATGCACAATTGCACAGGATTTGCCTCAAAAGCAATGGTAACAGAAGTAAATGCATTCTTAAAAGAAGTAATAAAGTAATTTATAATTTATTAATAAAATCTAAAAATTTTAAGTTAGTAAAAAAAAATTGAATTAATTATTTAGGAATTTAAACCTTATTCTTCTTTGTTATTCATATGTATATGTACAATTGCACAGGAGTTGCCTCAAAAGCAATTGTAATAGAAGTAAATGCGTTCTTAACAGAAGGAATAAAATAATTTATAATTTATTAAAAATATCTAAAAATTTTGAATTAAATATTAATGAACTTAAACTTTATACTTCTTTGTTATTCGTAAATATGTGCCCAATTGCAAAGGAGTTGCATCAAAAGCAATCGTAACAGAAGGAATAAAGTATTAGATTTAGTAAAAAAATTATTAGTATTAGATTAGTAAAAATTTTTATTTGAATTAAATTTTTTTTTGGACTGCTTGTTCAATTGAATATCCTACCCCCCTAAAAAAAGCAAACCATACAAATAGATTTTTTGTCTTATAATTAAAAACTAATTACTAGTTATTTTTTAAAAAGCATCTTCTATCAGAAGAATAAATTTCGATAAAAATGTCTTGCAAAAACTCCTTTCAAAAGATAAAGATGTTAAAATAATAGAATAATAATTGTTCTTTCAGCGCCGAGCGTTAAATGCAACTTATCTAAGCTGTTGATTATGGGTTCAACCTTTTAGCAATCATTATCGTTGAATACAAGTGAAGATACCATATTGCTTTTTTATTCACTCTTTTATCAATTTCCTTTTCTCTCGGAAGCCCTTTTTAAAAGACTGAAAGGAAATGTAATCTGTTCACACAGCCTTAATGATCATATTTGCAGTTTACTCTCTCTTCATTCTGTAATTCAGGTTTTTTGCTGCAAAGTATGACCGGACTGAGCTCTGAGGGGCTTTCAGTCAGCGCAAGATTCGCTACCTCCCTTTCCCTTCTGTAACCAGACTCGAGCAATGATTTTAATTTAAAATTTATATAAGCAAATTTTAATTAAGGGGACTATTAGGTATTATTGCGAATTATTTATTTAGAGTTATGAAATTTTTATGCATATATATTAAAATATAAATTCATAAAATAAGTTTAAAAAAACTTTTTAAAACGAATTTTTCTTAAAAAATTAAAAGATATATAATTTTTGAAAATTTCAAAATATTCCAGGCAACTCAAATTTAAATTGTTTTCCTTATTACTAAATATAAATTTATTTAGAATAAAACTGTGCACGATTTTGTAATTCTAATTCAATATTATTTTTTTCAATATTTTTATGCACACTAACTTAATTTTCATAAGAATTTTAAGTTTTTAGGAATTGAAATTGATTTTTAACTATCTAAAAAACCTCGAAATATAAAATGCATGCCCTATTTTCTTTTAATTTAACCGAAATTTTTATTCTCAATTCTATTTAATTTCTTCAAAAATTAAGACACCTGGAACATTTCAAAGATATTTAAATCTAATTAGAATATCATTTTGAGGAAAGTAACTAAAATATGCTTTTTTTTGTACAGGCTTTTGAAATATTCTTTATATTGAACAATATATCTTATAACACTATTTTAGTTGATTATATATACAGGGTGTTTCAGTGAACCGTTTCAGAACATTCGCGAAATTTGTGGATAGAGGAGATTCTACTGCAAGGATACAAAACTTTTAATATTTCTATATTTTTAAATCTAAAATGTTTTACAAATATTATTATTTTTTAATTCTTAAACGCTCTTCCAATTTGAAAGAGATTTTCTACCGCAACTTCGTTAGTCAACTTGAGATAATCATACCAGAAATATTATGAATAGTGTAACATCCCTCTAACAGCAAAGAAAACAGTACTTTTATATTAATTGCTTGCCACTAGCGAACAATAGTAAAAAAAAACACATTTGCCCTGAATCTAGCAAGCGCAATTTTTTGACGGGGGTTGGGGCAGTTAATCGCTGTTATGCGGTTAATACACAAGTAGCAAAAAATCGAAAATGTTTTGAAGCACCTTTATCCCAAGTGATTGAAACTAAACTCCGGCATAGAACTACATTTGCAGTCATACGATCACATACCAAATTTCACTTATTTAAGTCATTCTGCTTTTGAATTATTACGTTTATATGAATGAGAATTTACAGACAGATAGATAGTTATCCCTTTGATGAATTTGGTTCAAATTTGATAAGATTCTATACTTTAATACTGAACCTGCTTGCCAAATTTTATTTGCCTAAGTTGTTAAATTTTTAATTCAGGCGTTTACATGCGTGCAAAAGTATAAACTGACTAACGGTCAATTCCTTGTTTGATTTAATTTCAGCTTTTATAAGATTCTACAACTTTCTACATTTTAGATGCTAAACTTGTATACCAAATTTTATCTAACTTTTCACGGTTTGCAGTTAAGTTCACTTTTACTCGGGCTTCCTGCGACTTGATTTCGTTCAAAATTTGATAGAAATCTACAAATTCTGTATAAAGTTCCTACACCAAATTACACCCCTCTAGTTCAAAGCAATTTTTACTTTTCGTGTTGACAGACAGACTAACATAATTCCAAATATGTGCTGTTCGAACGCAAAGAGGTCTAAAATCTAGATTCGGCAAAACTTTTAATTCATTTTTTTTTATTTTTTTACAATTACAATATATTTTCTCTGTATACTTCATATGCAAGAAAATAAAAAAGTAAAATGTGAATATCGAATATATGTGCAGTATGAAACTGTTATACTACAGCATTGATTTCAGAAATCTGTTGTAATGAGATTTGTGATTAGAAAATGCAATGCAGCGCCTGGAGACAGTGCCTCTAAATCATTCCCCCCCCTGGCTTCTGGCTAACTATAAAGGGCATGATTAATTTGTTAATTAACACGTTAAAACGTTATCTAATTAAGAAATATTAATTAATTAATCTCTAATTAAGAAATATTAAGAATTAATTAATTTCTAATTAATTAATTCTGAAAAAGAATTATAATATAATTGAGGAATAAGCATGAACAATTTTTGGAAGATTTACTTGTTTGTATAATTACATTGAATAGTTTCTCCTATTAAAATATCATTAATATATAATTAATCTATATAATAAATATGGGCATAATTAACATATATAATTAATATGTATTATAATATAATATTAATAATATTTAATAAGCATAAAATAATGAAACCAGTTTTTCAAATATGCACTTTTATAAACGTACTTATAGGCAGATTTGTTTATTTTAATTATTTTATACTTTTTTAGTTTTTAATTTATAATTTGTTAGCATAAATATTGTGATACCCTGAAATTAATATTTTTTCACAAGCTGTCTATCATGTGTCACCAACAATACAGAATCTAAATTTGATTAATTGAAAATTGATTAAATAATAATTAAATTTAAAAATATTAAAATACCGCATTATCATCAAGAATGTATAAGTGTACGTCTCTCCCATAAATAAGTGCTAGAAAGTTCGATTACAAAATTCCATCTTTAATATGATAAAACAAGTCAAATTAAATAAAAGCGTGAGAAAACAAGAGAATCACGTCATTATTTGGTTTTATTTTGGCAAAATTGAGGACGATATTTACATTGGCAGTGTTTTAGTAAATTCTTCTGATGTTAAAGATGGTGATTATGTTAAAAAATCGATTTTCTCGAAAGTATGAATTTTTATAAATTTAATTTAATTATTAATAATAATTAATTTAAAAATTAATAATAATAAAATTATTTGAATTTTGTTCTAAGTCCATTTGCTTTAGAAGTCACACTTATTTTTATATTTGCAATTATATACATCTTAATGCTATTAATAAACTATTTTCTCAAATTCTAATCTTTGGTAGAATTTTCTTATGAAAAACCTCATGAATTAAAATCTAATGCATATTTTTTGTTCAAATTGGTATAATAATTTCTCAATATGTTCGGCAGTTCCTGAACTAGAGAATAATTAATTTATTCATTAAGAACTATTTTATAGATGTTTTAATGCTTCACAATGCGAAAAAAATTGAACATTTCTTGTTATTTATCAGTTGAACCATCAATTTTTAAAGATTGTATAAAAATTCAGCTTTTTTTTAGTTCAAAAAGTAGATAATATATTTCTTAAGCTATCAGCAAAATGTTAAGCAAATCTTTTGATAAACTAAACTAAAAGACTTTTGCTTTTTACCTCTTTTTAGCCAAAGGAAAGTTCTTTTTCCAATTTAAAAAAAAAATCTGTCACTTACCTGGTATATTTTGATTTCGTAGATATTTTTTCAATATTTTTTATGCAAAAATTCAAAAATATAACTATTTTGGATCATTTTTCAAAAAATTCATCCCGAACGTAATCGCATGCTTTAAATGCATGGATAACATTGAATTAAGAAATAGCGATTCGTATATTTTTATACAAGGTGGAAAGCATACGTTACTCAACCGCAACTATCTGTGTACAAATATGTTAGCTAAAACTACAAAAAACGGTGTTTAAAGTTAAGAAATTGAATACATGTTATATAATGAAACAAGTTACAGCATTCCAAGTGGAGAAATGTGGAATTTAGCAATCATGTTTCAATAACTATACAGAAACGGTAAAAAAATAAATATAAATAAATAAATAAATAAAAGACTCGTTTGAAAAGATGCATCGTTTTTTGAGTAAGAAATTACAATCTACATCTGTACATGGCAACCGAAATAAAATAAAAATAAAAAAGCACGATTTACTTCAATGTTTCGTCAGAATGAATATTTTACGTATTGCACACTTCTCCGTAACGAAACTCACACCTGTATTTCAGAGCATCGCTCAAATTTAAGTTCGCAGTTTCGTTTTCGATTCATCGTGACTAGTCATTTCTTGGTAAATCGATGGCGTCGAACAAATTCCTAATCGAGATTTTTCATATGAATTCAAATGTTTCCGAATTTTCTAACATTTTTCAACATTTTGTCTTTAGGGACGCTGAGGATGGTCTCTGTTGCGCTCCAATCAGTAGTTACTGGGAATAAGGAGGGGAGATATCCGCGCATGAGTGTTAGGGAGAGCAATGAGAGTAAACAACAGTAATTCAGTCATATTTTTAAGTCAAATGAGATTAGGCGACAAAACAATATCCTATTCCGGATATTTTTACTATACCCTTTTCACTAGAGTATTGGGTTTACTATAGTAGGATCCCTATTTATATTTATTTTTAGTATGCCGTTGTTGATGACAGGGATCATGAAGTCATATTAGGAGTTTAGCAACACTTACCCTCCCTACGCCACTGTTTTTTAAGTATAGATATCATAGTGTTACAAACCTGCAATTCTGCTTCCCGGCATAGTTGGTTCCATCATCAGAAAGATTGTTTTACGGTCATCTGTATTGGACGGAGTCCGGGTGTCACGTCGGAGGTCTCAGAGCTTGGCGATAAACTTGGCGACCATTTGGTGACGAATTTGGCGACTTTGGCACCAAAATAAATTATACCCGAAACATCGAGAATTTTCCCGATCCGTCCATTAGGAACCGAGATACGTCTCGAACGTTCCTGATTGGTTGACAGGCTTCTAGCTCCGTCGCCTGAGACCTATAAAAGGAGGTAGTCTGTGCTGCCAGAGTAGTCGTAGTCGGAAGCGACAGAGAAGAGTAGTCGAAATCGACGGTGAAGAACTGGTCTTCCAGGAATTAGCAGAGCAGCGACGGAGTCAAGCTAATGCTGAACTAACCTGTGCTTTACTGTCTGCAGTAGAATTTTGTTGTGTGCTGCTGTTTGCACTTCTCGCGGCTGAAAATAATTGTCTTTTCTGTGATGTATATAGTTGTCGTCTTTGTACTGTCCTATGTGTCTTCGTGTAAATAAATGTCGTTGTTTTTATTCTACTGCCGCCTGCTGATTGAGCGTTCTCCACACCATATAATTTCCACTATCCAAACGAACCCGGAAATTTCGTAACAATAGGAAAATATTATTCTATGCCAGTCTCAAATGCACATAAATATTAATTCCTATTACTGTATTCATTCACAAATTAAATAGCTGTCTAACATATACTCTTTCCGCCCTGTATAACGTATTCGCATTATTTTAGAATTTCAATGCAATATTTTTTTCACTTATAACAGATTTATAATTTCATTTTTTATGAGAGTGTTTTCTCATATTAATTAGTTATAAAAAAATGTTTAACATTTAGCTTCATTTGCCTTACCATACCTCTGTCTATTTTATTTAAAAATCAATGACTTAACCGAACGGAAATATAAGAAATAAAGTTTACGTTTTATCTCAATAGTTGCAAATGTCGCCAGAAGCATTTTATCTTGCGTAATTTTGTGAGACAGGACACTACAAATAATATCATTAAGATATTGTATACAGTGCCCTACCTAACCTAAAATAAAGGTGAAACCCAAGATTAACAAATACCTGAAAATTTTGAAATAAGATAAAACCATTAGTGCAACACAAATCAACAAATGGCAAGAGTAATTAAACAAGCCAGAAGTATAGCGGTAGAATTGCAAAAAAAATATCTTCATATTTTATCACCTATAAAAAAAATTAGCTAATCATCATGTCATAAAATGTCTTTAAAGAAATCATTAAAAGGTTCATTGTTTAACTTGTGTGATTTATTTATAAATTATTTTCCTTCTTAAAGCAATAGTATTTCTCGCTCATAGAAACCCTTTGCTAAAAAAAACTACTTTTACAAAGTTTGCATACTTTCCTCTCTTTAACAAGGAAGAAAGAATAATCGAATTCAGACATCCAAAATAATTATAACGTGTGCAGAATTTCACGATTTCTATCCGAATTAATTTCAATTTAGTTGATAAACCCGGCATGTATAGAATTAAAATCCATTCTTTACAATATTTTTAAAGTTGAAGCTTTTTTGTATAACATATTATAAAATATAAAAGCATTTTTCAAGAAATATATATTGAAATAAAAGATAAATTTTAAAAAATAGTCGTAGAGTCGCTCAAAGAAATAAAGAAATTAACGGAGCATCTATAAATTTCTTTATTTCAAAATCATCAAATCAGGTATCAACAATTAAAAGAAAATTTGATCAAAAATTAAAGTAGCATATTTGAAAAGGTAATATTTTTAATTTTAAGATGGTTTAGTATTTTTTGGAACAATTTCCTCCGAAGTTTCTGTGAGGAAAATAATACTGCAGTTTTCCTTAAAACCTTGAATCCGCTACTGTCGCCGAACATCTACTTCATTTACTCGAAAGAACTTTACTTTTCTTGTCTCAGTTTGAGTAATTGACTTACTCTTACTTTTAGGCACTGTTAAATCACTATTTTGAAACAAACGAAAATTTGGTCAGAAGATATAAATCAAAATAAAACAGAAATTAAAAAAACAGTAGTAGAATAGCTCAAAATTAACATTAATTAATTCTTCACAAAATTTAATAACAAATTTGATCGAAATAATGTGCAGAAATTAAACTGATGTAATTGAAATGGTTTAAATATATTTATTCTAAAATGATTTTCATGAAATTTACTGTGAGATAAAAGTAACATTTTGGTAAATTTCTATTTAATTGAATATTTAATTAATTTTTGAACTTGAAAAGTTGACAGTATTCTTTCTCTTGTCTTAAATAAGTGCGCAAAATTTGGTTGAATTAGATCCAATTGTTTAGAAGGAGATGTATAACATACACACATATACACATAGATCGCCACCATGACTTTTATTTATATTAAGGTAAAGTTAATATAAATAAAAGTAATTAGGTTTTGTATAAATTAATATAAATAAAGAAAAGAATTAGGTTTTGTTTGTAAAACGCATACCTGAGAAACTAAATATTTATTTCCTCTAAATTTTCAAAAGTTGCTTCAATCAAGTAATTACTAAAATTAAGTAAAATTGTGTCTCCTGAACCCGAATAAGCTCTGATCGAATACACTCCAGACGAGTTTGACGAGTGAGATCCTTGTAATAAACTTTAAAGTCCCTTTATTTTTCTGTTTATATCTTTAATTCTTATAATTATGTTAGTAATTCGAAAATTGAGCTATGTTTCTTCTTATACGGAGGGCTATGTTATCTTATAATTACATAATACTTATCATGAGGAGTTTTCCCCTCCCTACCTTAGTGTTCAGGGAAATCTGAATATCTGAGTCATCATGAAAATTAAAACGGGTACAGTGCTGAACGCATTATCGGTCAGATTACGGTCCTGGTATTTATTAGACAAATATTGCTCTTATTATTATTATCTAACCATTAGTCCGGGAACTTCTCATCTGCATATCTGAGACGCTAACCGGTTTGACGCATATACAAGAAACAGACAAGGGTTGCAGCGTTATTCTTGTGGCGATGTTCATAAGGTATTCATTGTGCCCGATGAATGAAATTACAAAATTGTGTTTTAATTAACTCATCCATTAGATAAATTGAAAATATACGTAGAAATAGAAAATTCCTTCAATTAATGCACTTGTGACTACACATTAAAAAAGTTTCGACTGCTGAAATTCATTGCGAACTATATGAACAAACTAAAACAAGCATCGGAAAATCCTATGTTTCATTGTTGTCTTGGTTTATAGCGATTTTCGCTAACACATCTCAACGCACCTGAGAATTCTTGCAGCACTTTCGTTGGGATGTATTCTGATTATACTCCATGTAGGCCATTGGAACCAAGAGACTACACCTCCTCATACATGTGAAACAATTGTTTACCTCGTACCACTTATTTGACCACGTTGTTACTGACAGCCTGTAAATTATTGTTAAGAAGTTATTTAAAACATTATAAATCTTCATAACGAGTGCTTCATATAGATTTTTAAAGCTCTTAAAGTTTCGACTATTTTCCACTAAAGTAAATTTGCATCGATGGATGTCTACTATTAATCACTAAATTAAGCTTCTTTTTCTAAATAGAACTCGTGTTTTCCTATAATTCGCTAGTTTTCGTGAATAGTAAGTATAATTATCAACTTTCCTATCTCCATTTTTCAACAATCTGCATTTTCGTCTTGTTTATTCTCTTTTCCTAATTGCGTCAAAATCTATACCCTCACAAATCAACGACTCCCGCACGGAAATTTTAGAACAATACTTTTAAATCAAGTTGACATGAACAATTCTACGCAATCCATTGATAACAGTTTGAGATTTTAACAATGAATAAGGAAACAAACACTAACAATGTAAGCTTTAATTCTCCTAGAATAAAGAGATATAATTTTTTTTTACTATAATAATGCTGAAAAAACAGAAAAAATATTTTGTAAAATGAAATAATTAAAGGATTTGAAGTAATTTCTAAATAAGAATCACATTAAGAGGAAACAAGGAAAATGGTGATAATTTCTCACAAGATTAAGGAATTATTTTTTGAACAATTGAATTGCCTTGCACTTCTGGTTTAAAAAAATAGATATTTATATAATTTCATCCAATTACAAAATAATAAGAGCGCAAATCTTTTATAAGCTCACAGTAATAGTAACTATCTAATCGAAGATAAAAATGGATGAACTGTATCGATAAATGTTCATAAACAAATAAATAGCCCTAATGTTGCTTTATAACGGGACGTTAATATAACCAAACCAAACCAAACCAAACCAAAGTTCACTTACAAATGTTATGGGAAAAGCTGAAATATTTAATAGCGACTTCTTATATACCCTATAATATTAGAGGTTAAAATATTTCTATGTTTAATATTTTAAATATAAAATTACTTTTGTTTAAAATATTATGATACGTAAAAATTTCTAATCGCCTAAAACGCAATTTAATGAAAATGAGAATAATAATTTAACCAGACACTTTTTAAAAATCGTCATCAGTTTCATTTTCTCTAAAAATCGTCTGCATCTGTAACGGAAGGAGAAATTACACGGAAATGAAATTGATATCATTGAAAAGATAAAGTTTTGAATTTTAAGATAATATAAAAATATTTGTTTAACTGTTTAAATAATTAATTCTAATAATTTACATTGAAATCACTGAGAGGAAAAAAACTCCAAATTTTTGGTTAATTTCTAATTAATTTAATATTTAATTAAGTTTTGCAGTTTAAAAGGTTAAAAATATTTTTTCCTCTGGTTCTAAATAATAACTCTTCAAAGTTTGATTGAATTTGGCACAGTTCTTTAGGAAGAGATGTAGAACATACCTACAAACATAGTTACAATGACTTTGATTCATTTTCAGATTACTGTTGATATAGATATATTTTAATCACTTTGGAAATACTTAGCAGGAGAATTTAAAGCAATCATTTCATTTCAATTCTATTTAAAAATTTAATAAATATTACACCGCTTAAAAGTTTTTAAATGTTAGATGCTATTTAAATTGACATTAAAAAAACGAGAATGATGTTTTGAACATGCTTAAATATTGGTTGCAATTTATCACTTCAGAATTTAATTCTTAGTGATAAATAAATCTCCTTAGGCAATTTTGAATTTTTATCGACACTATCAAAATATATATCGGAGCCTTTGGAGCATTTTTGTGAATATAGTAGTAATAAAAATGGTAGTTCAATAATACATATCTAGAAGCATTTACGGAAAAATACTTTCATTTTCGAATTGAGCACGTGCGTGTGAGAATTGAAAAGTATTTATCCTTGTGCAATAAATATTTCATTTGTGTTTTTCTTTACGTTAAAATTTTAAAAAAAATAAATAAACTTCTCACGTTGTGCTAAGAGAGGGAGCCGTTTTGGGGACATAGGAAACCTTCGACCCGACCCTGTACTTCACATTTAAAATACAAGTAGAAACAGTTTCTTTGCCTAAGATTACTTCAAATTTCAATCTTTTGAAACTCTAAGATTAAATGAAATAAAAAAATATGATATGCACTGCTTTTCACATAATTTTTTAGCTAATTCTCCGGCCATATTTAAACGGTTATAAATCCAGTCGACAAAAATTTACATTTACTTATCAAAAACAACCCTCCTCTTTCAGTTTGAATACCTCAAACTTTATAAATAAAATTTGTTTATTGTTAAAATTTCTGAAACGGTGCTAGAAACTATTACTATCCGTTTTAGAATAAAATACTTTAACCACTGAGCAAAAATATTGTTCTTGTTTTTAAAAAAAATCTGTAAAAAGAATGTAACAAAGAAGTTCAGCAAATATCAATTGAATTTTTCTTTTCTTTTATGAATAAAAGTGAGCATATCAATCATTTAATTATTTAAGTAAAAATCAAATAAATGTATCTGCCCAGAAAGTTTTTGTAAAATTAATTGTAACATAAGAACTTATTTTGATTTTTAGTTAAATTTTTATTAACAGTCTAATTTGTGGCGTATTAATACTATAAATAAAATATCCAGCAAAAAAGTTTAAGAAATTTCTTTCGAAATAAGAATTGGTTTTTGCCAGCACTACTTTTTATGTTGTATTTTACCACATTCTTCAAAAAAATTAACAAACGATAGTTTTCGAAATACCCATCGTTCCTTACATTTCATGTCCAGATATCTCGAAATTTTTTATTTATTCATATTTTATGTTTTTCTGATTTAAAAATAAATTTATAGATTAGAAGATACTTTTCAACAGAAATCTTACACTATGGCTGCCGATTTCAGTCAGGCCTCTTACACTATGATTGCCGATTTCAATCAGGACGCTTATACAATGATTGCCGATTTCAGTCAGGATTCTTATACTATGGCTGCAGAGTTTGTGCGTGTAAATAAATTTTACAAGGCTAAATCTATATGTAGGGAAATTTATTATTATTTTAGTTTTGAGGATTATTAATATAATAGAGGAATCATTGACAGAGTAAAATTCATCATTATTAAAAAGCAAAAATAATTCAGAAAGACATGAGGCCTTTGCAAACCGATTTAAATTTTTAAATAAATATGTTAATCATACATTTTTACAAATAACTATTCATTTTTTTACTTTTAAAGTACAGTTGCAAACGTGAAAAAAAATTCTGCATAAGTGGAAGCGCTTTTTATTTCGTCCGAAAATGGGAAAAGTTGAAAATACCTTGGCTTATAATAATAAAGAAACCTACCAACATATGCCGAATAAATTCATTGATTTCATTTGTGAACTTTGTAAACTTTTTTTCTCTTGTAACGAAAAAAAAAAGGAAAGGAAATAGGATAAAGAATCATGTTGGCTACATAATTTTCTTTCAAAATATATAATATAATGGCTAAACTTATTATTCATACATATCTCTTTGAAAACATAAGAGAACTTTAAAAACATGAATAAATAAATAAATGGAAAACAAATTATTTATTTTGTTTTAATTTGTCAACAAGATTTTGACAACAATAACAAGATTTGAAAACAATAACAACATAACAAGATTTGAAAACAATAACAACATAACAAGATTTTGAAGACAATAAATAGTCTTGCAGAAAAATGCATCTCTGCCTTCTTTATCTGCAACCATTGATGTAGAAACTAAAATAACTAGAATATTTTTTAATAAGACTAATTTTCTTTCATAGAAATATAACTTTTAATGCCAAAGTAAAAAATTAATTTTTCAATAAAAATGTTCAGTAATTTTATATTATTCCAAATGCTGACTTAAAAAATTAACATGGGCATCTTTCAAGCTGTTCTCAAATTGATTAGGAATTGAATACTTGGATTTAATTAAAGAAATATCTCTGCTTAACACTAATTGGGGAAGAAAATGTGATAGAAAAAATAAATAAAAGATGCAGCAAGAACTACTTCCTTTCAAATATGCAAAACATTTCTGACATACGATAATTCGTCTCTCCTAAGGCTGGATTTAAAAAAAAAAGACAAGAAAAAAATATTGGCAAGCTTATGCGTAAGAAAGAACACTATGGATAAGATACAATATTACTTCGTTTTTGCGTTCTTCTCTTTAACGTTTTCCTATTGTTTACAACTCTATTTGTTAGTCTCCTTAGATTTCTAAGTGCCAAAGTGTTAAGATCCATGAGAATATATTTATAAAATGTTATGATTTCATTTATCCTTCATTTAGTTTATTATTTAAAGAATATATTTATAAAATTTACACCTTGTCAAGCAGTTTTAAGGAGGAAATAATAGCAGAAAAATATCGCCCTCACCAACCAGAAATGCTTCGAGAAAGTCATTTGTAGAATGGGGGGGGGGGGAAACTGAGAATAATCTTTAGGAAATTGAAAGAAAAAATACCATAATGAGCTAAAGACGAAAACAGAAATCCATTTGGTTTGCATATTTCAATAGGAAGCATTAATTTTTATTTACATTTGAAATAAATGATTGTTAATATAACAAATTTGAAACAAATTATTAAAATTGTAATGTTTCACGCCGGAAAACCACAATTATTGCATCTAAGGAAATTCCACACCTGTACTACGAAAATAAAAAAAAATTATCCCAAAGAGAGCTGTCTGGCTAAACCTTTTTCGTTTACTGTCTAATAAATGTATCTTTGTGTTATTAAGCACATAATATTGGCGAACAATAATTGCAAAAGAAGTTATTGTCATACGATCTTTGACAATCAATCGCTGGAATGTAGTTAATACCAAAGTACCAGAAAAATGAATGCGTATTTTTTAAAGCTATTTTCCAACCGATCCAAACCAAAATTTGACACAAATCAACAACCGTAGTCACAAAATCACGTACTAAATTTCAAATATTTATTTAAGTCACTGCGATTTTGTGTTTACGAGTTTACATGCTTGTGAAAGTACAGATCAACAGATGGTCATCCCCTTGACAGATTTGATGCTAAATTTGACACATATCTATATTTTAGATTTTAAACCTATGTACAAAATTTTATTTATCTACCTCCCTTCTTTTTACAGTTATCGTGTTAAATTATATTCGGACAGCCGGACAGACAAATTTTCTCTGAATGAATTTCATTTAAAATGTGACAGAAATCTGTAAATTCGATGTAGACAGCATATACCAAATTTCATCCGTCAAACTTAAAACGTTTTGGGGTTATTGTGTTCACAGACAGACATAATTCCAAAATGTGTTTTTCAAACTCAGGGAGGTTTGGAATATAGAGATTCGTCAAAATCTTGAATTAGAATTTATTTTCTGACGATTACAATACCTTTTTTTGCCTACTTTGTGTACGAGAAAATAAAAATGTATTACGCACTATTTTAACAACCCTAGTAATAGCAGCATTTAATTTACACTGGATATTTTAAGCAAACACTAGGAATAAGAATGGATCTCTTCATAATACTAATGAAGCGTACTTCTGAAATGTTTACCTTTATCTTTTTTGAACATTTTTACCTATGTAAGGAGTTACCTATCTCACTTTTTCCCATGCCATTTACATATTTTTTCTTTTTTTCTCTCGTTATTTACATATTTTTTCTTTCTTTCTCGCCTTTTAAATATGTATTTCTCTGGTTCGTTAAAGAGTGTAAAAGTGATATAACACTATATTATGCTAATTAATATACCACATAATACTTTCCACAACTTCAAAGCGTTATTGAGGAATGTGTTTTTCTGCATTTCCGATATCTTGAATGTCAACACAAATTATGTTTATAAAAAGATTGGAGAACTGGTAAAGTATATCACCCAACCAGCATGAGGATTATAGCTACAAAGATTTAAATAAATTGCGTTGCACAAATATTGTTAAAAGACTGTTATCAATGAGTTATTACATAAAAGGGCGATGTAGAAAATTTAGATAGAAAGAAATGTTTAGTAAATTAACAAACATACAATTTTGAGTTAGTTATCTGATTATTGATAAATAAGAGCTGTAACAAATGATTTAAGTACTATTTCCAAACAATCAAAAGTAATGGCTGCTATTTGATTATCAGAATAGAAAAGAGTACATGCCGTGAGAATTGATTATTTTAAATTTGTAAATATTTACAACATGCATATAGATTAGGAATGAATATTTATAATAGCGCATACAAATGCTTCTTCAAAAGAAATCAGGATAACAATGCAATTAAGAACGATTCTCGGAAAAACTTCCCCAGAAAAAATTCACGTATCCCTCTACTTGACTAATTTATACCTAAATGAGAAGCTTTCTAAGAAAAAAAATCATGAAATTATCAGTTCTTTTATCATAGATCAACAAAAAGCTGTTCCACAGAATGACTAATATTAAGCTATCGAGCACTTGTTTTCGTAAACAATGTGCTTTATCTTTGTATTGAATATTTCAATGACGAAATGAATAAAAACTTGTTAACAATTATTGATGAGTATCCGTGAGCATCCATAAGAATGTAGTTAAATCTGTTTTTATAGAATTCTCCAATCTCAATCTGAATCTTACTTTTTTCACTGACGAGTCAATTCCACAAATTCGATTGCAGATTATTTTTTCTAGTATTTTTAGACTATTTAGAAACTCTTGCCAAATATTTTAAAAACAAAAAATATCGTGTAGCAAGTGCCTTTTTTTTAGCAATTGCAATAAAATTGAACACATGAATTTTAATGATGTCATTTAGTCAACATAGAGCATTTACTTGACAGAAGATCAGTTTTGATGCATTAAACTTTTCATCTAATCACTAAGACAATTTCTTTAGATTTCGTTATTCGAAATATATTTTGATTAAAAGAGCATAATACTGAAGAAATAAAAAAAATTAAATTATATAAATTTCTATTTTTTAATGATTTCCCCTAATGAAAGTTAAGAATTGTCTGTAATGGTTTCTGGGTATAAAATGATGAAAATAAACAGCAAAATATTATCAAAATATTCACTCTCTCTTTTCAAAAAGTCATGAAATTTTTGAAGCTCAATAAATAAACCAAGTGCAAAAGAAAATTAGTTGAAATACATCCACGGATCAAATTCTTATTATAATTTCCGTAAGGCACTTATTATTTGCAATTTTTTCAAGACATGAATTCATACTTTTATATATATCTTATATTAGCCCGATTTATTGTATCACTATCTCTTAATCCTTTAATAAAGAAAATTCTTTCCTCCCCGTTAAATGCTGAGCATCTGATCACGTGCAACCCTGAACCGTCATTATAGAATAAGAGTGTTTGGGTTACTTTCGGAAAACAAAAGTGAATCGCTTGTTCAAAATAAATAACTATAATTTAAAAATATAGATCGAGAAAAATCGTCGTAGAAAAGAGGAATAAATCTACAAAGATCTTTTTTTTTCAAACTCCGATAAACATAATAAAAAGGCAAGTGCATTAAACAAAATTAATTTATTACAAAAAATTATGAGCAAAAATGGTTGCTTTTCGAATAATAGCCTTACAGATTCAGGCATTTGTCATATCAGTGGACCAGACCGATCCTCTTTTCGAAGAACGTTATCGCCAGTGATGTAAGAAAGGATTTAACGTTCCTTTAAAGCGCATAATTAGACGGAAATTCTTTGAATTTTCTTAGGAAAGAATATGGAGCAGGAATGTCTAAACATTTGCTGCCCAAAAGAGCAATTTTGGCATGCTGATGGACCAGCCCATTGCTTGGGAATTACAGCATTCCCTTCTCACATTCATTCCACAAGTCAGCATTCTTTGTTACTTGCGAACGACATATCAACTTACAACAGTCTTGTGCCGTTGTTCCACTTCATGGAGAATGCGACTTAAGGCCGAGTGATTTTCATCTCTTTCCTGAACTGAAAACTGGGTACGCTGCTAAAACAATAATTCCAGATCAAGAATGGACTTCAAAGAAATGTTAATTCTACCAATATGGTAAAGCCACAAACGACCTTTCAACGAAGCTGTTGAGCACGCTCGCGTCGCCCAGGATTTCACTGCCAAATTCCTTCCCTTTTCGTTAAGTTTGATTGGTTCGTGCCTCTATTGAGTGCTTTATGCGTTAGAGACTGATGAGTTAGGTGGACAGGAATGTTTTTCTAACAACACTCAAAGGTGTCCAAGCATACATTTGCTTAACAAATATGACTGAGCGGAGACTTCTTTCGTACATCAATACCTTAAGAACCCCAGCTCTCATTGCTGTTTTTGAGGAGGATGGGAAAATGTTCTTATCTTTAGAAGAGAAACAAAGGCGTTCCAGTATTCTGAAGTACCTGACTAAAATGATCTTAGGAATGAGAGGATTAAAGCCCATCTCACATCACCAGTTGCAACGGTTTCCAAAAAGAGGATAAGGAACTTGACCCACAGATATGATGAATGTCTGAATCTTCATGCCGATTATGTCGAAAAGTTAGTTACCATGTTTATACATAACTTTCTGTAATTAATTCTTTTTTTTCTCTTGACTTTTTATATTCCATCGGAGTATGAAAAAGAAATGGCCCTGGAATTTTCCTCCCCAGAATCGCATTTTAAAGCATACTAACTGAACCATTCATTTCTATTATAATTATTATGCTTTTATGTATATTTAACTTTTTATTTGATTGATAGAAGCATAAATGATTAATATACAACTCCTTTTTTTTAAATTCTTATTTCACTTGTAATAAATCATGCCATTGGAAAACTCAGAAGAGATATCTTTCATTTATAAAAATTGCTGATTTAGATTAGCATATAAAGTTATATTTTGCGTCTTGTCCATAGTAGCCGTTGTAGTGCAGTAACTTATCACGTAAAAATGCAGTGCGATGTAACTTAAAATTGTCCCTTTTTTCATTTCATTTTGAATAATTTAATCATTAGTCACTAAAAACAAAAATTGATTTTTTTTGGTTTGATGCAGATAGTTTTATCTAAAAAAAACAGAAAAAGATTTTAAGTTTTTAATTAATTTTAATTACGATTAATCTTCCAGATAAATTTCTTAATTATATCTCCTTTACCTGTGGTCCTTACAGTGATTTATAAAAAATCAATTTACAACAAATGCTTCTTGAAAGTGTAAGCTTAAAATACAAACTCATGTATGTCTGTATTTTCGTATGTATGTATATTGTTACAAGCCTGTAAATTTGCTTCGCAGTACGGTTAGTTCTATAACCGGAAAGACTGATTTACAATAATTTGTATTGGATGCTGCTAGGGTGCCGAGCCTGTGAAACCCCGAGCTTGGCGACAAAAAAAACCGACCATTTGGCGACGAATTTGGCGACTGGCGACAAAATAGATAATGCTGGAAACTTCGAGAATTTTAACGATCCGTCTATTAGGAACCGAGATACGCCTGATTGGCCTAGAAGGTTCTTGGCCCACCTCCTGGGAACTATAAAAGGCCGGCAGTTTCAAGCTGCAAAGAGTCGTAGTGAAGCGTAGTCGGAGTCGTACACACGTAACGAGTCTTCGAGAGGATAGCGAAGCAATGGTGGAGTGCCAGCGTTGTGTGGAGCGATTGCTGAATTGTTGTGTGCCGAGTCCTGTTGTCTACTGTGGAAGCAGCGTCGTGTCGTGCGCGTAGTATCCATTTGTGAGAAGTAATGAGTCGGCAGCTAAAGTCGAGGAGACAGTGAGAAGTTCAGCCGTTGGAGAGACCGTAGAGCGAATCTTCGAGGAGCCTCTCTCCTGCTGAATTCTGTCTGGCCGCTTTGTGTGCTGTGGTCGATTATTGTTTGCAGTAGTGTTCTGTCCTGTGTTCGTCTCGGCTGTAAATATTTGTGGTCTTTGTGTTAGTGTCTTGTTAAATAAATGT
>JAPMOR010085606.1:3022241-3068911 GCA_026543865.1 Argiope aurantia | reverse complement strand
AGTGCTATTGGAATTCTCTAGATGAAGATTCTATGTTTATCATATGCAGTAATAATGATCACATTTTAGATTTGTATTGTATATTAAAATAGATATTTTTTAATTTAGATATAATTTTTTACATATCTGTTCCAAATCGATATGTATATCTTCGTAAAAGAAACGCTCTCTTTTCGTAATTGTTAAAGCAAAAATGCATCAGTGACAATCGGACATAAAGGGTCTTATCAGTTATGTGCAGTTCGGTTTGAATAATTATTACTGTAGGATGGTCCTGGAAGATAAATTTAGCCGTGATCTATCTGTATTGATCCCGCCGTATTTTACACGCACCAGGCCCATTTACACAGCGGTTCTTCGGGTCTTGAACCTGGAACTTCTAATCCCGAAGGCGGTATCTTCGAACCATACTGGAATCTGCATGTAGTAAAATTGAGTCCGGAATGATGGAAGAATCTCATGTAGTTTTGTCTCATCAAAAATGTGCTTCCGCTCTTTGTATATCTACTCATTTTGCACATGCGGAATTTTAGCATCGTAACAATACTGACTTTATATTAATGCTCCTTTATATATATAAACCATATTCCACTTCCCATTTTCGAATAGCCATATTTATGACAACCTTATTTTGCCTGACACACGGCGACAATGATATCTTCCATTATCTTGCTCCCTGATTTTATATACTTTATTCATGACTTCATCTTCTCCGAAAGAAGGATTAAGTAGAGAAATTAGACAACACATATTTTATAAGGCGTTAAATATGAATACAATCTACTCTAAAACTTCGAAGATCCGATTCCACAGATTGATTAGGAGGCACTTTTGCAAGATTTCATTTTATTTTTGTTATTAGTCACTACGTGAAGAAGGCGTCAAAATGACTGCTAGTGAACGGAACTATCTTGGAAATATGTTTTTTCCACACATTTTCTATCGAAATTTCTAACTTGACTTTTTTATCTAGTCTATTTTTATCGTACTAGTATTACTACAAATATTTAAAAAATATTAAAAAAACATTTAATTAGCCAACATTTCCTCCGAATAAACAAAACCTTCTCAAATAAAATGTAAGAAATCATACTTTATATTTTTGAGATAAAATAAAGATTATTTGCACTTTTAAGATCCAGAGACATTCATTTCGAATTTCAAGATTGCTTTCTTTAACACCTTTTTTACTTCGTTGCTTAATGGAAAACTTATCGCCAGCAGAATTCATTTTATTCGATAGGCGTATCGTAATCAAAATGAGCACCACTAAAAAATTGTAAATAAACCATCATGTGCCGTAATGGAAAACCACGAAAATTATTCTGGGTATAAATGGGAAGTGTTAAAGAAATTATATGAACGAAACGAAAATGAAAGAAAACGCTACGAAGATATTGTACATTTAAGTAAGTCGCTTGAATTATTATGAAAGTATTAAAATATTTGAATTAATATGATTGTTAATCTGTCTGATTTTGAAATTACTTGTCAGTTCTCTTACATTTGAATGTTTCTCATATTTTTCAATTTTTTTGTGAATTATTGATATGTATTTTTTAAAACAATGCACTTAATTAGGAATATAAATTTCTGTCATTAATCTTCATATGTTATACTAGATGATTACAATTTTTATCTTTATTGGAATGGTGATAGAAAACTATCCTTAATAATGTAGTTTAGTTATTTTTAATAATACTCGAGCATCTTGTGTGTAGCTCTCTGGATCACTTGTTTTTATATTGATGTTGAATTTTATCTCACTTTTTCATCACCTATGAAAATGTTCATAAAATTAAATATAGCAAGCTAGACTCCTTGTTGCATTTGTTGACTCCTTGTTGCATTTGTTTTACATGACATATGATAGATTTTTTTTATATTGACATCAACTTTTAAAAATTTGGAAATTCGTTCATTATAAGATTAAATGATAAACTATATAGTTATACTACAAGATGAATTGCATAGATAAGTTTACTAAGTTGAAATTATTTCATACTATAAAGCTATGTCATAACAAGGATTCATATCAACTCCCTGTTTAATGATTTCAATGATGCAATATGTTTGCAATTAATTGCAACATATGGTGTGTAATTTTACATTAATAAAAAAAAAGATGTTTCAATGATAATAAAAAAAGATTTCTTTTGTTTAAAACCTAATTCTTCTAACCTATTATTTCAAAGCTTGAAGTAATTGAATATAGAAATTGGTTAAAAGAAAACAATATATAAATACATAGGTCATTAAGTTAAAAGATGCTTTTTAAAATTTTGCTCTGCTAATATATTTAATTAGGTCCTTTTTGCATTTTAGTTAAACATATTTTTTCTTTTTAAAATGTTCTTTGTTTGATTCATTCTGATTCCATTTAGGCTTACAATAAAAGTATGTTTAAGATTTCAGATTTGCAATCTGTCTTTTATTTAGCCTTATTAAGAAGCTTCAAGAGTTATTTTATATTTATTGTGTAATAAATCATATACACATATAACCATATACATATGTAGATCTCATCATATAGTTTTAAACAGTATGCATTCCATCATGGGTTTGTTGAAGAGATAAGTAAAAGTGCTAGATTCTGAGAAAATATTGTAATAGAAAAGAGGAGTAATCAGTGTTTTCATTTCATTGTATTATATTTCATTTGATTTCATTTTTTTATCAGTAATATGAATTGATATACTAATTATAGCAAATAATAGAAAAATAACAATAAAAATACATTTCTAATACATTTTTCTTAAAGAAATTCATTTAGATATAAAGTAGGGCTTTGAAAGTATTGTGTGTGTAATGCATGTTTTTGATGATGACTTGTTTGAGATGTGCTTGATGATCTTATATATCAACAAAAATGGTGGGAAAAATAGAAATTGAATAAAACAAAACTCAAGACAGTGAAGTGTGCTTAAAAAGATAATATGTACGAAACTTCATTTTTAAGATGAAATCTCATAATAACTGAATTTATATGACACAAAGACATGTAGCCTGTATTAATGAAACAAAACACTAACTATTGAAATGTATCTATATATTCTGCATATTTCAAATTTAGTTTCATTTTATATTTTAAAGGCAACTTAAATTTTTATTATAAGAAGTATTTATTATTTTCAGAAGTAATAAAAAAATAAGATTTTTTGATTAAAATAATAAATTGGGATTATTTAGCTTAGTAGCATTTGCTGTCATATAATTTCTTTTCTTATTAAGTAGTACATCATTATTCCATCTCTCTGAAACAGATAAAAATAAGAGAAAAAGATTATTTTATCAGCATAAGTTTCAAATAGGAAAAATAAAGAAAAACTGATAAAGTTGAAGGAAGAGAAGTAGAATATTTTTGTGTTTTGTTTACAAATTTTAAGTTAGATTTTCATTTGATTTGTTTTGTATGAATTGAAAAAGTTTGTGCATAAAACTTTAATTGCAATATTTAAAAATATGCTGCTTTTTGGATTTAATTTGATTTATATATCTAACTTGTTTTTTGAAAAACCATTCTGGAAACTCATGTTTGGATATAAGATAGGCAATATAGAAATCAAATGTCAACAAAATAGCATTTATGAAAGATAATGGCGAATCGATAAAAGTATTTAAAACATTGAATTTAATAAATCAGATTTTTAAGAGGATTTTATTGTACTTACTTTTTTCATCTTTTTTATTTTCTTTCACCCAGGAATCGGAAATGTTAATACCTTTTGTATTAATGTAAGTTATTCACATAGACAATTCTTTAATCTTATTGTTGTTGAAGAAAACAGAAAATACTTTTTTATATATATTTGACAAAATATCCAAGAAGTATTGTTAGAATCTGTCTTAAATTTATCAACTAGGAACATTTTATAAGTACATTTCTATCAAATAGAGGGATGTATTTTTATTGAAACTTCACTTCTCGATGACACAGGTTTAACATAATTGAAATAATAATTTTTTTAAAGATGATTTAATTGCAAGAATATTAATTATTCCCAGTTTAAAAACAATGTTAAATGCTCTTTAATGTTATGCTCGTAGAAATTTTAGTAAAACAATACCATATAAAGTAAATAATGAGTATATCTGTAATTTAATTTTTAAATTGGTCATACTATGTCATATTCTCTCTAAACTTCAGCTATATAAATCAGTACCAGATATCTGTAAACTTAATTTCTTTGTGTCATTCTGTAATCTTATTATTCCAAACATATTTTCTTATTAGTAGAAGGATGAAACATATTTGAAGTTGTGTAAAGATGCCTTTTTAATTACAGTTGAAAATAATGCTACTGATGCTAAATTCTTGAAAGCTTGTGACATTGCAAAGCCATGTAAATGAGAGAAATTCTTCTATGTATAACATTATTGCTACATTCTATATCTTAACATTTACATTCTGTCTTCATGTCTCTGATATATCAATATGAGTTCTGTCCCCCCCCCCCCACTTACAGACAGCTTATGGTCTTTATTCCTCTTTGTATATTGTCTATCGGTATATACAAAAACATATCGACTCGTATTGCAAAAGCTTGAAAATTTATCTTACCTTATGGAAATGAATTTTTATCAAAAGTAAATTTTTTTTCATTGCCAATAAAAATTTCTCAGAATTTAAAGCCAATAAAAATTTTCTAGCTTTTATAAAGTTTTCTTAATGGGAGATATATGTGCTATACCATTGGGAATTTTACTTTTGCTTATGGGCTGTTACACCTACTTTACAAGTAAGGAGTAGGGAATTCATTTCTCCCGCTGAATAAATCTGTTTCTCTTCTAATAACTTAATTGATCTTTCTACTTCTGTGTTCTCTTCCCTCGTCCTGTGATGATTCGTTTGGTTGTTAATGAGGGGAGAAAATTATAACTCTATGTATGGACAATGAAGGGAAACTGCAGATACTTTCTTCTCAGTCATTTGACAATCCAAAAGGGCGATTCTTACGTGATGCAGGGGACATTGACATGTGTTTAAATCAATATATTTTACTGAAATTAAGGTAATTCAATGTTTTGAAAATTATGAGGTATAAGCCCTTAACTTGCACTTCAAAATGATATGCAATTTTTTTTCTACATTTAAAAATTACGCAAACAAAAAAACATTTAAATGCATGCATGATGCACAGGATTCACAAAAATTCAGAATTTCTGATCATACTAGTATTAATATTAATTTCTGTGATGTTTCATGGATTTACTGACTATAATTATTTTTTAATGAAAGAACAATCAGTAGATTGATGTGGTACTCAATATTAAGTAAATATAAAATTTAATTAATAGTTTAAGTTGATTTTTTGGCTGTGATGCACGGGACAAGTGATTTGTTTGCACACACCTGAGATTTATAACATTTCTCAATTATTTAGGTTGTTATATTTAGAGAATACATGACAGGTGAGATACTAATAATGTATTCTCATGATGCAGATATTTATTTACATAAAATAACTACCAGTAGATGGCACTAGTGTATGCATAATTTAAAATGTTAAAAAAGTAAATCAGCTAAAAATGTGTTTAAAAATATGATTTATTTTAATATTCATATAAGCCTCATTTCATTTTTAATATTTTTATACTAGACCTTAAAGATAGCAAATGGATGAAAATGATCCTTGATCCGAGCCAATGAAATTCACGCAAAATCGCGCGTCGTCATGACGTCAGAAAGAAAAATAAAACCAACAGATTTGGCGGTAAACATGTGTATATTGTATTATTAAACTGAACTTAACATCAAATAATAATGGTACTAGCATTTTATGTGAATTTCTGAAAAAATTCTGGTCCATCCAAGGAATACATTATAGATTTGTCAGCCAAATCATTGGCATAATTTGAGGAACATGTGAGGAAAGACTTCAATAAGCTTTTGAAACTGCACTTTCTCTCTTTGCTGCCTTATTTTTCTGAAGCATTTTAATTATGTTGTATTTTTTCTATATAAGTTAATGAATTTTCATTTAGAAACGACTTTGTTGCTCCGCATCCCAAAATTGTTTCAAATTTAATTTAGAACGATGATAAAAAATATTTAATGATTATGCCTCTGAATGAAAAAATTGTGTGTCAGTTTTATGCTAAGACATTTCAAACAATTAGCAATTGTCGAAGGTATGAGAAAAATTTTCATGGAAAAATATAAATGAAATACAAATGTACTGTTTGTGAATTTTCATGCTCAAAAAAATATGAATTAATTGAGCATAATGTTGCAAACCATGCAGAAGCATCTACTCCAGTGCCAATTGTCTCTCCATCAGCAAACCATACAGAAGCATCTACACCAGTGCCAATTGTTTCTCCATCAGCAAACCATACAGAAGCATCTACACCAGTGCCAATTTTTTCTCCGTCAGAAAACCAAGTAGAAATACCTAAACAAATACCAGTGCAATTACCACCCATATATCTCTGTCAAATCTGCAAAAAGAGGTTTTCGACAAAGAGCAATTGCAAAAGACACGAGAAAAATTTTCACAAATTTTTGCATTGTAAATATAAATGTTCAAGTTGTGAATTCTCATGTTCAGTGAATGATGAACTACTTGAACATATTGAAGTCAATCATACTGAAGAACCTAATCCCTTGCCAGTCCAGTCCTCATCAATATATTCATGTCCACATTGTGAAGAAATATTTAATGAATTTGTTGCACTTATAAAGCATAAGAGGATCCATGCTACATCCAGAATTCCAATCCTCTGTTCCATCTGCAGAAAATCCTTTTCCTCCATTCAATGTTGCAGCAGGCATGAGAAAATTTTCCATGCAAATTTCAAAGAAAAATTTCCCTGTGCTGAATGCAAAAATGTGTTTTTTATTAAAAGTAAACTATATATGCATATTAAAAAAAATCACCCTAATTTATTTAAAACGAATGAAAGCTTAATTTTCAACTCTTGGAGTGATTTCAAAAACTGAACTAATGACTTCAACATCTTATATAAGAACCCGAAAGCAATATTCTTCTTACACTACTATATATACATGTCACCGTAGTGGATATTTCAGCTCTAAGAGCAAAGGTCTTCGCCATATAAAGTTGGCTGGATCATGTAAAATAAATTCATATTGCCTAGCTTTCATATCTGTTAAAAGCTGTAAAGAGACAGGCCAGTTGCATGTGAAATATTTTCCTAAGATAGCTGGTCAATTGATTACAGGTGTCCAAATTTCAAATATTTTAAATAATATTGCAGGCACATCTTCTCCAACTAAGCGTTTGGCAGTAACAACTGCTCAGGATATTAGAAACATTGCAAAAAAGTATAAAATAAATGGAGACATCATTAGAAATGAAAATGATGTTCTCTCTGTTGAGGCATGGATACATGAAATGTTGGCATTGGATCAGAATCCAATATTAATGTATAAATTACCAGGGGAAGGCAGCTCTGAATTTCTTGATTTAGATAAAGAGGATTTTGTCTTGGGATTTATGAATGAAGCTCAGGAGGAATTGTTTAAAATATATGGAAATGAAGTGTTGTGCATTGATTCTACTCATGGCACAAATAAATACAACATTCAACTGACCAGCCTGTTAATTAAAGATGATAATTGGGAAGGCTTTCCTGTTGCTTTTTTATGGAGTAACAGGCAACATGAAACAGTTTTTAAATATTTTTTTCAAAAAGTAAAAGCTTGGGTTGGAGACATAAAAGTTAATGCTTTTATGTCTGATGACTATAAAGCCTTCTATAATGCTTGGTGTGCTATTTTTAGTAAACCAAACTTCTATGTTTTATGTGATTGGCATGTAAAAAGAGCACTAAAAAAAGTTTAACATCTGGAGCAACTAAAATAGTAAATGAAAAAATCCCTGAAATTTTAAATAGATTATATGAGCTGATTAATGAAACATTCAAAACTTTATTAAATATATTTGTATCTAAAATCCTTTCAGATGCCGACACATATAATTTTGGTTGTTATTTTATCAAAAATTACTGTAACCGAACAGAGCAGTGGGCAGCTTGTTATCACATTGATGCCAAAATCAATACCAATATGACTGTGGAAAGATGGCACAAAGATTTAAAATACAATAGTGATCTGCAAGGAAAATGTGGGGGACGATTGGACAAAGCTATACACAGCTTACTGAAAATTTTAAGGTTAAAAGTATTAAATAGATTGACTTCTATTCAAAGAGGAAAACTAACAAAAAAATGTGTGTAATTAGAAAAATGCATAAAATTGCTGATAAACTGAAAGAACATTTCCAAACATTTATTCAGTCAGAAAATATTTGGATAATCACATCATCATCTGAAGTGGGAGAAACCTACAAAATTACATTAAAAAAATCTTGATTCAGAACATAATTGCAATTTGGCTTGCAACATCTGCAATATATGTCTGCATAAAATTACATGCATGTGCCCAAATTATACTATCAAATACAACATGTGTAAACATATTCATGCATTTTGCTTAAAGGAAAGGCCTTTTTCTAATCTGCAACAAAAGGGAATTTCTAATTCTCCCACTATTGAAAAGGGAATTAAAGAAAAGCAAGCAATCATTAAGGAAAAGCCTCAACATGAAACACTAGAAAATTTAAAATCCAGTGCAACATCTTTAATAATGAGCTTTATACCCGAAATTCAGGAATATTCTGAAGAACAGTGTAAAGAATTTATTAAAGGTTTGTCAATACTAAAACATAAATGCAAAGTCATAAAAGCTGCAGAAAATTCTCAAAAACGCCTTCCCCCGGTGGCTTCTACTTGTAGCAATTTGAAAAAAATTACACCCCAAAGAACATTTCCTTTGAAAAAGAAAAAACCTGTAAAGAAATTGCAACCAAACTACAAGCAAGTTGATACTTTAAGTAATATCATTTTGTCAAAATCCGAGACATATGAAGTACCAAGAGCTAATACAGCCTCAGATCATGCATATTTTAAAAAATTGTAATGATTTGCCTTCCAAGTCAAAAAGAAAAGTTGATTTTTATATATTATATTAAGGGTTATTGTATATTTTTTATTCAAATCTTCACAATTTTTTGTGTATACTTGTAGTTTCTAAAATTGCATTGCGAACACTGCTTCAAGGTTTCTCAATTTTAATGTACACACTTCTAGCTTCTGTTCCTTGAACACTTGATTCAAGCTTTTGTAATTTAACATGTATATTTTTAGTTTTTGTATGAGAATCTGATTTTAAGGCTGTAAGCTTTCAAGTTTAAAGTCAAGGGTAAAATATATATGTTTACTATCTGACTTTCTTTTTATCCTGATGTAAATAAATTGTTATCCGTATCATTGCTTGAATGTTCCTATTAAGCTAAATATTTAATTCGAATTTCTAAGTAGCAGATGCTTTTGGCTATATTATGTGTTGTGCCTTTTATCTTCATCAGTGTGTATATAAATCATTCCACAAGCATTCTTAGTTTTCTGTGTAGTTGCTTTGTATAAAGTACAAAATTTTGATGAAAAAGGCTTCAAGGTTTCTCAATTTTAATGTACATACTTCTAGCTTCTGTTCCTTGAACATTGATTCAAGTTTTTGTAATTTAACATGTATATTTCTAGTTTTTGCATGAGAATCTGATTTTAAGGCTGTAAACTTTCAAGTTTGAAATCAAGGGTAAAATATATATGTTTGCTATCTGACTTTCTTTTTATCCTGATGTAAATAAATTGTTTTCTGTATCATTGCTTGAATGTTTCTATTAAGCTAAATATTTAATTCGAATTTCTAAGAAGCAGATTCTTTTTATTATATTATGTGCTGTGCCTTTTATTTTCATCAGTGTATATATAAATCATTCCACAAGCATTCTTAGTTTTCTGTGTAGTTGTTTTGTATAAAGTAGAAAATTTTGATGAAAAAGTTTTCTAAGTAAAAGACTTTCTGAGTTTATTCACTAATGCATGGTTTTTTTTACTAGAAGAATTGATTGTCAGATGCTAAAGAGTTATAAACATGTTGAACAAAAAAAGAAATTTACAAGCATATTTAATTTTATTCAATGGGCCAAGAACAAATTTATTTTATTTATTTTTCCAATAAGTATTATTACAGAAAATTTGTTATGCCTATTTTAAGGCTTCAGATAAATAATTTAAAATTGTAGAAAAGAAATATTACAGGTTTTTATCCTTTTAATATTTTGCATTTTGTCGCATTCGTAATATTATTAAAATATTTTATTTTTTTCCAGTTTCTTATATTTGTTTTATAATCGATTTTTCATATCTTATTGTAATGTTAAGTAATATATATATATACAAAAACTGCAATGCAAACGCAGAAAAAAAGTTTCGTATTTTAAAGTTGTATTCAAGATGTTGGTAGGATAATACAAAAAGAAAGAATAAATCAAAACCTCTTTTAAAAAAATAAATTATAATAACAGCATACAGAGATGATCTTCTAATAGTGCCTTCTGAGATGATGAAATAAATACCCCCCCACCCCGTGAAATTAAGCTTTAAAATGAACTTTTGCTTTAAAAGTGAACTTTTATTACAAAGAATTTCAAATGTGTAAAATTCTTATCAATTTTTTTTTCTTTCAGATAAAGATTTTTTTGACTGAATATAAATAGTTATAGTAATTACTTTTATAGTGCTATCAAGTTTATCTGTCTTGGAGTATAAAGATTTTATATTGGTACTGTCATAAAAGAGCGAATAGTTCTAAATAGTAAGAAATGCACTAAATTTGGCAAATAGAAACTATGCAATAAGATTCCACATTTTCTTTGTTACTAAATGAATTTTGTAAACCTATATGAAATAATATTATATTAAATTAATAATATTTATTCAATTAATAATTTTTTATATCTCAATCGATGAGCATACTGTTATAATAAGTGCATAAATTTCGAAAATGTTTAATTTTATAAAAAAGTTTCTTAAAAAATGCAAAAAAGTTATTTGTTGGAACATCATTAGAAATTTAGGATGATATCAAAAATCATGCTCAAAGTGTTGAATGAAGGAAGTTTACAATATAGTATTACAAGCTGTTAAAGATAACAAGTGATAAAATAAATTTTTCCTTGGCCAAAATGGCTTTTAACCCTTTAGCAGTTTAATAAACCCTCTTATGATCTAAAAAATGATTGTAGAAGCAATTCATACATTTAATATTGTGAATAAAATTAGAATCTAATATTTTTAAAAATTTTCATATCATATTAGAATATTACAATTAAAATATGAATAATGGGGTTTTTTTTTGGTAAAGATTTTTTTCATTGTTTTTATAAAAAAATTATTTTAATCCATTTGTGATTTTTAAACTTTGCTTTTATTCCATCCTGGGAGGCACAATTTATGTACAAGCAGAAGCAGCAAGTGAAAAGAGGAAAAGCTAATGAAATATTTATCCCTGTGATTATATAATGTGAGATTTTGATAGGGATTTCTTTACAAGTGTCGATTTAGGTAAGGAAATCGAGGTATCTTTTAATAAGAATTTGCTTAGCTATCCATTTTTTTATCCCTTCACTCTGAGTGTTGAAATTTGTTGATGTGAGCAATTTTACAGAGACGCTGTTGCATTAATTACATAAAAAAAAGGTGGAATTGTATTAGGAAATAAGGAACATTTTAGAATGAAATTGATATGGGCTAAATTAAGCTAAAAAGTAGGAAATTAATTAAGTTTAAATTTGATTTTAAAATATCATTACACACACATGCACACACAACATATATATATATATATATATATTTATATGAAGTTTCTCGATACATTTTAAATACAAGATAAAATATTAATCTTTCTAAAAATTTTTCTGATTTTTGATAGGAACATGATTATTTTTTTATTAATGTTATGTTCCTATAATGATGTCAACACAATCCAATTATGGTGATTTGTTAATTTTAAGAAAGGTTGGAGAAGTTTAGAGATTATTTTTATGACTAATCTTATAAAGTTTGACTTAATTTTTCAGTAAAGCAATTTACACCATATTTTTTTTTACCAATTAAAATATCTTTTATATTTTAACAGAACTTTTATTTAACAGGAGAACTTAATTATTGCAATAGAACTAAACATTTAAAAAATGCACATTTAAAACTAAGATGTGCTTATCTTTCAATAAAAACGGTGCCTAATTACAAGACAGACAAAAGTACATGCCAAAAAACACAAAGATGCTTCATTTTTGTGGCCACGATACTTAAAAGTATTAAGTTTTTACAGCCCTCTTTTTATAGTAAGTTCACAAAATTGAAATTAAATATTATTCTTTCCGATTTCATTAATTGTTAATAATTTGGGAATCCTTTTTAATATATTAATGGTTCGTTACTTCTACTGCTATTCTTTTCTAAACTCATTTTCTCAAAGTATGACAACATTTCTTTTAAAAGTAGTCTAACATTTTAAGTTAAAACTTATAAACTTAAAAAAATTTATTATAAACTTCACGATATGGAGCCAAAAATTATCCACATTTTCAGTTATATACACTAAAAATTTCAGCTAAGCCAAAATTAATTGATGATTTGGTTGACATGGGTGATAAATCTAAAGCTTATTATTTTGCTGAGCCAGAATTTTTTCAGTACCATATTTTTCATATAAATAATGCATAAATTTAATATAAAATACCATTATTATTTAATTAGTTCAATAATGCAGTATACTCATTCCCATTACGACTTAATAATGTTCACAACCAAGTCTTCTGTTTGTTTTTCTCGTATTTTTTTTTCTGACGTCATGATGACGCGCGATTTCGCGTGAATTTCATTGGCTCGGATCAAGGATCATTTTCATCCATTTGCTATCTTTAAGGTCTAGTTATTTTTACGAAAGATGTGAGTTACTTTGTAACTGTAACCATATTAAAATTAACTACAACTGTAACTGTATACAAGTTATGAATTGTAACTAAACTGTAACTGTGTCTGCTTTTACTTTACATACCACATGTTTGCAAGTTAGTTATTATCATCAATTTAGTTATTTAACAAAAATTAATTTGTCCAGTTTATTATTATTTTTTATGGAGTTTGTTAGAATGTCAGACAAAGAAAGAGCTAAGAAATATAGAGATAAAAACAAAGAAAGAGTTAGAGAAAGAATCAAGCAGAAGATGAGGGCTGTTAGGTTTAAAGAAAAAGCTGAACGCTTGGTAGATCCAATTAAGAATGATAAATATAGGAGAAATGAAGCTGTACGAAAACAATTATATAGATTGAAAAAGAAAGAAATGTGTTCTAACACAACTGATAATTTACCTGCCATATCTTCAAGAGTTCGTGGTGCTTTCAGAAGTCCTCAATCTTTTCGTAAAGCATTCAAGAAATGTGCAAGAGTACTACCAAAATCACCAACAAAAAAAGTGGCTTTTGTGACGAAACTTGCAGAAAAATGTGGATTAAAATTAGAATCATGCAAAAAGAAACCTTTAGAAGGTAACAAATCATTACAAACAACAGTCACTGATTTCTTTTTCCGAACAGATATAACTTACACTTCCCCAGGAATGAAAGATGAAATGACTGACTACATGGACAGATGGTTAGAAAATAAAACCAAGAAAACATTATTTAGTTGTATTTCTTAGAGATGCATATGTTATTTTCAAAGATGAACCAGTGCAAATGTATGATTTGGGAGAATTTCTTTCTAAAGTTAAAATGTCTTAAGAAAACGTATGACTCTGAAACATTTTGGGATGAAGTGTTATGTAATAATACTAGGAATTCTCACTGGTGGCAAGGTCTTTGTAGTGATTGTTCTCATGGAGAAAAGATTGAAATCAGTGAACCAGATGAAAATGCAGTTATATGGAAATATTGGGAGAAAGTTGAAGGAGGCAAGTTAAGATGTAATGTGAAAGAAAGTTGCATTGGTGAAGTTGTTTCAAGCTTAAAAGAAACATTTTCCTTGTTTACTTCCCGCTTAAATATTAAACGAATTCAAAATGAAGAATTTCAGAATGATAAAAGAAACCCTAATGTAAGAGTTCTTCAGCTAGACTTCGCTATGAATTACAGCTGTGAATATCAGAATGAAATTCAAAGCTCTCTTTGGTCTAGAAACAGTGTGACTTTATTCACAACAGTTGCATTCTCTCAGGATATTTGCTCAACATTTTTAATTTGTTCCGTTGCAAAAGAGAAAGAAAAAAATACAGTCGGAGCATTTGTTCAGTTGCTTTATTCTGAACTGGAACCCGATTCAGATGAAAATAAATTTGGACAGATGATCCATCATCTGAATTCAAGAATAAATTTATGGCTCTTTTTCTACAAGAACTTAGCCTTAAATACCAGAAAACATTTAGCTGGAAATATTTTGCCACTTCCCATGGGAAGGATGTTGTAGACGATATAGGGGGAAGAGCAAAATCACCTTTTCGGCAAATAGTTACGAGCAAGCAAACATCTTCTGACATTGTACAATCTGCTTCTGATTTTTACTACCTGGTAAAAGTTTTAATGTCAGCAACAAAAGTTTTATTTGTCGAAGAAAGAAATATTCCACGAAATAATGATGTATGGATTAATGCTGTGCCTATTTTGAACATTTCAAAGTTACACGGAATGAAATGCACGTGAAATGATGGACTATCCCTCTTCCTAAATGCAGCTAACCCAATTATGCAGGAACAATCTCATAGTGATACCAACATAGAGATAGGAAACTGGATCTTGGTAAATCATGGTGGTAAGGAATACCCTGGACTGGTAATTCAAATTATAGGTGCATAAACTGAAGTATCTGTGATGACGAAGTACACAAGTGGTGCATATTGGAAATGGCCTAAACATGAAGACAAACTGTTCTACACACAGAATAACATAGTAAAAATAAAAGCTCCTGAAATTGTAAATTCACGAGGATACTACAGTTTTGCAGATTTATATTAAAGACAGATGATGTGTGTTTTTGTAACAACAATCAATTAAATTGTATTTTTTAAAAACCTTTTTTTATCATTTAACATAAATAAATATGTAAACACCAAAAATTTCTGAATGTCTTTTATTTTCCCCCTTTTTTAAACACTTATTTTAACATGAACAATACACAGGATAAGGATGTGTGATGCACGGGACAAATTTAAAATGCTTATATTTTGAAAAATTATTAATATGAATTTGTATTAATAATAGAATTTTTTTTCTTCTTAAAAGTACAAAGTAGATTAGAAATTATTTCTGTCTGAAAAAAAAATAGCACTGCTAGTAACACTTATAGTAGTTTTAATGTGATGCACGGGACATCCTTTTAGATATATCTAAAATCATGAACAACAATTTGAAAAAATTAAAATGAGAGTAATTTCCTTTTTAAACTAAATAAAAATACACCTGTAGCTACTTTGAAAAGTCAAAAATTGAATAAAAGTGTAGAATATTTATTTTCAGACATTATTGAAGTGTACATGTATGAATTCAAAATTTTTTCAATATTGTAAGCACTATTTTTGACCTCCATGAACATATAAAAACAAACTGTTTAAAAAAAATACATGAATTAAATAGCTCAGACTGTGTGTTTGACTAATCTATAAACAATTTTTTTTTATTTTATTTTTTTGAAGGTATGGTTCACTTTTGGGAGAATCGCCCAAAATAGCATTTTCCTGTTTGTTTGTCAAAGTTGCCACTACAGAAGAATTTTTTTTCTTCTTGCTCAAGATGTAAAAGATAACAAAATAAGTTCCTTAAAAAACCCTAGGCATTTCTGTTAGTTGTATATTATACCTTAATAAAAAAAATTAATGATTAAGTTTCTATCTTTCTAAATCATCTTAGTAAACCATCAAGATCATTAATATTATAATTGATATAAAAGATTTCTGTTAAATATGTCTAACAATAAACTATTTGTGAAAAATGGAGCTCCATTAAATAAAACATTAAATTTAGCAGACATAATTTTTAAAATTGATTAATCATATTTCCAATCCTCAAATATCTAGTGTAGTATGTATGTGTATGTATGTAGCTGTGATCAGGGAAAAAGCATATTGGCCGAGATGGGATCAAACCTGTGACTTGCAGATCAGGTATCTGGTGTTTTACCAACCAAGCCATTCATGTTTTTAATGCGATGTAAAAAGATATTTTCTCAGTCTCTGTAATTTGCTTAAATTTTAATTGCAGTTGATTTAATATATTTTCAACTAATATATGCATTTTATAAAATGGTGTATTTGCAAATTCAAGCTTTTGAACAGTTGATTTTAGATTTTGTGGTGGTTGCAAAGATGTTCAAATTCTTCAATGATAAATAAGATATCCTATAGGTTATGGAATTTATTAGTATTAGGAATTTTGATTTTTATCAGTAATTTGTTATGACATGCAATTTCATCACTGAAAATTTCTTCAGCAATTTTAAGCAGTTTAAAGGAAAACCAGCATCTTCTAAAACCTAATCATTTTACTCTTGTAACTCTCAGATTAGAAAAAACTAGTTTTTAAATTGAATGAGAATACCTTTTGTATTTAATTGCAGAACTGAAAACATAATTACCTTTTATACATGGATATTTATGTAAATGTATGTGTCAATACAAATTATTTGCTTTTGAACTGTATATGGAAAAAAAAAAAAAAAAAGTTGCTTTTTCTGCTCAGTAAGTTAAATCTGAAAGTGCCATAAAAAGACTATACTGCTTGGGCATTAACTATAGTAAACAGACTGTTTCAAAGTTTTTTGTCTTTACCGAATCATCAAACAATTTGTGTTGCATTAACATGTTTATTAATAGTCTATGAATTGTTTTTCCCATTATTATCAATTTAAATATTTATCTTAAAAGCATTTTTCTTTTCAGTGTTGTCAGATTTCAAATTGGCCAACATTTCCTTAATGAAAACATGTTTATTAAATTTAATATCTTGGTATCATTTTTTTAAAAAAAAGCATTTAATTATGATATATTTATCTATAACTGACAAGTCTCACAAACACTTAGTTTTATTGAAAATAACTATAATCCTGAGGTGGAAATGTTTCAGTACCTTTAGTAAAGTTATTGAGATTTCATTTATAATCATCTGTTCAGAAATTGCGGCAGATTTAATGTATTTACAATATCTTCGATTTAAATGAAAAAGAATATTCACCTTTAGTAATCATATAAGTAATCATCATAATTTCATCTTTTTCATCAATTTTTTTTGTCGCAAAATTTGCTGTAACAAATGACTGCTAACTTTTAATACTCTCATTAATTAATACTTGTCTGTTTAACAATTTTTATGTTTTTTGGCCCATAACTGGCATTCTCCTTGGCTTACCTTCAAATTTTGAAATAATTTTCTGTTCTTTTATTTCTTTGCAATCTCATTTTTTTTATCAGTTTCCGGTTTTATTACCTATTCTGTGACAAAATCGTATAAATCTTCCGATTCCAGCAAAATTTGAAATGCTTACAATTCTCTTCACTTGGTTTTAAGATTTGAGCAATTATTTGTCAGTTATTTTCATTCTCTTTCAATTCTTATTTCACTTTCTAATTCTATTCAAACTAATGAAAAGTTTTTAACCTGAAGCTTTTTTAGAACCACAATTTATTTGAATTTTAAGCTAATTGTATCAGAGGGCAAATGAATCATTTTTTGAATTTTCCTTGGCATATATATATATATATATATATATATATATATATATAATATGGAACAGAAGGAAAATGATCAATGTTGCAAAGTTAGATCATTTGAAACCTATATTTTGTTATTTCCTAACACCTTAAAATAGTGTGCGTGTGTATATATATATATATATATATATGATATTTTAAACTCTTAATTTAAACCAAATTAATTTCCAAAACTTTATCTTAATTTAGCCCATAGTAATTTCATTCTCTTATTTCTTGATATAATTCCATTTTCTGTTTAATTAATTGAAACTGTGTAAAAATTACTGCACAATCACTTCTACGTATCAAATGAAAGTGATCCCTTTGTTGCCCTGACAAAGATCAACACGTGTGTTGAATTAACATGCGGCTGGAAATCCCATGTTATATAAGACTAGTGATCAGTTCCATTCATCTTTACTTCTGCTTTTGTGCCACACTGCGCCTTCTTGTAAATAAATCATGCCTGTCTTCCAGGAGAGAATAAAACGAAATTAAAAATGCAACATCTCGTCTATGCCTTCGAACCTGCCTTCTACTTTTCAGAAATAACATTACATATATATAATATGGGATGGCTTTCTGCTAAAAGAAGCAGGCAATAAGTTCTCTAAAACAATATCTTTGCCTTTCATGATTGTTAAAGAAGTGGCTGAACTTTCAGCAGAAATTAAGATTTCTTTGTAAAAATCCTGACTATGCCATAATGGGTGTCTAATAAGAAAGTATGGGGGGAGGGGGTGTAAGTGCATTCGAAGTTTATATCCCTTCAGGTGGAAATTTTCCCTAAGTTTTTGCTAAGCAAGCTTTTTGGTTTCTTAGAGTGCAGATGGGTCGATGGGAAATATTAACTCTTGTAACTCGGAAGTTGAAAGTGCAATTTGAATTTGAAAATAATTATTTAAAAAAGGAATAATTTGAAATTATATAATATCATGATATAGCCTAGAATATACAGAAAACATTCTAAATAGTTGTGTAATGGGTCTAAATATTTCTTCAGTGATAACTCTGGCTTTGGAGTTACTGTTTCTTTTGCAATTGTTGAAGTAATTTTCTTTTTATAAGTCATTTATTCACTTATCATATTGTTATCACAATGATAGATTGTAAATATATATCTTTTTGTAATCGTTTCTTGTAAACTTTTGAGCATGAAAAAATTGAGTAGTATTCAGTAGAACCGCAGTATATGTGGTAAATTTATTAATCTGAAAAACCCATAGTCTTTCAAAAAATAATTACTATGCTGTAGAAATCTTGGAAGTTTCTTGTTTAATATGCATCACAAAATAACTTATATACATGAGTTAACAATGTTTTAAATTGTTGCATAGAATTGTATATAACGCAGAATGGAGATTTGCACTTGTTTTGTTGATTTTTTTCATTGATTTCTCTTTCTTTCTGTATAAATTATTTTTTTCACAATTTTTCTTTTATATTCATTCCGTGGAAATATTTCTAGCTTTTGCATGCTATAACTGTCTTCAATTAACCATGGTTGAAACAGCTGGTATTTTGTTTTGCTTTTAATTTTTTTTTCTCTTTTTATTCTTTACCTAGTAAATAAAGTGAATAATTGCTCTTAATCTTAATTATTTAGTAGGTATTAAAAGATGAAAAGAAGTTTCACTTTAACAGTTTTTTAAGTTTTACATTTCACAGGATAAAACAACCATGAACATGAAAATACACAACACTCACTTTGAATACAATCTAATAATAACCTCCAAGAAGGATAATGGGAAATAAAACTTGATGTTAATAAAGTAACGTCATCTGTTGTATCAAAACAGAAGGTAGAGTTATGTAATTGCTATAATACTATATTATTACTAATATAATATTTCCATTTATTGTAAAATCAACCTAAAAGATAAGATTTATAAATTTCATTTATCAGATTTTATAATGTCTGCAGACAATGAAGGATGCTGGTCATAATCTAAAATTTTCATTGTGAAGACAAATAAGAATGAATTAATAATTTTGAAAGAGGATTTTATTTGTCTTATAATAAATGGGCAATGAGTAATATGTTTCTAAATATTATGGATAATTATCTATTATGGATAAATATATGAGTAGATTCTGTTTCTTTCTAAGAAATAAAGGATTTCTCTTTAGTTTCCTGAAGATTTAGGATTTTTTTTAAAAATAGAAATGTCTTCTGAGAAAATATAGCTAAAGTGAAATAGAATCCGATTCATTTTTAAATATTGGAAAAAGTTGAAATTATTTTAAATTAAAGGAAGATTCAAACTTTCAGTTGAAAGATCATTTTATCATGAAAGAATTTTTTAAAGAGCATTTTGTTGGAAAGAAAATTAAAAATTTGCTTTCTGGAATAAAATTTAGCTTAAATAAGTAAAGTAATTTAACTCACTGAAAATAGTTTAAACTTTTTGAAAGGATGCAAAAAACACTGCAGATGAAGGAAAAGTACTAGTAAAAATTAATGTTTTTAATACTAAAATACATAAAAGTATTTTGTCTTAATTAATCCATTTCTGTTTTACAAATGGCAGCATAATGAAAACTGTATATTTAATTTAATAATATCCGTCAGATAATTTTTACCACTTAATATCAATTTTGATGTCAGAAGAATTGATATTAATATTTTCAAATAGTAGAAACGAGAAATCTTCAAATAGTAATTTTAAAAGAATGCTATTGATACTTTATTATTTATAAACAATTAGCTCATTTTTTTGTATTTAAATAAATTATGAAAATTAGAGCAGTTATAGAATTTTGCAGAAAGAATTAAATCTAGTCAAATATAATCATTTATATAATTTCATATTGAATTAATTGTATGTTTCTTCTCTATACCACTTTGCTACATTTTCAGGAAAATTTCAAATTCTTTAGAACAATGCAAACAGCTGACAGATTGTTGAAACAATCGTTCTGAAAATTAATAATACTTTGTTTCTAAAAGCAGCAATATTTCCAAGAATGCATTTCATCTATGTATCATGATAAATAAAATTGTATTTTGATTTCATTAGGGCTTCTAAAGGCTGACACTATATTCAATTTATGTTCAAAGTGCAGATGAAAACTTGGAAGGCATGCTTATTATCCAAATACATCAATAAGTAATTGTTTTAAATAAAAAGACAAAATGTGGGGTGTATTCCAAACAAAGCTTTTTTTATAATTAGACAAGCTTTCAGCTGCATTTATAGAGCTGTAGAATTTGGCATTAAGGTGAACAGATCTTAATGAAAAACATCTGAAATCTTACCATCTACCATTATACAATGTAGTAGATTTTTAATGGGTGTAAAATGTTAATGTTTCTTGGAGTTATTAAACCAAGCAATGCTTATTATAAACAATTATGAAAGTATTTAGTAAATGTCTATTTGTCTATTTTAATTAAAATTTTTATTATGATTTAATTTTATTGTTTTATATTAGACATAATATAAAATGCATTTAAGGGTTATCTTGAAATTACTAATTAATTCTGAATAATTTTGATTTTTTTTTCTAATTTTTATAAATAATTTTTCTGTGAAGCTAATGTATACAAAATATTAGAAATTAAGAAACTTAAATGCTGCAATCAATTAATTGCATGATAAGATATATTTCATCTGTTATCATTTGAACAGCTATTTCCTTCATTTATCAAAAAAAAAAAAAAAAATCAATTTTGTACTAATGCAACACTTTCTTGCTTATAAAATTCTTTACACAAAATTCTGTCTAATTTTTATAAAAATTGGCAATTTTGTATGTTTTATGCTGCTGTTGGAAAAATGTTGTGTATTTCTTTGGATACTAAATGACCTCAGACAGTGATGAGCTTAATCTATTTATCAGAATTTATTTGCTTGTTATATCACTTCTTCGTGGTGTATCTGTAGCTTAGCCTATTTGATTGGAAATGAATATATTTGTATTAGCTTTGTAAAAAGTTTGTGAATGTTGCCAGAACTACATCATTGAAAGTATTTGATTCGGGATGAATTTCTATAATTTTTTAGAAATAATGACAAGTACTAAATATTTTCTAGTTTTCTTTAGTTGCAATTTGCAATGCTATTAGTTCATTATGTACTTAATCCATAGTTTCATTTCATGTTTCTTTTTATTACTTTTGGGTAGGTCTTTTTATTTCCTTTTAAGAATGAAATTTTATAGTGTGAATATAAATTATTTCCCATTCCTACCTCTTTCTTCTCATGTTCTTGTTAAGACTGATGATATCCACATATTAAGTGTATTTTTAAAAGTGGTCATTATTTTCAATCTTTGTTCCATTTGTTGCTTTAACTCCCTATTGAAATTTTTCATTTTTAGAGAGTTACATTTATTTTCAATTTAATGTGGAAGATATAACCATCAAAACTAAATTCTAATTTGTTTTCTGAAAGCAGCTTAGAATATGAGGTACAAAAGTATAAAAATCAAGTTAAAAGGAAAAACAAATAAACCAAATAAAAAAATATAAAAAAGAATCCGGCCTGAAGACTTTTTCAAGGGTAACCCTCAGGCAGGGATTAAACAAAAAGGGATTTTTTCTGTTAAGGAAATTCAGACAATTACGTCTAATAATGATTCCTTCGTGACCCGAAAGACCCCTGAAATTAGGCCCAAGAGATATACCATTTTAACAGAAAGGAAAATACAAAACAACAAATTAGAAGAAAAACCACTAATAAGTAAAAATACAATAACAACAAAAAAAAAACCATAAAAAACACATAAGAAAAAACAAAAACATACCATCAACAGTCAAGGAAATTTTAGTTATGTAAGTTTAGAGTTATGTAATTTCAATATTACTGAAAATTACGTTTTTAATTGTATTAATTTTTATAAACAAGTTAAGGGCATTCCAATGGGAACAGCTTTCTCAAGTGCTTTGGCTAATATTTTTCTACATTACTATGAGAAAAAAGCAATTAAATATAATTTGATAAACGGGTGGAGATATATTGATGACCTACTTTTGATTAACTTCGAAAATACTAATATTGTAACTAATTGCTTTCCAAAAGATTTAATTCTAACAGAAACGAATAAAAATCAACTTGAGGCTACCTTTCTGGATTTAAAAATCGAAATTGATAATGATAAAACAATAGTTGGTATATACGATAAAAGGGATGAATTCAACTTCAAAATAACAAAACTATGTAACTACCATTCCAATCTAAACTCTAAAATTTTCAAAAATCTAATTTTCTCACAAGTTAACAGGATCAAAAGGGTTTGCAATAATAAAAATTCCTATATTGAAGCATCAAACAACCTCATTAATAATTTAATTAAAAATGAATTTCCTAAAAATTACTGTAATGTCAATTTTTTAATTAAACAAGGTATGGTTTGGGATTAATCCTTTGGCTTAAATAAAAACTAGAACTTTCCTTGCATATTATATCACTCAATAGGTGGCGCTGGGAGCTTACAATTTTTACCTAAATTACCTTTAGCTTTGTGTTTTTAATAAGAGGGAATCACAATCGATAGCTTAAAATTTCCTTGACTGTTGATGGTATGTTTTTGTTTTTTCTTATGTGTTTTTTTATGGTTTTTTGGTGTTTTTTTTTGTTATTGTATTTTTACTTATTAGTGGTTTTTCTTCTAATTTGTTGTTTTGTATTTTCCTTTCTGTTAAAATGGTATATCTCTTGGGCCTAATTTCAGGGGATTTTCGGGTCACGAAGGAATCATTATTAGACGTAATTGTCTGAATTTCCTTAACAGAAAAAATCCCTTTTTTTGAATCCCTGCCTGAGGGTGACCCTTGAAAAAGTCTTCAGGCCGGATTCTTTTTATATTTTTTTATTTGGTTTATTTGTTTTTCCTTTTAACTTGATTTTTATACTTTTGTATCAGTTCATATGTGTTTTAGAAGTAGCTGCATTTGCGCTCTCTAAACACTATGAAGTTTTTACCTGTTCCATTTTTGGTTTTAGTTTGAATAGGAAATAATTTTTGTTGCGATTTCGAAACTGTTTCGCTTTCGTTTTCATTTTAGTTTCGTTTTCTAACTACTTCTTACTTTAGATTGGTTACTTAGAATATGAGGTTATGTAACATTTTTATTTCAATATTTTGAATAGATTTGTGAATATTAATGTAAGATAAAGTTTTTATAATTAATTTTTTTCACTATTACTTCCTTCTTTTTCATGTTTTTTGTGTTATCAAGGATCACATGTTGATAAATTATTTTCAGCTGACATAATTTATTTATTGCTATAAAGACATTGTTTTTTCCTTTTTCATTTATTTCTCTTTATAATATCAATAATGATAAGGGAATCTATATATATATGCAGGGTGTTCTGTTAATGGACCGACAAACTCGGAGGATTATTAGTGAAAATCAGGATGAGCAAAATTTGCAGTGGAATATAGTGTCATAAACTAGGTTAAAAGGGTGAAAATCGCTAGAAACGTATGTTCCGACTTCACACTAGAACGAAGAAAATTAAATTACTTTTAAAAGATTTATTTGATTAATTATTATAAAAGTAATTGAAGATGACTAGCGCTGAACGTCACTGCACAATCTTCAACGGCGTAAAAACGATTTCTGGACACGCTCGAAGATCCTATGTATGCTTTTGACGTCTGCTGCAGCAATGGCAAACCTGGCGATGAGATTCTCCATTAAATCCATAGGCGTTGTATGAGCTTGTGGTTTAAGGTGACTCCGTGGAGAAAAGTCACGCGGCTGCAAATCCGGCGGACGGAGAGGCCAAGCAATGGGTCCTACGCGTTCAGTCCTATTCCTTGGATATGTTACGGCCAAAACCCGAAATTGGCCAACGTTGCTGTAAACTTGTCCGATGTCCGATCTTTTCTTGATTTCGGGCTTTGGCCGGCCAATTCGCAAAGTGGCTTGTGACGATCGGCCAAAGTACGAAGAAAGAAATCATGAGTAGATTGTTTTATGCACTGTTAAAAATGAACTTCTGTGTACTGTTTTTTTTTAAAGTACAATTGTTTCAGAAACGAGTTCAAATATAAGTGACACCTCTCAGTTAAAAATAAGCTTGTAATATATAAAAAAATAAGATCTCATGTTATTCTGTACTCATATTAAAGCATAACAGAAATTATTCAGTGAACGTATATGCTGTAACAACGTGATAGCGTGAAGAAGATTAGATTTGCGTCCTTCAAAATGACGAATTATATCTTGAGCAAATGCGTTGCGTATCGTGTATGAATACAAAGGTAAATTGAGTACTGAATTTGTCAACTACCTTTAAAGGTGATCCTTAAACTTTACTGCTACATAGTTAAGTTAACTTAATGTTAAAGATCCCAGATCACACTGCCTCCCGAAATATCGCTTCAAAAAATATGATTTTTTTTTTTTTTTTTTTGCAACGGCAAATAGCAAATATAAGGGCTAATTAAAACAAATATGAAGGACAAATAGTTTTGTTGTTAATATTATTTAAAGAAATTTCTTTGTTGGTGCCATCTGTCGATTTTCATCTACAATATATTTTTTACATAAATGTCATTATATTCATTTTAATACGCTTAATATTGTTTTTTCCCTTGTAAAAATGTTCGTATTTTATGATTCGATATTTCGAAAGAGAATGTAATTTGTAAAATATACCATTAGGTCTATGGGGCAGAAAAAGATTGACGATCCCCCTTAAAACATTTCTTGGAATACACCGCTCTTGTGCGAGTTAGCCTGGTTGGTAGCGCATTGGGCTGCAGATCGAAAGGTCTGTGTTCGGATCTGTCTGGATCCAACCATGTCAGTCGGGCCACGGTGGCCTGGTGGTAAGGTCTCGGCTTCGGAACCGGAAGGTTTCAGGTTCGAGACCCGATTCCACCGAAGAACCATCGTGTAAGGGGGTCTGTTGCACGTTAAATCCGTCTTGACCAAACGTCCTCCCGCTGGTGTGGTGTGGAGAGGAGGGTGCCAGCTCAATTGTCGTCCTCGTCATCTGACCGCGATTCAAAATTACGAGGTCCGTCCCAAAATAGCCCAAGTGTTGCTTCAAAAGGGACGTTAATATAACTAAACCAACCATGTCAGTCGACATTTCGTTTTGGAAATTTAGGTTTGCATTATTTCTGCAGATTTGGAAAAACACATACTCATATTCGAATCCTTGTACGTATTCAAAAAGTCAGTACATACATTTCTCAAATTTAAGTCTATTGTACTCTGAGCTATTATAGCAACATGAAGTACTCATGAATGAGTACATTTTACTTATTTTTAAGTATTCTGTTTAATGTGCCACCTACCGACCAATCTACCATTATCACATCGGGCTTTGGCTAAAGATTCCCAGCCGCTTCGCGAAATGGCCAGCAAAAGTAGAATATACAATATTAATTGCAAGTTCTTCGGACTTTGGCCAAAACGCGAATTGACCAGCCACTTCGCGATCTGGCCGAACTTCGGGCTTTGGCCGTAACAGATACATGATATCGAAGTGATTACATATTTCGTTGGAAAAATATGCTGTGGTACCATCATGCACGAACCACATGCCTTGCTGCACTGCGACCGGTACACTTTACAACATTTTTTGTAAGATCTGTTGCAGAAAAATGATTAACGTTTCTCCATTTGGGTGTACTGCCTCAAGAAATGTAATTGAGGATTCGTAGCCACACTTTGACTTTAAACTTCTGTTAAGATTTCCATGGCATGGGAATTATCTGTCGTTCACGTCATGTGCATTATACGTGTTGACAATGCCTTCTAGTCTCAGAACACTTTATGGATTTTTCGTACTTTTCACTCTTTGAAAGTAGTTTGTGAGACACATTGTTCCAATGTAATTTTCGTTTTTCTGCATAACTACTAACAAATCTTTGAGTTTGCTGTTCCATTAACTAAACACACTGTATATTTTGGGAACCATTGACCTATGCTAATTATTTGAGCTTGAGTAAGTGTTGTAATTATGTTAGCAGTTAGAAAACCAAATAATATTTAGGACAAGATTAATATTTTATATTTTTAAATTTGAAGTGAAAAAATGGTTGAACTTCCGAAATTGAAAATGATGGTGATTTTTTTTTTCAATCAAACCTTATTTAAGAATGAAAAAGTGCTGTCGTTTTATAAAGGGAGTGTGAATTGTGAATTCCTTGTCTAAATTTGAAGATATGTATACTATTTTTACTAATTAAAAATTAACAAATTAATTTTTTATTTTAGCCAACAATTTATATGAATCACTTGACTGGTTTCAAAAAGAAAATAGAAGGCTAATTGTTTCCAGTGCTAGACTTGAAGAAATATTTGAACATCAAAGTAACGTCGAACCTGGGTATGTATTTTGTCAGATTTTCTTTATATTTAGTTTAAAATGGATTCTGATTTACCAGCACACTTTTAGGATATTACATCAAAATAATGCTGCAATACAGGGGGGAAATATTTTCCATTATTCTACAATGTAAGCTAGTCTGGCTAGCAATTATAAAATCATTTGCATCTGCTTCAAAATAATCCACTTTTTATCTAGTATCTCTTATAAAAATTTTTGAATATTTAAAATTGGGGATTAAACATTTATTTCTTCAATTGTAATTTTAATCGCAGCTAGCTAGGAAAAAGAAATCTGATTTTCTGTTCATTTAAACAAAACCAAAAAAAAAAAAAGTGATTGCTATAAATTGTGTTCTATATTACATTTTCCAAAGGAACTTAAAAGGAAAAGTCAATTTTTCCTACTTTATATACGAGATTTGCTTAATCTTGTATGTAGTTCTGGTCATTTTTATTTTTTTATTTTGCTGATATAGGAGAAAGAAAAATCCTTATATATGCAGACCAGTCTTAAAGAACAAAGATTTATTTATGTAATAATAAGATTCTCATGGTGCTTGAATTTTATTTTGCTGTACCTGAATGATCGAAAAAGTTCTTAATTTTTCATTGACTCCTTCAAAAATAGGCAAAATATACATTAATTTGGAAAGGGGGGGGATGAAAAGAAAAACTAATTTGTAACCCGGTTTTTCCTGGAGGATTCCACCAATAAGAATAAAGAAGCGTGATATGGGTAAGCATCAATCATCAATCTTTTCTCTGGTAATTTCGTAAAAGGGGGAGGGGAACAAGTAGGATTACCATCATAACTGTCAGTCTTCAAGAAACCCAGCAACTGGAGTTATACTATAATGCCATTCATTGTGTCATCACAATACTTAGGTGCAAAATTAAAATGTTTTTTCAAGTTTTGGAGAATTATTATTCATATAATTTCCAAAGATATTTCAAACTTTGAGAAATTTTTTGATACAGCAAATTTGTGGAAAAGTTCACCTTGGGATAAAAAAAAAATCTCAATTTTATTTAGCGTTTCACTATGCATTATGAATGTTTTATTTAAATATTTGGCTGATTTTAATGTGTATAATTTAATGTTTGACGAAGCAGTCAACAAATCTTTTCTAGCAAAACAAATTATTTATGTAGTTTTAGAATTAAAGGAGGTTTGAAACCAAACATTCAGCTTTAATTTTCGTCGGCCTTTCCACAGTCAAAGATATTTTACTTGCATTTTGTAGTTCTATAGAAAAATTGGATTTGAAAAGTCTTTATTAGCGTTAGTGGATTTTTCACTAATAAGGGGGAAGTGTTTTGTTTTATTGGCTGATGAAATGCAAAATGAATTTTCTGCATTGTTAATAAATGTAGGTAATTATAGCTTGTATGTTGTCAACAGTACATTTATGCATGGTAAAGTAATATCCACATAGAACCCATATTTCTTTTTGTCTAATGTACATTATTTCTTCAAAGATTCACCATTGAGTAGGGAGAATTATCAATTTTTCAGAAAGTGTGAAACTTTCCTTAAATTTTTGCAGAACCAGATGTTTAGAGAATGCACCTGCTTGAACAATCGAAATGTGAGACGATTATTTGATACTATATTTTGAGAATGTTGAAAAGAGAAAGTTTCCTACACCAAAATGTATGTCAGATATTTTTTGTGAAATGTAATAAAGATCTGTGTTTATCTGTCATACTGGTTTTTTTAAATCAAAATTATTCAATCATTATAAAACTTCTATCATGGAATCTATCCACTTTTGCCATTTTTGACTTAATGCATGAAAAAGATACTCATTTGATGTTTGAAATCCTTTATTGTCATGAAAAATGTTCCTGAAAGCCTGACTGTAAATAGCATATCCAAGTTCATAATTTTTAAAGATGGATTCATATACCAATATGAATACAGTTAATAGAGAATTTCTTTGGGGAAGTTTAATAATTAGAAAAACATAAATTTGAAAAGGCAACTAAGTGATATGAAGCATGATTTTCAGGACTTTTATTATATGCCTTCAGAGAGATGCAGATTGTTGCATAAGTCTTCTCTCAACTTTCTACCAAATGTCTATAGTCAATGTTCATCATAATAGTTGTTCAAATATCTTTGTAAATATACTTTTGAAAAGTTTTGGCATTTATTGCAAATACTTTAGTTTTAATATTTTTAGAAAACAAACATTATCATCAAAGATAGATAGATGGAAACACCCTAGATTTCAGACATGATATCAAACGGCCAGATTTGCTTCACCATACAGCAACCGCAGCTAAATTTTGCCGTAATATATTTGGTCAAAAATAATTTCAATCTAAGATAGACTTGTGTTATTGAAACAAATTATTTTTTTCTATTAATTAATACTTAAAAATATTTATCTTCAAGGTCTTCTAAATCTGGAGAGAGAAATACTTTTGAAAAAAGGCACAGTGTTTTGCAAGATGAACTAGCGGAACTGCATAGACAAAAAGGAGAAGTATGTGTTAATTTATAAATATTTTTGAATTCATAAATAACTTATTTGCATTTTTATTATCTTATGAGTAGAAATGTAGGTTTGTAAAATAATTTTTAATCAATTTTCTTGCACAAAAAACTTCAGAATATCCCTTTTTGATTATTTCTTCTAAATTCTTTTTAAATTAATAGCTGTTTTTAAATCATATACCCCTTTTTTGAATCTTTTGCTTTTTTTAGCTAGTTTTCATTAATATTATTTTTTTTATATGCCAAGCAATCCAACAAGATTATTTTTGTCTTTTGATTGTTCCTACTTTATTTTTCAACAGATATAAATGAAACTGCCTGTTACTAACATTAAAAAAAATCTTTGAATTTAAAATATGTGCACTTATTATTACATAAAATTTGAATTATCAAGAGTATCTCATTTAATTGGTCAAAATAAAGAGCTTAGCACACAGAAAAACTTTCAACTGCTTTGTAGACAATTGCTCATTTTTTTTCCATTTGTATTTTTGTGGGTCCTTCATTTCTACTTTTGGAGTTGGTTTGTACTTCTTGCTGTTGTATTTGAAATGAGATCTTCTATTTTTCAAAACTTTTAAAGGATTTAACTATTTTATACAATTTTATCTAGAATTTTAAATTTAAACAAATCTTCATTTTGTTGGAAATTTGCAAATATAAAGTGATCTGCAGTTAAAGTTTCATTGCTTCTTTTGTGGGTAAAAAAGTAATATGCATTCATAAAAATGTGATTTTTATTTTTGCTTTGCTACTGCTGTTGTCAGTATACTGATTTTTAAATGCAAAACAACCTTTTAAAGTTAGCTGAAATATAGCTAAAGCAATGTTTTCCTAATTTTATTAAGTTAAATAATTATAAACAATGTGATATATTTTTATTAAAAGAAAAAAAGTATGCTGCTATTTTATTTAAAGAAAATTTATTATTATAGAACAATGCAAGATATAAATTTTTATTTACAGGTTTTTTTTTTTTTGAAAAAAATATGTATTGGTATTCCACGAAATCTATTAATATTTTATTTCATGTTTTGCTTTAATATTTGTTTGAAAGTAGCTACATGATTGTTACGTAGTATTTGCTTCAAAAGAAACTGATTTTCAAACGTGCTGTAATTTAGTATATAGTTTCTCTGATAGTTTTTGATTGAATACTGTTCTAAAGAAGATAATTTTCACTTCTGTGAAATATTATTGATTTATTTTTTGAGAATTGCAAAACTTCATTTTGAATTGTAAAAAAAAGTTTTTGTCCATTTAATAATTTTATTGAAGTTTGTTAATATAAATAAAACTATTGGAATAATTTGAATGTGTCATATTTTTCTTTTTGTTGGCTGAATTACTTATTTTTTGCATTTATAAAATTATCGTTTATTTATATCTGAAGTTAATAAATTTAGAAGATATAAATCGAACTTTTTAAAAAAAGTCTTTCTTTTTATTAAATGAATTCTTTCAAATCCCAAACTCAGAATGTGAATATAATATGAATATAATAACTGAAATATAATATGTTTACTGAATAAATTTACAGTAATAAATACTTCAAAATGTATCAAACAAAAACTCATTTCAAATCAAATTTAAGTAACTTTGTATTTCATGTAACTTGTTTCACTTACAATAAACATAAACGTTAAAAGACCTTATTTGAATTCAATACCATATTTATAAGTCCTTTGTGTATTTTCCTGATTTCCACTGTAGTGACATCGCCATTTAAGTCGATAAAGATTGGCTCACTTTTTGAGGATTAAAAGATTCGGCGAGCATTTTGACGCTTGAAAATTCTTTACATCCATTAAAGTAGTCAAAAATCGATTTCTGCAAGTAGAATTTCAAGTTTGACCTTGATTTTTCAGAAAATTTCTTGCATGTACTAAACCCTTAAATTTTCTTTTATTTGTTTTGTTAGTGAAAAGTTTATTAATTTTTAAGATAATATTAGGTGTATAGTACTGAAAACAAAAATAGAAGTTATAAATCGTTAAAAGGTCATTTTCGCATTTCTTATATTTATTTTATTTAAAATTATTGCTGCTTTAATTATAGGCAAGCAAATACTAGAGCTCTCATTATAAACTTTTGAATAAAAAAACTAGTTACTTTTCTCTTAAATTTCAACGATTTGCTTAATATTGGATTCCATGTAGAGATGTAGTTGTTGGACAAGGAAGTTTATTTTAAATTAATAATTGCTTTTGAGAAAGCTTTGCTTTCTTTACATAACGTTTATAACGAATAATTCACGATGTAAACTCAAGTTGATAAGAAAAGGAGCCATAATTATGTATACACACATTCAAATAAAAAAAAAAAGAAGGAAACTCTGGTGAAGTTCCTGTTGATATCGCTAGTCATAATTTCTAAAGAATTTCAATGTCGAGCTTTTAAATGCTGAAACATACAAACTTTAAAAAATAAAAAATTGATTTCTTAGGTTTTGAGCGAAAGCAATGTGTCAACCCATATTCTTGAAAGTATTTTTGAAAGTGCTTACTTTAAAGTAGTTTGTATTAAATGTTTAAATAATTTTGCCACATAATAAAATTTTTCTGTTTTAAGTTTTTTAGATTTGACTGTTACTTTGAAAAATTAATTCTAAAAGAATTTTCAGGATTCAAAAGTTTTTTTAGCTTGGTTTTCTGTTTTATATAAAACTTGAATAATGACTTATTTGGGCACCCATAGTAAAATTTGAGCTGTTTTAAAACGAAACTAAAGATTATGTAAAGTAGAATATTAAATTGCTTCCTTTTTCTTTTGATATTTCTGATAAGTTATATCTGTTGAAAGCTTTGCTGATATGACAAGGAATGATTTGTTTAATATTTGTTAATTTTTAAAATTTATTTTTACAGAAGAGCAGGTTTACAGGCATTGCATGTTTACTTGGTGTTCATTTTGCTTAGTTGAGATTTTAAAATATAAGTATAATGGTTTGATTGAGAGATTATCTAACTAGGGCTTACTGAATGATATTTTATGCTGCTTATACCTCTTTTTTTGCTCATCTTTTTATTCTCAAATCAATATACAGATAGAAATCAATGTTATATTATGATTAAATATGTCCAGTTCAGTATTAGTATAAAATTTTTTGCAATATCATTACATCTGATTATTTGTATCGAATACGTATTTTTTTTATTGGCAGTATGCTGAGCAAGTAATAAGTCTGAGAGCCGCCTTAGATGAAAAGGAAAAGGAAATAACAGAGAAAAAGGCTGAGTAAGTTAAATATTTTGTAGGTAAAATAATATTAGACCAGTATGCTTCCATTTCATTTTATAACATATTTTGTTCTTAAACCTTCGGTCGCAAATTTAGTTAAATGAATTATATTGTTTTCTTCCCATCCCCAAGACATATTTCCTTAAAAACGGTCCTTTCTGATAGCTAATAGAATTGAAACATTCCAGACTCTTGAAAATTGTATTAGCTCTCAAATTTTAATGTTAAACCATTAAATAACAGAAAATATTTTAAATAACACCAATTTATTGAATATTTTTGTTATTGAGGTGTTTAATGTTTAAATTACTACCGCATAGTGTCTGAAAATGCTCACATAGGAATAGAAAATGAATTTTTAGACTTGGGATATATATATATATACAAAAGTATAAAAATCAAGTTAATAGGAAAAACAAATAAACCAAATAAAAAAATATAAAAAAGAATCCGGCCTGAAGACTCTTTCAAGGGTCACCCTCAGGCAGGGATTCAAAAAAAAGGTTAATTTTTCTGTTAAGGAAATTCAGACAATTAAGTCTAATAATGATTCCTTCGTGACCCGAAAATCCCCTGAAATTAGGCCCAAGAGATATACCATTTTAACAGAAAGGAAAACACAAAACGACAAATTAGAAGAAATACCACTAATAAGTAAAAATACAATAACAACAAAAAACCTAAATACCATAAAATAACACTAAAGAAAAAACGAAAAGGCAAGAACATACCATCAACAGTCAAGGAAATTTAAGGTATCGATTGTGATTCCCGCTTATTAAAAACACAAAGCTAACGTATTAAAGGTAAATAATAATTGTAGTCTCCCAGTGCCATCTATTGAGTGATCTAATATGCAAGGAAAGTTCTATTTTTATTTTAGGTGAAATATTACTCCCACACCATACCTTGTTTAATTAAAAAATTGACATTACAGTAATTTTTAGGAAATTCATTTTTAATTAAATTATTAATGAGATTGTTTGATGCTTCAATATAGGAATTTTTATTATTGCAAACCCTTTTGATCCTGTTAACTTGTGAGAAAATTAGATTTTTGAAAATTTTAGAGTTTAGATTGGAATGGTAGTTACATAGTTTTGTTATTTTGAAGTTGAATTCATCCCTTTTATCGTATATACCAACTATTGTTTTATCATTATCAATTTCGATTTTTAAATCCAGAAAGGTAGCCTCAAGTTGATTTTTATTCGTTTCTGTTAGAATTAAATCTTTTGGATAGCAATTAGTTACAATATTAGTATTGTCGAAGTTAATCAAAAGTAGGTCATCAATATATCTCCACCCGTTTATTAAATTATATTTAATTACTTTTTTCTCATAGTAATGTAGAAAAATATTAGCCAAAGCACTTGAGAAAGCTGTTCCCATTGGAATGCCCTTAACTTGTTTATAAAAATTAATACCATTAAAAACGTAATTTTCAGTAATATTAAAATTACATAACTCAAGCCAATTATTTTTAGGAATGATATTTTCATTTAAATATTCGTCATAGATAAAAGTGCAGACTTTTATTAATTTTTCATGAGGTAGATTAGTGTACAAATTTTCGAAATCAAATGTATTAAGTTTATTAATGTTGTTATCTTTAAGAAAATCCAGAATTTCTTTGTTACTAGAAATAATAAAGTGGTCTTCATCTTTTATTTTGTCCAGGATAATTTTTAAGTATTTAAAGAAATGTTTACCCGTATAGTAATTATAACTGTCAGTGCTACAGGTCACGAATCTTAATTTTAATGGATTTTTATGAAATTTAACTGTTGGGAATAAATAAGGATAGTTAAGAGAGCAAGTTTTAGTTTTGGTTTTTTTTTTTTTTTTTTTTTTTTTCGAAAGCTAGCATTCTTTTATCTAATTCCTTTTTCCCGGTGTTCTGTAACATATAAGTTGCGTTAGAGTTATATTCATTAATAAGAAGTTCTTTATAATAATATTTACAAATTAAACAGAAATTATTTGCTGATTTATCTATTACTGTAATAACAAATTTTTCTTTTAAATTTGTTATTTCGTTTTTCAATGTTTTACTAAAATAAATCCCACGTTCTTTAGATCTGTCAAAATCAATATTCATTTTTATTTCCTTTAAAATTCTCACTTTCCATTCTCTGAAACCTTCCACAGGTCGATGGTATTTTCTAGATAATTTGGCAATAAAAACATCCAAATCATTACCAATAGAAATCAAGATTTTGTCATGGTTTATTTTTTCTCTTAATCTAAATTTTGTTCCTCTTCCCATTAAATCTCTTAAAGAGTTGGATTCAATAATTTTTAAATTACCTGTAATAATATGACCTTTATCAACATCTATAAAATCTTTATAGTTTTCTTTGTTACAGTAACAATCTGTAATATTTATTTTATCTAAATTTTTGCTATAGTAATTATAATTACAAATTTAATTACACAAAGGAATCATTATTAGACTTAATTGTCTGAATTTCCTTAACAGAAAAAATCCCCTTTTTTTTTAATCCCTGCCTGAGGGTGACCCTTGAAAGAGTCTTCAGGCCGGATTCTTTTTTATATTTTTTTATTTGGTTTATTTGTTTTTCCTATTAACTTGATTTTTATACTTTTGTATCAGTTCATCAGTGTTTTAGAAGTAGCTGCATTTGCGCTCTCTAAATACTATGAAGTTTTTACCAAAAACGATTTCGAAACTGTTTTGTTTTCGTTTTCATTTTAGTTTCGTTTTCAAACTTTTTCTTACTTTAGATTGGTTACTTATATACCGTAATTTTGGCAGATGTGTGGCTGAAAAGATTTCATTTTTAGAATTAGATTTAGTTTATTTTACCATAGAAGATTTAATATGTACACCAGGAGAAGCAATGATATGCGTTTATTTGCATCGGGATGCAAAAGCAAAATGAGATTTTATTTTTCACTTGGTGATTTTAATAAGAGATCCTTTAAGAATTTCTGACACATGTCGATTTAGGAAAGGGAATCTTAGGTATCTTTTAAAGGAATTCATAAGTGCTAAGGATTTTTATAGCTTCGCTCTGAACTTGAGAATTGTACTAGTCATCAATGTTTTTAGAGCGCGTGTTAAAAATAATTAAATGAAAATGTAGGATTTGGATAAGGAAATAAGACAATTTTAGAATAAAGTGGCATGGTCTAATTTAAGATAAAGGAAATTAATTAAGATTTAAATTAAGAGATATTACTACATTATATATTTATTAGTTTTGCAGATGAATGGACGAAAAAAAAAAAAGACAATTTTTGGAACTAACTTCAGTTTATTTTTTCATGGGAGGGCATAGTTTGTACATATGAAATGCTTCTATTTATATCGAGCTAAAAGGAATCGAGTGAGAATTTTTCTCCTACTACTTTACTAAAAGTTTCTTATAGGAATTTTTTTTCACCCATGTTGATTCAGGAAAGAGATTTTTGGGTATATTTGCAAGTTATGCCGTGGGTGTTAGAGATTTTTATTCCTTCGTTCGGAGCGTGAGAATTCCAGATATAGTAATTTTTTAGACCGCATGTTGGAAAAAATTAAATAAAGTGAGATTAGGATCAGGAAATGAGGAGACATTTTAGAATAAAGTAACATTGACTAATTTAAGATAAAAAATAAGTTTAATTAAAAAATAAATATACGACCGCATCGGCGGGTTCACCAACCTTGCGGAGGGCTTACCACTGCCAAGCGGTTTTTCAGCAGGTTCTCGACTCCTAGATGATCTAGGGTCCCTGGGCTGCTGGGCCCACACGGCCGTAGCGGCCCGTAATCATCCATCTCCACTCACACCGTCCATGTGAGTAAAAGCCAACCGCCCACAGGCAAGGAGAGAGCACCGAAAGTGGTACCCTGCGCCCATGAATGGAGGAAAGCAGAAATGAAAGTTAGTAAGACTCAGGCACTCAAAGAACAAGCATGCATCACAACCCATGCGCTGCCCTTCCAAGAGGACTTCACACGTCCTGGGGATAGGCCCACAGACCATTAACGATTAAGAATAATATATATAATATAGGTGTATCCATCTTGGAGAGTGAATCGAAATAGGGAGTGGGACGTAAAAGCTGTTAACATTTTGTAACATAAAATTGTAAATTTTACCTTAAAAGAGCGGATTAAAGTATTGCAAGCTAATTAATTGCTAGAATTATTGGAATTGTTTTTCTTTTCTTTAATATTTAATGCATAATCTGTCATAGATCAAATTCTTATTGATTTTTGATACATTAATAAAATAAAATGTGTGTACTAATATGAAACCAATGGCCTAAATACATAAGTCTGTATTCAAATGTATGTAAAAGGTTATTTTATGTAAAAATGATAGAAGTTTAAGAATTAGTACCTACTATTAACTTTCCTTCTAAAAATGAAACAGAATTTTCAAATCATGGTTGATGATAGTTTAGATGATTAGCATGCTAAGGTATAACAAATAAATAAAAGGACCTTTCTCCCTCTGTAGATTGAATGCTATCCTATTTATTTTGTGAATTTATTATTTTTATAATAAAAAAATGTGATAAAAATTGGAGTATAAATGGCTTATTTAATTATTGTGTTAATATTTTCTGCTACTAATGAGAAATAATCCTATGGAACCTTTAAACTGCATTGTTACTTTTTTAAATATCAATTGTAGAATTGTAAATAAAATATTTTTAAAAAAGAAATTTATACATTTCTCTTAAGTATGAAGTCATTAAATAAGTTTTGGCTTTTCTTTTATTTGAAATTAAAACTTGCTGCGGTTTTATTGAAGGGTTTTTCATTATGTCTTATTAAATGTATTTAATTTGTAGTTTCAGCTAAGTGCTGAATATGCATCTACATAATTTTACATGTATAAAAAGGGAACTGCATTTTGAAAAGAAAAAAAAAGTACTATATCCAGCGTTTTTTTCCCCTTTTCTTTTTCCTTTTAATAGCATCACTTCAAAATGTGGAATAGCATCACTTCAAATGTGTTTTAAACGCTTTGATTTTTTTATTAACATTATTGAAAGAAATAAACTCTGTTGGAATGATATTATTATGATGTATTTTTAGAATTCAGGAACTGAAAGCATCCTTAACTGCCACAGAAGAGCTTTTGAATCAAGTTCAAATTAAATTGGCTGATACAGAAAGTCAACGTCAAGTAAGGATCTTTTGTTTTTATGTTTTCTTATGAACATGCAAAATATTTTGCAGATGAAATTTATGTGGAATTAAAAGAACTTTTCCTTCTAAAATAGAAACATTTAAGAATCTTAAAAAAAAAAAAAAATGTTAAATCTGTAGCATTTCTAAAGGATTTAAAACTAGAAATTTTTATCGTCTAATTATATGTATACTATAAATCTTTTATAATGCAAAACTGCCCAAAGTTTAAATTTAAATTGCTTTGATTTCCTTACTTGAATGACTTTCTGAAAACATTCTGAAATAGCCAAGTGTCCGCTTAGAATGATGCATAAGCAAATTAGATTTAATAATGAATTTTATTTATTTTTATTCTTTTAATTAGAATGCAATTAATTTTTTTGTCTTGAATAGAATTCTCCGTTTTAATAGTGTGATGGATCACGTGCATGTTTTGCTGTCCGTCTACTACGATCCTGAGTGGAATTTTTGACATTAACTTTCATGGGAATATTAGAATTTTTAAATGTACTAATTTAAGAGATTTATAAAATCAAGATACTTTGGTTTTCTAGTTTCCTCAGCTTAAAGGCTATGGTGAAACTTTATAAAAAGTTTTATATTTATTCAGCTTTTATTTTATAAAAATCGTTGAAATCAACTCTTTCCTTCTCAAGAAATAAATTGTGTTGAAATTAGCTAAAATTGCTAACTTCAAGTAGCATCTGTAAGATTTAATTTAGTCTTGTCTTTAATTCATTTATATCGCTTTCATTTTCTTTCTCCCTCGCCCATCTGGGACCAACTTCTAAATTTTCTGTCTTTTCAAACTGTCTGCAATAACTTGTTGTAATGAATATTTTGTTATATCTAGAAGAACCGATTCCTGTTGTTATTCCAAGCACAGTACTGATTCCAAAACAAATCATTGTCGTGTCCTGATTTGTGAGAAATTTGCCATCACAAACTTTTACCATAAACTAACAAGAAATTTCTTCAAAACCATGAATAAACATCACAAAAGTGCTCATTATTTTGAAGAAAAATTTCCTAGCCTGCTTACTAGCATTACAGCCAATATCGCCCCTTGATGTCCCAAATGCTCTCTAATCATGGTACTTTGCTGGTTAACTATTTCAGTTTGGTTAAAAACACTAGATATTTCGAGTAATGTTGTAAGCTTTTTAAAATAAAGGTTTAAAAAATAACTTTTAACTTTAAAAAAATATAATAATTAATTAACAAATTCTTTAGTAATGAAATATTCATGTTAATTGCGAAATTTTACTCATTCTCATGCATTGAATAGTCGCATCATTTCCTTTTCATCAATAATAAAACATTGAAGGTTAAAGCTCTTAGGTTCAGGGCTTTGCAGTCTTTCATTTTCAAAGTGCTTTATTTTTATTAAATTTGAAATATCCTTTGCAGAGCTGATGTTCCATTATCTTTATTGATTTCATTCTTCAATTAAGTAACAACCTGAAATGATCTTTGTCTATTATGAAATGTTAGTTTTTTATTAATCAAATAAAATCTTTTCCAATTTACTAATTCAAAGTTCTTTAATTATGGTCCAGATCATTTTGTTAATTTTACATCTATCCATCTGAACCACCCTTAAAAGTATTTTCCACCCAAATAAAAAGAAAATTTATGCACACTTTTTAAAATCATCTATAAATATACAGATCATATAAATCTGCTTGTTTAAGATATTTTTCAGCTATAATTTTTCACATAATTTTCTATATTTAAATTATCTTTGTTTGGAATTTTTTATTAGTTATTTCCAAAACTTCAAATCACATATAATCAAAAAACACTTTTTAATATGTTTTCATTTTAGTGTATAACCCAACCCAAAATATAGTTTTGGGTTGGCTTATAATTTGACATTCAAGATATATTTTTAATATTTTGATAAATTTCTTTTTTTAATAAGCATGAAAATTTTTTAAACCATCTAAATGTTTAAATTTTGCAGTTTATTAAAGATGAATATGCAGCTTTGCAAATTACCTATGCAAGTATGGATGAGAAGAAACAAAAATTGGAAAAAGAAAATCAAGAGTTAATTACTCGCTTGATTCAATTAAAAGCAGAAGATGCTGATCGAATGAATGCAGAGACGGAGTTATTTATGAGGTTTGGAAGAGTTTTAATTTGATTTATGTGCAATATATACTTGTTCTTGTTTAAATTTTAATACTAGCACAAATATATTTTTAATCATTTCCATGTAAAATTACTAATTTTCAAAAAATTGCATGTGTTTTATAATTATTTCTTACATTATAACAATCTGCTTAGATATTATACTTTTATATATTTTTTATTAATATATAGGTGTTTTTAATACAGTCATAAAATAATTATCTGTATCACTTACTTTTTGGTGCCACTGTGGAAGAATGTAATGAGAATATAATGTTTTAAACAAAGTATATTTATATGTAATGAAATTATTATAATTGAAAATATAACATATAATTTGAATTTATAAGAAATAATAAGAAGAATAAATAGAAATAAAATGAAGTGCAGCTTCTTTTATGAAGTTCCTAAGCTAAAGTAAAGTTTAAATTAATGAATATTACTTCACCCTTATGCTTCTTTTTGTTAATTAAAATTGTTTGAATGTATTTTTCCTATCATAATTATAAACAAAATATTTAATATGAGCAAATGTATTTTTTTAAGCATTTTATTTACTCAAAATTTGAAAAAACAAGAGATATATATCTCAAAATAAAGGGGAATCAAATGTTTAACTATTTTATTACACATACCCTAATTTTTTTTCAACGCGTGAGTTTTGATATCGTAATCATAATTCATTTATATTGAAGTTTTTATTCCCCTCTTAATTTTTTAGTTCTTAAGTGAAAGTGGGTGTGAAAAAATTAATATTAAATGTTTCATTCAATAAAAGTAAAATGTTTTTGTGTGGTAATCAGAGCAGTATGAACAATGAAGGCAGGTGCATGCATTTTATAAATCTTCATTATACTGTAATCTTTTCGATCTTGTAATTTACTTCATTTTTATCTTTCGTCGCAAGTTTTGTTTACTAACAATTTTTCTAACTCAATTAATTCTACTAAATTGTCTTGCTTTATTAAAAGAGAGCCAATATAAATTATTTTAGAAGTAAAATTACAATTGCATGTAATACATATGTGCAAGATATTGTGTTTTGCGTTTTTTCTCTCTTGTATGAATTATTTAATTTTTTAAAATCAAAGAATTTTAAATATTATGGCTTTTTATGTTGATTTTTATGTTTTTCTTACATGCTTGGCATTTTCCGAACATTTCTGTGAAGTAGTTTAGTATTTAAAATGATTTCTTTCCTTTCAACCAAATATTTATTGTTTGATATATAATTGCTTTTAAATACGATTATGTAAACAAGTAGATATATTTTTTCTCTCATATTTGATTGTTGAGTTTGGACGTTTTTCTAAGTATATTGATTTGCTTATTATATCATATTTTGAATTATAAGGAATCAAGCTGTATTTTTTGTAAATGGTTTCTTATAATTGTTGTTTTAAGTTCCATTTTCAGGAGATATATACGCTGTTTACCGGTTATTGAAACAATTCATTACAATTGTTTTCTTATATTATATTGCTTTCTTTTTTTTTCGTTCTAAGTTTTTATGTTTTTAGCTACTAATGTGATAATGTTGATTATTATGTAAAGCATCTGTTAGTGAATAAATGTAGTTTGCTATACATTGTTTCTCTTTTAATTGTAGTGTTTTAGATTAACACTAGATCAAAAGAATGTGATTGCACTGAAATATTTCCTTGTAAATTACTCTTCTTCGTTTTAAAAAGAAATTGGACGATCTTATTTATTTACTTTATTGAAGCTGGAATATTCGATTTTTTTTTTTTTTAATTCTTCCACCCCACAAGTCCGAAAAATGTGTGGGTAAAAGTTTCTTGTTTCTTGTGAAATATTATTCCGTTTCAATAATTTATTATTAAACAGAAAAAAAAATCCTTTAATATATCAATTAGAACTTTCCATACAATTGTTTAAGTTGGGCGGCACTTCTCATTTTCCATGAATTATTCTTATAAATCCTTATTTCTAACCATTCCTCTATCGAAAATCAACAAACAAAAACACCTTTTACATGTTATAAGAAGCGAATGTTATCAATTAGCTTTTTAAAAATAAGTTGAAATACATCCTTTCTCCTAATTTTTAGTTAATTATAATTAACAAAGTATTGTTATGTAATAATACATGTAGAGGTATGTATGTTCGTTGCATGTTTTTAATAATCTGTTATTTTGCATTTGTAACTGAAATACTGCCAAAATTTCTTACGTGTAAGTAAATTTTGGAATGATAGATATTTAAAGATACATAGCTATAATTCAAATTTGAAATAAAAATAAGCCTACAAGATCAAAATTAAGCCGATAAATTAAAATGTCAGAAAATCGGATATATTTAAAAGAATACCTAATGAACAAATTGAAAACTTGTTATATATATATATATTCACAACCAAAAAATGTTGAAATTGCAATTTTTTTCATTTGACAGTTGAGAATGGAGATTAAGTACTCATGGTAAAAGTGAGTTATTGTTAGATGTTGAGTTACATGAAAAAGTTTAGTTTAAAAAAAAACATGCATTTGAATATCAAAATCTCTAACATTGTTCTAAAGTAAAGGAGAGGGGGATTTCCGATTTCTCACACGATATAGAAGTCGAATGAAGAGCCAATATTATTTTAGATTCAAACTCATCAGGTTTTTTTTTTTTTTTTCGTTTTTTTCCCCCTATGCCTTGTTCAGAAGATATCTTATTGGCAAGATTCGAAGCGTTGTAAGTGATTTATTTGACTTTTCATTATGTTATTGTTCATGTGTCTTGGTTTTTTTAAAACTGGGGGAAAATATTAAAGCTTGGTACATTTATGTATTGCCATTGTAACTAACATCCAATTAAACAGGCATTGAAATATGAATTGAATTAAATTAATAGGCATTGAAATTGTATTTGTAATAAAATGAAATTTAGAATTGATGGATTGAATTTGTTGAATTCTGAATGACTAAATAAATTTTAAAAATGAAATAAAATGAGCTACTTATGTTCAATTCTACTTGTTTTTATTATTTCATCTGTTGTCATTTTTCATTTCTATTTTATCCTATTATCTTTGGCACTGTAAAGAAAGAATAAATTAAATGTTCTAAATATATATATTTAAAATTTTATTATTGTAGAGTTATACAGCTGTTTGAGTTTTATTTGTTCTAAAACAGTTCTTTAAACATTTGTATTTTGATATTATTGTATTGAATTTCCAAGTTTTGGAATTCGAAAACTAAAAGCAAAACGATTAATTTAAAAATGCAGATGATAAGCAAAGGATTTCATGGGTCCTCTGAATTCTTGCTTGTATTGATAAACAGTGATGTCTCCAAAAGGTTAGACAATAGGAGAATAAATTCAAAAATTCTTATAATTAACATTGAATCTTATCCTTCATTTGATCTAGTACATTTGAAAAATAACCTTTAATGTTTGTGATAAAATTATTGCTTTACGCATGTACTCTCCCGTATATATGTAAAGAATTTCGAATCCTGTCGGCTAAATAATATGTAAGATTATTGTGGTTTAAGTAGAATGTAGGTTCGCAGCATTGAAGAGACTTTGTATTTTTAATTTCGTTTTATTCTCTCTCTTCTCTCCCGGGAGACAAACATGATTATTTACAAGAAGGCAAAAAGGGACGAACAAATGATCACTAGTCTTATATAACATTTCTGGCCAGGCGCCAAAGGAATACATGTGTTGACCTTTGACACCTTTTCAAGGGCAAAAGTATCACTTTCATTTGATACGTAGTACTGATGGAGCATTATTTTTACAAAGGGATTAATTAAACCGAAAGTGGAATTGGATCACGAAATAAGAGAATATTTTAGAATAAAATTACGATGGGCTAAATTAAGATAATGTTTTGGAAATTAATTTGGATTAAATTAAGAGTTTAAAATATCATTATATATAATTGTCTTTAATTTCTTTTTATTGAAATGTTTTCAAATTTTGGTCAAAATTTAATTGATGTTATTCACAATATTGATTGTATTATTTTTCTCAAATTTAGTAGATTAAATGCACAGGTCAGATTATTTTTTATTGTTCCACTCTTAATATCTTATCCATGAATTAATTTTTTTGAAATGTATTTTGTTTTAAAATGCAGGAAAGCTGAAGAAATGTTCCCCCCTTTTGAGACTGTGAATCCTCTTATGCATGCTTTTTCTCATTTTACGATGTTTTCCGAATCTTTTTAATTTGGAGATGCAAATTTTTGCTATATTTTAAACCGTTTGCTATTTTATATTCTAGTACATAGAACTTTTTATATTCTACTAACGTATTGAAAGTTAATATAATAATTTAATACTATAAAAATCGAAAAAGTCACTGAAATGCAATATATTCATAGGAGTACTTCTTTTAGTTCTTATAGAATGATTTTACAGGCATCTGAATTACTGTCCTAATCAGTTTTACTGGATTGATTGTAAGTAAATCAATTGTGTATTCATCCTTTGGCCACAAACTATGAAATGAGCACTTTAATATGTATTTAATGCAAATAATTACTAAATTTTATTACTATGGGCTTTAAGATTATTACAGCTGTTTTAGACGTGTTAAATCAGTTATTAATTGCAATAAATTTTATTTCACGACTACTTTCAATCAACCTGCAATTTGTACCTCCATGTAAAAATGTGATTATGAGGCTACTAATAGTTTTAAAGAATTGATTCAATTTGAATATTTCTGTGAAAGAAATTGAAATGTTTTAACAAACACCTAAAAGCTTTTCTTGTCTATATGATAAGTTAAAATCATAATTTTTATTTTGTTACTGCTGTTTTTTGAATAAATATTCTACTTGCATTATTTCAAGATTATGAGATATGCACGAGAAAAGAGAGACAAATTATGTGAAAGCAATGATTAATAACATTAGTCTTCTCAGCTTAAATGAGCCTTTCCTTGGATCTTAAATACAAAATGTTTTCATGTGCAAACTTAATATGGAATTTATTTATAAAATTTGTTTTGTCACTTAATGGAATGCTTATGAGTTAATTAACATCTATCAAATTTGGAGAGGTTTGCTTGTTTACAATATTGATGTTTTATGTTTCTAGCTATGATTAGATAATTATAATAATTTAGTCTATAATTTTATTCAAATTTAGTGATAATTTAAACATATTTGATTTTCTTTCCAAAACATTTCAGTTCAGTTCAGTTATTTCAGGCAAGGAATTAAGAAATTAAATTTACTGATAGTCAAAACACTTTGATAAAATATTAATTTCTTTTGAAAAAAATCATATATATATTCTTGTTACTAATTGCATCAGTTTAAAAGGCAATTATATTCTTTTAAAAATATACTTGGAGGCTTTCTGACAAGTTAATTAGTATGCTTCCAAACATGTCTATTGATTTGTCGCAAAAGCTTTACATTACATCTTTTAGCATTCTAAGTATGCTTCATTTTTTCAGAAAGAAGCAAGCGAAATTGCAAAAAGAATTAGAAGAAGCTGCCAAAGAACCTGTTGCTATTGATACTAATAAGTAATATTTTTCTGAAATTTTCTTTATTTTTGAGAAGGTTAAGAATAACTATTAATTCTGATTTGCTCCCTTAATTTGTTAAATTTTAAATATAAAGTAGCATTTCAGTCGGTGATTTTAATACTTATTCATTCTTAAGAAAAATATCAGGAAGCAATCAAACGCTTTCTGTATCTAGTTTTAGATCTACAGAAAATAAATATTTTATGACATTTAATGCCCTTTCATACGTAAATTCGTATGTTGCAATAACCGCTTTCACCTTTTCTGTATTGATACAATTTTTCTTAATGTATATATGTAATAATTTCTAATTATCTGCGTTCTAAAAATAAATTTGTAATCACTAAAATAAATTCTGGTTCACTTTAACTTCTTGGTTGCACGAGCTATTATTTTTTCATAGCGATCAAAACATAGTATTAGTAAAATTCCTTTCTAAAACTATACAAGTTTAAAATACTTTCTCATGGTCTTTTTTTCTTCCTGCTTTCTGCCTCCCTAATCGGTTTGTTACGCTGTGCTCGCCAAGACTTTTACAAGAAAATTTTGATGATAGATAAAATGTGGACTATTTCCTTGTGAAGGGAACATACACTGGTGTGCAAAACTTAAGCAACATGTATGTTTTTTGCCATAACTTCACGAGAAATCATCTGAGAGACATGAAATTCAGAAATGAGATACAGCATTTTGTTCTGAAAGAATGACGAAAGCATAGTTGCGCAGAAATGAATACAATGCATACAGTATGGAATCAAACAAAAAAAGGCTTTATTGAGCTCATAGTATCGTTACAAATGATTGTCTGTCCGAGAGGAAGAACAGCAAGCAGATGTTCCTTAGTATGGGATATGCCCTCCCCTTACTGCAAGGATTGCTTTGCACCGTCTCCCCATACTCAGCACCAGACTGTCCAACAGTTCTTGAGGTAAGAGTGCCCATTCCTCAATCAGCATCTGTTTAAGTTGCCGGGTGTTCCCAGGAGGCTGTAATCATGCCGCAAGGCGTCTCCCCAAAGCATCCCACACATGTTCTATCGGATTTAAATCGGGGGAGCACGCCGGCCAATCCATTCGAGTGATATCTTCACTTTCCAGGAGCTCCTCAACAACATGAGTCCTGTGTGGCCGTGCATTGTAATCCATAAAAACGAAGTCTGATCCAATGGCACCTCGGAACAGACGCACATGGGGAAGGATCACCTCCTGACAATAGCGATCT
>JAPMOR010085606.1:2933664-3021858 GCA_026543865.1 Argiope aurantia | reverse complement strand
ATATATATAATATTTGAGAATTCCACGCCTACTTCTCTTGAAATCAAAGCCTTTATATGTTTATAATCGATGATAATAATGCCATATAAATTAGAATATCATTCCTACTGTTCATGTTAATTTGCAAAACAGTTTTCATTTACTCGGCAGAATAAGTCTTTTTTACATATTTTGTCAATAAATAGTATTTAAATCTTGATATTAACTTTCGTGAAATAATCGATAAAATTAACATAAAAGGGGTTTTTTTTCCAGATTAATTGTTGCCTTTTAATTTTTTTAGGATAAAAAATACTGTTTGTTTAGATGCTATTGTGCCAAGAAAAGTCCAAAACAAATTTGTAAGTGCCTTTTTTTTATTATGAGTGCTTAAACTATATATATGCGGCTATTATCTTATAAACAACGTACACTGTTCTATTCCTGTAGTGTTTCAATAATCTATTTATTTTTTTACAAATTTGTTAATAGATTCATAAGTAAAAAAAGCAGTTGCATATATTTTAACTTTAGTTTCAAGCACATTTATGTATTGATTTAAAGCGTTGAATGTTATGTATCAAAAAGGTTTTTGATCTCCTTAGTTAATGTTGATTTTTTATGTTACTGTGGAAAATTCTGTGACCGAATTTGAGAATAGGAAAAATTTAGGTAATAGTGCATTCTTTCAAAACGATCTATAAATAATTTTGATCAAAGCTATTGTTTTTCTGTTCTTATTTATAGATTCTGAACTTTTCAAACTTTCAACTAAGAAAGAAGATAATTATAATTCTAGAGGGACAGGATGTTCTTTTATTTACATTTTCCTTAGATTGCCAATAGTATTTAAATACATTGAATTTCTTAGATGGTATATATCTTTAGTTAACATTGAAAGTAATTTAGAGGTTTCACATTTACAAATATAGCCTTTCTATCAAATTATTTTTTAAAGAATGTGTCAATGTCTGTCTCCTTTAGTAATGTCTTTATCCTTTTAAATTTGTTTTGTTGCAGTATGTTTTGCAATGATGATTCAGTTAGACAACTTTGATTACAGTTTGAATTACGTCTCCAAGTTGTCCTAGTTTTAGTATTGCCATGCTTTTACCCTTTTCAAGTTATATTTTAAATAGTGTTGTAAATTAAGGAGAAACATAAATTTTGGAAAACCATTTTCATTAATTACTACTTTGAAGGAAAACGAGAAAGATAAGGATGTAAAAGTGAGGCAATAGTGTTGTTTAACTTCTGCCTTTAAAAAAATGAATCATTTTCCTGGTGTATAGAATTATAGTACTGAAAAATGATTAAACAAAACACCTTTATCAGTTCTTGCATTAAACATTTAACACTATAGTCTTAGCTGTAAGATCATGGCAAAATCAATTATTACCTATAGAATATCAATTAGTTTATATTTTATCTATATTTTACATTTACCTTAATTGAATATAAATTTCAAAAGGTTAAAAAGATTTATTAGTACTGCATTTTATACATTAAGGAATTTTCATTAATGGTTAATATTTTGAGATTCTGTACCACATTTAGATAGCTCATGATGGTGAAGTTAATGCTGTTGCATGGACTCATTCAGATTTTAAGTTTGCTACTGCTGGTGGTGATCGCAAAGTAAAAGTGTGGGATTTTGTTTCAGGTAATTACAGATTCGATTATTATATTGATCAAGATTTTTTTCTTCCAGAATAATAATCGTTTTCAATCGTACTGCATTTAAACAGAAGATTATTGATTTTCTACTGGAACAGTGCAGTAGTCGATATTTTATGGAACATCAGAGACCACTTCTGAAAAAAAAATTGTTATAACAGGTTTGAAGGAATGCTATGAATCATTTTTAGTTGCTTAGTGTAAAGAAAGATTTTACTGCATAAAGCATTTCATCATTCTGAGAATTCTTTTATTTTAAATTATGTTGAAAAATAGTCAAATATGAACATTTACATGCGATTCATTTTAAGACTAATTAAGAATTTGCTTTTTGACCCATTTACATCAAAGGTTCTGTAAATTTATTTGCTTTCTCTATTTTTTGCTAGAGTTATCTTCACTTATTTATTGAAAATTCTTTTTTCCTTAGAATGTTTTTACCGTTTGACTTGTAAGCAAGCATTTTTTAAAGCAAGTATTTGACTTTGAAACAGTTTTAAACAATTGAACTTGATTAAATGTAGTTCATTAATAATTTTGTGTTCATTTGCTTAGAGTTGCAAATATTAATTTTGCAACTATCAATTATGTTTTCATCTATCACACACTTCAATTTTTTAATGTATTTATTCTATGTAAATGCATTTATGTAGAAATGTTCTATTAAGTACTTAGTACATTTTTATACAACATTCATTTCTGAATCTTAATAATTTATTTCTAGAAAATGAAATTGGTTTTAGGTGCCAGTGTTTAAAAATTTTTTTTCTTTCTATATAAGGAGCGGAATCTGTGTAGAAATATTAAGATGTTGATAATCTCTAAAAATCTCTTGGGTATTACCGTGAAATCATATAAAAAAGAAATATCTTTTAGTTATATATTTCATTATTTAAGGGCGGAGTTTTGAATGGTTTCGTTTAACTTTTTATACTGTCTCACTTCATATTTAAAAGTCATGTGTAAAACGAAAAAAAGGCTGGGAATTTTGAAATTTTCCTTAAAAACTGAAAAAGTGCAATAAATTTTAAATTTCTGAGTGTTTTTTTTTTCTTTTTTCTTTTTCCATTTAAAAAAATGTCGGTCTCTTTAAACGTAGCAAGAATAAGAGATCGTAGCTATAGCTCCAAAGACAAAACATCATTCGCGATAGTTTAACCGTGAAAGCACATCTCTGTTCTACTCATTCTCTTTTCTTCTGCATAGATTAATCCTATTTCCAAGACTGAGAAAAATTGCTCTTGTTGAAATATTGTCTACGAGCTATTTGCGGAGCTAATGAAACAAAGAAAAGAGACTTCATATCAAAATATTTTGTAGCAACATTTCTGTAGAGTGTTACAAGAAAAAAAAAATCAATGTGTCTAAATATTTTGTTGTTTATAAAAGCTGCATATTGTTTATATCCTCATTTATTGAAAAATACTGCAGAAAAGTGAATGGTTGATTTGCTTTTTTTTTTAAAATTCCAAAGTACAAAATTTCCCTTCATATTGAGAATGTTTAAAGATCCATTTATGAAATTTTCTGGGGAAAAAAACTGAATACAAAAATTTAGACAAAAAAAAAATTCTTCATTTAATGAAGAAATTCGTTTAGATGATTTATATTCTAATTTTTTAAGTTTTAAAAAAATTTAGATTGGAGTGAAGTCGAAAATATTTCTTTGATGTCACTTGGCATAGCAGCTTTGGAAAGTGGATTTAGTATCATGTATGATATGCTAGTAAAAAGTTGAAGAAAAATTCTTTGATTGGTGTAAGAACTGTATATGTTGCCATAAGCCTTTAATCCTGTCTTAAATGTTTTGATCTCAAAATATTCGCTTGAGTATGCAAAAGCGAAAAGTATCTGCAAGTATTCAGTAAAAAAATAAAAGTATATACAAGGTATAAAGTTTGAGAAAAGCAAAAAGTTCAGGAAAAAAAAGCAACAATGGAAATCATTGGTTGTCGAATGAAAAAAAGAAAAAAATGACGACTGAAAGATATGCAAAAAATGATGCTCAAATATAATAATTAGAAAAAAATATTTTGTAATCATTTTTGATAAGTAATCATGTAATGGTTAGTATCATGATATCGAGAATGCTCTTTTGTGTTTTATTTCAGCATGTCCATAATTTTGCGTGATTTTAAATTAGAGGACATGAAATAAGTGACCAATATCCCCCCCCCTCTCTTACATCTAAATTCTAGGTAATAAATAAACAAATTATTTTTTTTCTGTATGTAAATATAAACATTCATTTAATATGCTGTCATTTTGAGTAATGTTAAATTGTTGCTTACTTCTCTTCACTTCTTCCACTAGTAAAAACTAGTGGGTGTTATTATTCTATTAAAACTAGCACATGAATGATATTTACACTTTTCCTCTTATATTACACACATAAGGGAAAACACAGGGGAATTTTTTTTTCCAGATTTGAGTGGCAACCCTGACAGTTTTAATCAAGTTTTCGATCTGTATGTGTGCTATCATTTTATCTTGGTAATGTGTATTCTACTTAGACATTGTTAAAATGGATGATGTTTAATTCACTAAGAAAATGCAGCTAGGTTTAATGGGTTTGCATGAATTTATATTGATTTTTACGCGCCCTTTCACGATATTTTTGTTAAAATTAATTGAATTTATTATTCATTGAAAAATAATCCAATAAAATGATTAAAATATTTATATTGAATAATGTTAAAAATTGAACTGTATATATATTTTTAAATGAATTAAATTACAATAAAGTTGAAATTGCTATTCAAATATTAAACTGTGCTTTCAATAACTTATTTTTTCTGCTCTTTTAAAATGCAATTGTTTGGAGTTTTTTGACACTAATAGGCAGGTGCATTAAATTATCTAATACTATTGCAAACTTTCTATTATATATAAAATATTTTACATAGTTGAGTCTGATTTTAGAGGCACATTTCTGCCCTGTTTAATTCCGATTTTTACTTCATTAAATCTGAAGTTTATTGTATTTTACATTAAAATACAATTTGAATTAATCATGAAATGAAAAAGAAAAAAATAAGACAACATTCAATCTGCACTATTCGCATTAATGTTACAGGTACATATCAATATTTATATATATAATATAGTTAAATATATGTAATAGTTACTATATATATATGATATAGTTATATAGAGAAACTGACACAATTTTGAAGCATTTTGTAAAATGGGATTTTTTTTATTATTGTAAAGTACTGCCAGTACTGCTGACTTTGGATTTCCATTACATTCTTCTTCTTTTTTGCTATTTTCCTTATTCATTTTTTTTTTTTTGCTTAATGTAACTAAATTGATATATTCCACTTCCCATAATTGAGTGGTGATATATATCTGCATTAAAATAGCAATACAAATGCAGGGGATAAAACAAATCAATAAATAATATGAAAAATATCAGTATTTAGGTAATCAGAATGTATAAAATGATAAAAAAAATTAATGAACTAAAAGCGGCGAATTCAACCACGTGTTCTGAATAAATTGCAACCATAATTAGCGCATCGAGAAGATATATTTCCCTCAGATCGTATTAACGTGAAATTTCGCCTGCGTAATCTTAATGAAGGGAAAATAGCTGAAGGAAATTAAATTAAAATTCCTTTTTAATGCCGAGAATATCAAATATTGGCATTTAAAACTAAATTTTATTGAAATGTGTCAGCCTTTCAAATTACATTTAAGATATTTTCAGGACTATCCCACTGAGCGAAATTATATTCTATTTAGTTTTACCATACTGTCAAGTGAGCCTGTCTTTGAGCATAGTAATCTTTATTACATCCTCAAAACCAAACTTTTGATAAAATTCCATCTAATAAAAGATAAATTCAAAAAGTTTGAAGTTAGTTAGATTTTGAAGCCTTTTATTTACTTGAAGTTTGTCATTCATACATATATATTATTTAACGCATTTCTTTTTCTTTTATCCAGGCCAAGCCATTTTAAAAGGAGTTGCCAATGAAAGTAATTCATCTGTTCATTCTGTTGATTTTGATGCTGAGGTGCGAATCTGAATGTTTCTCATTTTCTGCCTTCGCTTTATATACACGTTGTCAGGGAAAAATGGATTAAGTGTTTAGGTCTTTGAATATTATTTCTAAAAACATATTTAACCTTTATAAATTTTATTTGAATTTTGTGCACAGCTGTATGAAAACATCTTCATATAAAGATTAATAATATATTTTAAAAAAAATTTAATAGGACTTTCATTGTGTGTAAATACCAATTGATAAAATGTTCCTGTTACACTCATCTATTAATGCATAAAATTTCATTGTACTCTCAGCAGAATTCTCAGATAAATATTTATTTCGGTATTAAAAGAGATTATCACAAATTTAATTGGAGACCTTTATTGTAGATATGTAAATTATTCAAAACAATAAAAAAAAATTCCAATATTCGTTTTATAGTATATCTTGCAGTTGTAATAATTTGAGACATTTTTTAATCGTGCATACTATGGTTCAATTTGAATGATTAATAACTGCAACTACTGGCTTCATAATAAAGGGGGGGGGCTTGAAAAAGAGAAGAATTGAAAATATCTGGAAAATATTGTAATACTGGACAAGGCTATGAAATCTTTTACTTGCTGTTGGGTATGGTATTATCCAAAAATACTGTATTTCAATACTGAGAAACGTTTTCAAATTTTGATGTTTTTTGCTATACATAATCATTATGCTGGCATGGATATAAAAGAATGCAAACATTATTTTCTGAATTCCTAGCATACTTCTGAAGTATATTCATAGAATGTTTCAGTGATTCCAAATTGACAAGATCCTTATTTATCTGAGGAGGATGAGATGTTATGTAAGTGTCAAAGAAATTGACATTTTGACTTATTTTGTAAATTATCTTCATGCTGGTATACAAAATGTCAACTCTGTTCTTAGCATTCGGAAAATAGCAGTGTGGGCAACACAAGACAGACTCCATGATTATTCCCTACCAATTGAATGGTGGCACTCCCAAATTCATCATTAATGTAAAAAACTGGTTTGCTGGCATGGTGTGAACTGAAATGTTAGGTATTCAGTCTATCTTAAATTCTTCTCAGTCCATTTTTATTGCGCTATTTGGACTGGGTCTTTACTGAATTTGAGTGGCCATGCAAAGGCTTTGAACATGTAAAAGCGAGACTTGCAGTGTACTATAACAAAATATTCACCGAGGGATAATAAAGATTGTGTGGAGTACTCATGAATGATCGGGACTAATTGAATGGGGCAAAAAATATAATGGTGTAGAGTAATCATAAGTGATTGGCTTTATAAGTATTATGGCAGAATATAATATGTGACTACAAAACAAGCCTCTTGAATCTGTTGGTAAAATTTTAAATTGGACCTTATACACGTGTGTTTAGAAGAATTCAAATATGTATAAATTTGATGATGCACATTTTGAACAATTTTTAGATATAATTGTAGTGCATTATTTCATCGTTTTTGGTTAAATAAAAGTTAATTAATGCATGATTTCCCTATTCCATCCATTTAATGATCTATTATGTATATTATATCTTAATTAAAATCAAAAGAGCCGATCACAAACTTATCAGATATGTTAAAAAAAATGTCTTTTAATATTTCTCCAAATGTTATGCATTGAAAAGTGATGCCTTAACTGAGAGCAATATAAGGAGTATTTTATCAATTGGCACTTTTGCACAACAAAGGCCGGATTTCTTTTATTTTTACAGTTGTACATCTTATTTTATAAAGTTTTTAACCAGAAATATATGTCTGGGTGCAAATTTTAAGGAAATAAAGGCTTGCTCAACTTTTTCTGGACATTATATAAATATTATAACAGTAATTATGTTATTTGTTATTAATTTTATTTGAAAAAATGTACTTTGTATTCATAAATATTTGGCATGCTTAGATACTAGTCATAAATTATGAGTTTGTGATAACTTTTTTTTTTTGAGTTTTAAAAGACAATGTAGTTTTTCCAGAATATTTGGATAAGAAAGGTATTATAGTTTTATTTACTTCAAACTTACCTTTTTCTTACCTAGAACCTCAAGGCGTGTTATTTATTTTATTTGCATGTGAATAGTTTTGCCTTAAACACAATATGTTAAAAAGTCGTTTTTTTAAAAAAATTATTCTCTTTTTAAGTGAAGTTTCTCCCTATTATCTTGACATAAATAGAAGCAAATGACATTCCTTTGGCATTTAACCTAATCAACTTAACCTATCAACTTACTTCTTTACAATAAAATGTATTTTTTCAATATGAAGTTCATTGCTTTTTTTAGATAGGGTTCTGTTACTGTAGTCTTTCTTGTTAAAAAAATTTTCATTGTAAAAAGTGCTTAATGTCGTCTTATTTCCTTTATTAAATTTGAATATTTATATTAAAACTTTGGTGATATTCCACAAATAAACAATTAAATTTGAAATTAAAAAAAAACCTAGAAATTTTAGAGCTTTATGATGAATGATTGGAAAGATACAATAAGCATTTTGGATTGATCATGTATATAGCTTTCTAAATCTAATGTAGTAACTTAAGGAAATGTGATTTTTAATGTAATATTAAAATTCTGTTTGAAAATTAATTTACTTCCTATTTGCTTTTTAATTTTCAGGAAACATTAATACTTGCAGCATCATGTGATTTTGCTAGTCGAATCTGGAGTATAAATGATATGAAAATCAAGGTATTTGTTTTCTGCATTTTGTAATGTTTTTTTTTCTTTAATTTCAAAAATATTTTGAGCAAAAAATGATAAATGATAAATATTGTATGATTTGTCTGATTTTTTAACATAATTTGCTGGTTTGAATTTATTTTTGATATTTATAGACATTGAAAGCTTTTTTTCCTTTCAATTTCTTTCTCCTTGTATAGCTTTACAGTTTTGTATAAAATTAGATTTATTATAATTTTTTTGATAAAGTTGCTTAATAATAAGTAAAATAGTTTTATTGTTTTTTATATGCTGTACATTCTGTTAATTTATTAAATTCACTGTATTTTCTTACTTTATTTTTATTGATTATCTCAGCATACTCTGACTGGACACAGTAACAAGGTAATGTCTGCGAAATTCCTTGGCGAGACCGGCAAAGTCGTTTCTGGCAGCCATGATAGAACTCTTAAGATTTGGGACTTGCGACGCAGAGCTTGTATGTTATTTTTTATAAAGCTTATCATTCATAATATTATATTCCTGTTATCTTGTCCAAATTTTATGATTAAGGGATTGGAATAGTATGATAACATTTAGTTTTACTTGTTAAATGCATTTTTACATTTTTTTTCTAGTAGTTATAACATCCTGATATCAAAATTAAATTTTTTCCTAAATTGCTATTTTGTCTTAATAACTAGCTTCAAAGTGCTATTTTCATAAGTTTTTTATTGGAAACGCATTCATTTCGATAATTATTTAAACAACAATTACGGTAATAATTAGGGCCTAAATTCTAAAAACGTATCAAAGATTTATTAAAAACTGCAAATTTTAGATATTATATGCTGATTTCTGATCATTTTTTCTTCTCAACAGTTTGTCACTATAGACAAAATGCGACAGATTTTCTGATTACCAAAATGAATAATTCGAAGAGAGCCATTTAATCTAGGAATAATGATTTATTTGTATTTTTATGCTAGCGTTGAGAGGGGTTTCTTATTGAAAATTAATTACTCTAAGTGAGGGCTATTTTACCGGCCACCGAGTTGAACGAGTAATAGATTGTAATCTGTTGGATTGCGAATGCTGTTCAATGAAACAATGATGAAAACAACGAATTTCGATTAAACAATTTTCCGTAATCTTAATATTCTTTCTTTCTTGTATAACTCTCCTTTACATTGGAAAGTTTGTAAAAAATATATAGTGGGATCTTCAGCCATATGCTATATTATGGCACTATAGGTCAAATATATTATGAATTATTTTTTAATGCTTATAATACAGGAAACTGGTATAAAGTATTTATTACCCTCAGCAGTTAGCCATATCTACACATTCACAAGAGTTCTTTAGCAAATATTTTGTCATAATCAGTGCATTCACAATACATCATATGTGGATATTAAAAGTCATCACATTCATTATATGATCAGAGCTAGCTTGACACTTCCATTTTTACACATTAAAAAAAATCGACAGAAAAATTGGATGGATTGCCCTTGAAATTCGACTATAAAAGAATGCTGGAACTCACATTTTACAGTGAAGATTCGATGACAAGTGCATTTAGGGGTGCCAAACAGAAATTGATGTAAAAAATGATTTGGCCTCACCCCATTTCACTGAAAGATAATAATGATGTGCGATTTCTACAATGGCTTTGTTTACCAGCTGGAATGTACGTACATTTTTTAAAAATATGTGAATTCACGAAAATATAACGTTTTTTTAAGAGGAAAAAAAAATGTCATTTTTTTCTGCAAGATTTTTTAAATTATGCAAAACTTTCCAATCAAATTATAAGAAACTTACAAAATCTTTTAAAGCAGAAGTCGTATTCGAAGAGAGAGAAGACACTTTGAATTTTTTAAAACTTTGCATTTATTCCATCTCGGTAGTTATAATCTATGTACAAGCAAGAAGTGACGAGGTATGTCAATCCACAGCCCGACAAAAGAGCGAAAAGAAAAAAGAAAAGAAAGAAAAGAGCCAACGAAATATTAATTATATTCTGTGAGATTCTGATATGGTTGTCTTTACACTTGTCGATTTTGGCAAGGGACAATAGGTATATTTTAAAAGAATTTGTTTAGACTGACAGATTTTTATCGCTTCACTCGAAGTGTGGGAACTTGTCGATTTCAGCGATTTTAGAGCTCGTGTAGCATTAATTAAATGAAAAAGGTGGAATTGGACCAGGAAATAAAAAAAACGTTGTAGAATTAAGTTAATAAGAATTAAATTACGATAAAAATTAAATTAATTAGGATTAAGTTGAATTTAAAAATATCATTACATACATAATTTCATAGCCACATATATAGGGTAGCGTATATAATTTTTTTTAATTGAATAGACTGAAAGATATCTGCGTTATATCGAGCTGAATTTCCATTTCTGTTCAAGAATAGATAATTGTTCAGGGATTTTCTACAAACTGATATTTCTTAAATTTGAATCTTCAATTAGGGCATGTAGAATTGAATAAGAACTAGAAATATGCGACGTATTCCTGCACACTTATAAATTTAGTACACAATTTAAAATACGTTATTTTAAGCATCATAAATATTATAATTGTAATTTTTGCAACTTGATATGCAATATGTGGTTAAAAATGTCTGGGCACATATTTTATCTATTCTTTGGATGCTTTATTTATTGATATGAAAACGGGTCGTTGTTTGCTGTAGTGACGGCTACTACTATATGATGAAGACTAGGGGTTTTTATGAGAAATATACTAGTTTTTCTTTGGGAATTGCATGCCATACTTGCTCTAGAAATGGTATGCGATTTCACTGTTTGTGGGGCATTATGTTTTATTTCAAAATCAGCATTCTAATTCATTTCATTGGTATTCTCTAGGATTAAAATCTAGATTCGGGTGAGGCCAGTCTACAAAGCTTGAATTATGGAGATCTGATTTGTTGGCATGAATGATGGGGAAGTGCATAATAAAATTCGTTGTTATTTTTGATGCCTGTTTTATAGAAATTTAAATTATGCACTTTGTCTATAAATATGCGGGATTATTTAGATCATTTTTAACCTTCGAAGAATTCAATATAACTATTCTAAGATTCAAATTTAAGAAATTTGCGGAAACCCTCTAGTCATTCAGCTTTTGTTGAAGAATATAATTCAGCTTGCTGCAATGTAGTTATCTTTTTAAATATTAAAGTTTTCAACTAGAATTTTTAAAGCTTCCCTATATATCTGGCTTAGAAATAATTGAATGAAAAAATTCACACATATATGAATAAATGTTTTCCCCATATACGTGGCTAAAAATTTATTACAAATATTCATAATTCCTCTAGTATTCAAAGTATTTTACCCGAATTTTAACAAGATATTTCACCAACATATTACTACCTTTTTTATAATCTGGTTCAAAATTTAGCATGTCAAAAGAAAAGAAACTTTTAAAAAATGGGGATTTTAAAAAAATCTTCCCGCCATTGATGAAAGTTACAAAACATTATCGGATTTCTGTAAAACGGGATGAATGCATACCAATTTTTAGTCGATTCCCTAAATGCCGTCGTCTCTTTTTCTCTTCTGTAAAATGTGAATTTAAGCACATTTTTTACAGGATCAAAGGGCAATCTACCCAGCCCTTCTGGAGAAACCGGAAAAAATTTATAAATCCGGAGTATCCAAATACATTTGTTCATATAATGTGTGTTGTGAATTTGTATTATATTTTAGTGGAATCTTGTTTTCCAAAAGAAAATTAATGCATTTTTCGATTTTAAAAGTTGTGAAAGTTAATTAAAAATGCGTTTTGCATTGAACCCCTGAATAAATGAAAAATGTAGAATAGTGAATATTTCTCTGAGTAATTAGATTAATTTTAATTTTTCAAAACTTGTAAGGAGAAAAATGTTTTATAAAAGCATTATTATGGGAAAAAATTAAAGAGTTGTGAAAATTAATATTTTTGAAGAAGCGTGTTTTTATTAATATGCAGTCTTCCATTTTAGGCGTTCGATCGATATTTGCTTGCTCTAGTGTAAATGATGTAGTCACAAGTGATAGGAACGCAACCAACATTGTCAGCGGACATTTCGATAAAAAGATAAGATTTTGGGATATGAGATCCGACTCCAGTACTAATGAAATTTTATTGCAGGGACGAATCACTTCACTGGATTTATCTCTAGGTAAGTATATTTCATTATAAAACTTAGTTTGAACAACTAATACATTATTATGTTCGTGAATGTAATAATTAAGTGGAAGTCATACAAAACTTTTACAAATTCGGGGAAAATATGGATATTTTGTATGTACAAATATCTATTTCAAAACATCTGAAAGCAGTTGTGTTCTTGTTTATTTCTGTTTTTCTTTTTACGTTTATCCATTATTCTCGTCATTAAAGTTCTTCAAGGTTTTTTTAAAATCCTTTTTATAAGAGTTTAACACTTAATAAATAGTTCTTAGTAAGCAATTATTCAGATTTTATTCATAGCTAACTAAAAACTGTGCATAAAATTCGGAGGAAGTGATTTTCCAGCCCACTGAGCAAAGTACATAATAATCAATTTAAAAAAAAACCTTGTAATTCATACAGTCATTAAATGTAATGTTTAATCAAAAATATTAATACAAGTTGAACAATCTTTAAAGGAAAATTATTTCCTGAAATACTCATCTTGAAAATATTAGAAAAATCAATATTCAGTGGTTGACAGCTGTCACTTTGAGAAGTTTTTTAAATCTCCTGATTAAATATATTATTTTAGCATTATTTGTTGGGATTTTATTGGTATAACCAAATATGCTTGTCTAATATTTCAAAAAATTAAAAGCTTTTGCATAAGTTTCAAGCATTGCATAAGTAATTCTTTGCTTTCACATCAGAAATATTTTATAATTGAAAGAAAAATACATAATTGCAGTCCACAAATATTGATTGCAATTGTATGCTTTTAAAACTAAAAGGTTGTGTCTATGGTGAAAGCATACGTACTCTGCATGAATTGAAAGCAAGAATAACACACCATGTTGCTGCAGTTTCTCAAAGAACACTCTGCCCTGCTGTTTAATACACTATATATAATTCGCTCTGAACACGCGATTAGCACAAATGAAATACTCTTGGACTAATAATGTTGTTAAATAAAATTTTGTATTTCAAAATTTTGTCTTTGTTTTTTATGTGCCATCTTTTCACATAGAGATCGAAATTTAAATTATGAATTTTTATTGCAGATTTCTTTTTTAATAGCTCGATTAATGTGTGGCTATTTTGATTAGGTTGTAACAAAATATGTCAGAGTGGTTTACATAATTTTGAGCAAGATTGCTTTAATTATAACCACCCTGTATACCATTCATTTAAATTCAGTAGCCTTCGAGCAAATTACTTTGCTTTAAAATTATACAAATCTATGAAAATATGTTTCATGGATTTTTTTTTAGTAATTTTCTAGTTTTAAGTTTCCAAAATAAAATTAATAATTTCGACCTGCTCTCCGTTTTATATTTTATTTTTATTTATTTTAAGATCGTGTTTTCATCAAAGAGTTTGAAAATATTTACTTCTGAAAAATTTTTACTCTTTAAAAAATCAGTATTCTTGTGATACAAAATATATTATTTTTTTCGTACTTTTTATGAAGTTATGTGTTTTTATTGCATTTTTTATTTCTTTTGAAAATTTTTTGAAATTGTTTCTTAGATGGATATTCATTACTAAGCAGTGTTAGAGATGATTCTCTCAAACTCATCGATTTCCGAATGAATAATGTTGTTCGTACGTTTAGGTAAGATTTTTTTTTTTTTAGTGTGTACAAAACTTAATAAAGGTTTATAATTTAAGAATGGAACTTTATATGGTTGAAGTTTTTTATTCTGAGGCAAAATTAGTGAGTAGTGATTGTAAAAATGAGAGATCTGTGCAGCATACATTTCAAAATATGGTGGAGGGGTACCGAAACACGCTGTGAGTTTCCAAAACGTAAACAATAGGCCAACAACTATTTACAAAAACATAGTTCGTTGCATAATTTGATCATAAGCGCGATGCATATTAGTTGTAAATTGAATGTCGTAAATTCTGAGAGATTTTATAATCGCCCAAGCTTAATTTAAATGTAATGCGAAGGATTTAGAGTTGAAGCATTCTTTTTATAATATTTATTGTTTGTTCTCAATTTGTATGTCTGTGTGTGCGTTCTTGCTCCATTAGTATCGTCTTGTTTTGATATCCATTCCTTTGGCATCTGGCGTTTGTTACACCTGCTGATTTTATTTCTTCTAAATTCTCTAAACAGAGAATTTTTAAGTTCAATCCTCCTGTTTTTTCAGTGATCTTCTATATGGTAATTCTGAGGTTATTTCAGAGTGTATTAAAGTTTTCCTTTTATTTTGATTCTTTTACATATTATTGTATTAAAGAAACTCCATCATTATAGTTTTCATTATAGCTAGTAAGAACAAAGGCAAAGTCAGTCTAACATTGCACATTTCCACTAATTATTTTAAAGAAATGTGCTTCTAAAAGTTGGAAAGAAAATTCATGTTCACTTCAGAATCAATAATAGCATGGTAGTCTGCTTGTGATTAGTATGGTTTGTTTCTAGGATTTGAAAAATAAAATATCTTGTTCAGAAGATTAGACATTGAGTCTTCTTGTGATTAGTATGGTTTGTTTCTAGGGTATGAAAAATAAAATATCTTGTTCAGAAAATTAGACATTGATGTGCTTTAAAATATATAGATCCTTTCATTATAATTTGATTTCTTCATATAAGTTGAATTTTTTTTTGTAAATTACTAAATGTAATTAGGAAAAATCAAAATCAATTGCTAATAAAAATACTGCAAATGTTAGAATGCGAATTAAAAGTCTCAAATACTTAACAGTCATGATAAAAGAAAAGTTTTAAATAAAAATTCTGATTAAGATTGTGTATTTCTTTATAATTGTAACATTTCTTTGTATATAAATCTTAGATATTATTATTTGCTTTAATAACTTCTTTGTGATACATGTAAAATTTGAATATACTTCTGTTACACTGTCGGTATTCGCAAAAATTGAGTTTTGTTGTCTCGGAAAAATAAATTTTGGTGAAAAAAATTTTCAGTTGCTGCTACCAGTCTCTGACTACCACTTTTCGTCCACCATATTAACACTACGGAGTATCAATATGCAATATACTCATAATTTTGATCACAATAATGAAAAAATGCAATGAATGACAATGTCAAATGGAAATTAAAGTATTGTCATTTTATTATTTTTTTATTGAGTGTATTTATATTGAGACATTTGTCTGAGTTTTTGATCAGTTATAAATTCCGGTCTCCTATAACGCTGACGTCCCGTATGAGGTTGTTATCAGCTTCAAACTTCTGACTGCTAAAGAATACCCTTCATGGGTCCAAACAAATGAAAACTTGAGGGGCCAAATTCGGGCTATATGGTAAATGCCCCAAAATTTCTTAATCGAATCCTTTTGCTCGAACGGGGATGGATATGGTGACTGTAAGGATTCAGTTGGTAATTTAATGGGATTGTATTGGCACCTTAAATTTCCATCAGTGTGGATCCATTAAGAGAATCTTTAAGGTCAGAAGTTTGAACTCTGACAGGACCTCACGCGGCCAAACGCTAATCTATGAGATAAAGGTTCTCAAACTGATCCAGAACTAGGACAAATGCCTCAAATATGAATGCCAGTTATGTCAAGAAGTAATAAATTGGTAGTACTTTATTTTCATTTCATATTGTCATTCATTGCTTTTTTAATTATTATACTCAAAATTATGTGCATTACTTATTTAATACCCCTTTTTAGTATTAATTTAGTTGCATCAACCAAATCTGATGAATCTTATCACAACAATAGAACTATTTTAAATAATACTTGCATGCATAGAGATGTCGGATTGATATGAAATTTAAAGATATGAGATATTTTCTAAAAGTTGCAGAACATCTTGAGAAGAGTGGCTACTTATCTTGTATTCTATGACTATAATTAATTATTGTGTTGATAAAAACCTCATAATCAACTTGCTGAAAATAATTGAACAAATTAGATTTCCACTTTGTAATGGTCATTAAATATGCATCCTTATTAAACTCATTAAAAATCAACATATATTTGGTAATATTTTTAGACATGAAACAGAATTACAATTATTATTAATTGTTATATATATATATATAATCATGGACAAGATTTAAGGGTAAATAAAATACCTATAAAGAAGTTTTTTTTTTTTTATAGAAATATGGGATCGGAAATTAAAAATGCAAATACAAAAGACATGAAAAGGTGATGAATGAGCACTCCGCCTCCGGTTTCTCGACGTGAAATGAACCGCTCTCGCAAAGCTGGCGGTGTAAGCGCTAAAAAATTTTGTTATCCAGTTTTATCTTATTGAGGAGGCATTTATGGTACAATTCTAAAGCGTGTTACAAATTGCTACCCCGTACATATGATGCATGTCTGCTTTCTTAAATCGCTCTATCACACAAAAATATTCTCTCAGCAAACTGTCATTTGAAGCTATAGAGTAATGTCAAATTCTATAAATTGTTTTGTCGATTTGATAATGCAAACTAAATAAACCTCCATGACTATTCAGCATTTTTATTTCCTAAAATTCATCTTTATTTAAGCTACGTCACTAAATGTGTATGTGATTACTTCTTGTTTTTTTCCCATCTACGCTTTTCATTTCCGACCCCAGATTGCTATACCAAAAAATAAAATGCTTCGTTATATGTAATTTTACCTACCCTTAAATTTTGGACCATGAATTCAAGGGCACCTTGTATATAATACGCAATATTCAAATTTTTAATTTTCTAGTTCTGACGGATTTCTGATTGGGTGCGACTGGACACGAGCGAAATTTAGTCCGGATGGTCAATTTTGTGTCTGTGGATCGCAGGACGGTTGCATATACATCTGGGTTGTGTCTACGGGGGCCTTAAAGAAAGTTTTACGAGAACATTGGTATTTATACAATTATCTTAAATTTCTACTTTTTAGAAATGGATTACTTTTTCTCTAGTATAAGTTTAACTTAGAAATTTAAATTTCGATTTTTAATCTTACTTAAGTATATTATGTGCTTATTAGCTATATATAATTAGGCGTTTATTTAAAAATAATTAATGTAATGATGATGTCTGTAAATTAAAATTTAATATAATTATTTAAATTTACTTTTTCAGCTCTACTGTAATTGCTTGTGCATGGAGTTGGTGTGGAAATTATCTCCTTAGTTGTGATAAAAGCAGAAATGCCATTTTATGGTCTGAATTTTAAAGGAGTACATTTTCTCCTCAGTCTTGGAAAATCTCATTATGCATTGGAATCCTGATCATTGTAAACACATTATTTACAAACATGTATATAAATTATATAAAAAAAGGATGTTGTTATGCATAATACTTACTTTTAGAATAACATGTTGTCAACATATTAAAAACATTCATACTTTTTAAACGTCTTTATCTATATATTTGTAAATAAACGTGTATGTGTTTTATTATAAAATCAGTTGTGAATAATTTTTCTATTGTGTACATAAGTAATCAATTATGATTTTTGTGAAACACTACTAGTATAAGTAAACATAAATTAAGTCCTTCAAACTATAGGTACATACTCCTAACGTGAATTGTGCTTTATATACAAATTAAAAAATCAAAAACAAGATCGTAAAGGATTATTTTTCTGAAAACTTTAATAGAGGAAAAATTTATTATGGGATCATTATTTTCTGGAAGCTAGAATTTTTGTATGTCCAGATGTGACATTGTTTATATTTCGGCCATTTTAAGGAATTTGTTCTTTTTCCCTTTCTTTTATTTTAATAGTTAAAAACTTTAGGGTTTTTAGTAGTTTTAATTCATTTAAAGTAGTTATTTGTGTAATTGTAGCATCAATTTGCAAAATATAACTACTTTATTACTAAGATGTCAGAAATATGTACACATGTATGAATTCTTATGGAGGATGAATCAACTGTCGAAACATTAATTTTAATAGCATTATTAGGATTGGATATTTATGTAAGCTCTTTGTATGAATAATGTTAGATGTTTAGGAAATGGAATTCTCATTTGTTAAAATCATCATCTTGTAGTGGAATATACTCTTTTTCAATTATTCTGCTGTTTTTTTCTATAAATAATGCTTTGAATATAAAGATTTTATAAATTTTATTTATCTAAAGTTTTTTTTTGTCATAATTTTTTGGAATTTTTATTGTGGCCATTTACCAGGTATAAAAGCTACAAAAATGGATATTGTGCAAGTATTAAAAATTTTTGTTAATAATTCCACTTCTCTTTCTTTCTTTTTCTTTTCTTTTCTTTTCTCTCTTCCCATTTTTTTTTTTTTGAAGATATATAAATAGCGGTATTAGTATGAATTTTTTCGAGACTTGTAACACGTCGCCTTTCGATTCTAATTATTTTTATTATTTTTTGCATATATTTATAAATGAAAAAGGCAATTTAAATATTTCTAGGGTTCCTTTTAGGGAACTAAATTATCTATTCATAATGGAACTATCCATAATGTAATATTGGATATTTGAAGTGCTGCTAATTTTACTAATCTTATTGTAATTACACTGGTGTGCAAAACTTAAGCAACAGGTATGTTTTTTGCCATAACTTCACGAGAAATCATCTGAGAGACATGAAATTCAGAAATGAGATACAGCATTTTGTTCTGAAAGAATGACGAAAGCATAGTTGCGCAGAAATGAATACAATGCATACAGTATGGAATCAAACAAAAAAAGGCTTTATTGAACTCATAGTGTCGTTACACATGATTGTCTGTCCAAGAGGAAGAACAGCAAGCAGATGTTCCTTAGTATGGGATATGCCCTCCCCTTACTGCAATGGTTGCTTCGCACCGTCCCCCCATACTCAGCACCAGATTGTCCAACAGTTCTTGAGGTAAGAGTGCCCATTCCTGAATCAGCATCTGTTTAAGTTGTCGGGTGTTCCCAGGAAGATGTAATCGTGCCGCAAGGCGTCTCCCCAAAGCATCCCACACATGTTCTATTGGATTTAAATCGGCGGAGCACGCCGGCCAATCCATTCGAGTGATATCTTCACTTTCCAGGAGCTCCTCAACAGCATGAGTCCTGTGTGGCCGTGCATTGTCATCCATAAAAACGAAGTCTGATCCAATGGCACCTCGGAACAGACGCACATGGGGAAGGATCACCTCCTGACAATAGCGATCTCCAGTTACAGAAAATGTGTCGAAAACGTGGAGCTCAGTCCGCCCGTTCATCATAATGCCTCCCCAGACGACAACTCCAGGACCACCGAAACGGTCTCTTTCCGTGATGTTACTGGGATAAAACCGTGTCCCGACCTCTCTCCAAATCAACTGGCGGTGGGAATCGCTTGACCTTGATGAAAATAATTTTTATAAATAACTTTCTTAATTTATTGTAAATACTCTATAGTTTCTGGCACATTTAAAAAAAAAATTCTTCACTTTGAAAATCTAAAACTCACTTCTTTTCTTAAATTTGAATTATTATAAAAATTGTGTACTACTTAAACTGGAGCAGATTCATACAACTAATTTATTTAAGAGAATTAATTGTTTTCGTAATCAGAAGTCAGAACCTTAATTTAAATTACAAAATCGTTTTTGGAATGTCAGACAATGGTAAAAATCATTGATGAATGATCATTATGAAATACGAAGGAATGATGTTTGAAGTTTAATTTGCTTTCATGAAATTATGACATAATTGGAAGAAAGTGAAAGACATTTTAAAATATTAAAATATTTGATAGTGTATTGTAATCCGATACAATGTTTTATAATACGATACCATTCAACTAATATTGGTTCCAGGAAATTTTTATTCTTAAAATATCTTTTATAACTTTCAAAATTGATAGGCGTTTGCTTATTTCTGGGTTGTCAAGATAAGACTGATATATAATTGTACTTGTTCAGCTGTACATTAGTATTAATAGAAACCTGGTGAGACAGTTGTGGTAAGGAATGTCTATGTTAATTTTCTCTGAAACTTATCTTTATCGGCCAGTTTCATTTTTTTTTCTTTGTAATTGGATACCTGAATGTGAAAATGTTTCAGTGAGAAATCTTTATAAGTGAGTGACCATTAATAGACTGCGTGAAGGGATGCAGAATGAAAGAGTCCAAGTGTGGTCAGTAAGAAAGGATGGTAAAATAATGGATAGATGACCTGATTATTATTGATTTAACTTGAAATACATTTAATAGCTAGAAGTCTCAAATTGGATGCGACGTAACTGATTATAAATACTTCTCCGTTGGGAAGTAAGTTTCGAAAGTGTTCGAAAAAAAGTTTTTATATAGATTCATTTTAACGCTGTTTTCTTTTTCTTTTTTTAAAAACAGGCTTGAACTACAGTTTATTAAAAAAATTAAATTTAAATTTGAAACATACAGTAGTTGGGCAAAAATATAGAAATACATAAAAATAAAAATGTTTCCTTGCCTAATAGGGTATAGGAAAACCGTTGGCATTCAATACGGCTTGCAGTCTTCTCGGAATGTATAAATACAGTTTCTGTACTGTTGCTAAGAGAATTTTGTACCGTTCACCTTGCAAAATGATGGCAAAGTTCAGGATATCATGATGCTAGTGGATAGCTAGCATGCACCTTCTTCTCCAATGCAGATAATAGTTCAATAATATTAAGGTCAAGTGACTGTTGTCGCCAGAGGAGATATGACAAATCATCCTCGTGTTCTGAAAACCAATTCTGGACAGTGTGAGCTATGTGAACAGGAGCATCGTCACTTTGGGAAACACTAGCACCTTTGGGGAACAATGTTTGTACTACGGGATGGATTTGATTGTCCAAAACGTTTACACAATCCTTGGCATTAATGATGTCTTGCAGAGGTATCATGGGGCCCATAGAAAACCACGATATGCCTGCCCAAACCATCATAGAATTTCCGCCATGTTTCGCGTTTGGCAACAAGCAGTCTGTATTATAGGCTTGGGATGGCGTTCGCCAAATGCAGACTCAGCCAGAAGTGGGAAACAAGACATCTGAAAATATTACTGTCTTCCATTGTTCCATAGTACAGCCTTTATGATTTAAACACCACTTTTTTCTGTTACGGGCATTAGCGTTATTGACGATTGGTTTTTGAATTGCAGCTTGGCCGAAATACTCTGCTTATGGAGCTCCCTTCTGATTGTTTTGGTACCGACAGGATTTGTGAGTATGATATTAATTTCAGCAGCAACTTTGGGAGCTTCTTTTCTACAGCCGACCACCACTGAACGTAGCAGTATCGACAGGATTTATTGTGGCTGACTGCGATCTTTAACAGTGTCCATCCATAACACTGACCGATTCACCCAGGCAACTTTGGTCGCAGCTGTGGTATACTTCTTTTTTGTCACAATTCACTTTAATGATCATCTGTAACGATCATTCAACACACACTTTCGTCCACGCTGTGATTTAGCGGATGATATTTTCCCGCATTTCAAATATGTGGAATAAATCATCGGTACAGTGCCTATTAAAACACTAAACACCTCGGCTGCCTTGCTTATAGAAGCACCCACCATAAACTTTCCAATAATTTGGCCACTTTCGAAATCTGTTAGCTCTGACACGATACATTTGTAACTTCACAGAACAGTGCATCGATTACGAATGATCTGTGCATTGTATTCACGCCGTTGTATAAGTGGCATCAGTAGACCAAAACACCAGGGTTACTTATACATTTCACCAGAGTAAACATTTCTTTATAAGCATGCGTTTCAAGAGGCGTTTCCATATCTTTGTCCAACCTCCGTATTATACAGAATATTTTATATTAAAATATTCCTCATTTTTTTTTCTTTTCCTATTATCCATCATTTTTGCTTTTCCAGTATGAGCAATCCCTGTTTATATTTTAGCATTACGAATCTGTTATATTTTTTCCCTGCCATGTAGTCTTATGGTAGGAAAGAGAGATTTACAGAGATTCTTTATGGATGCCAAGTCAATCACCCTCCACTTTGGCGACCGAAATGTAGGTTTTGAAAAATACAATAATTATGATCTTATCTCTGTCTGGAGATTTCCATGTGACATGACGCTCTGTTGGAAATTTTATAAATCCGAGATATTAAAACGAGTCTATCTCCGTGAAGTGTTATTCGCAATGCAAATTGATGAGTCGTAGATGCAGAGCACTGTTACCGTTATTTAATTAGGGATTATTTGTCCGTTTGTGTTGTTAATTTCTGGAAGTGTTATTCTACGTGTGGAAGTGTTCAGTTAGTTTTATTACATTTACCGGACGATTTTCGTAATAATAAATATATTATTCTATAATTGTGCGATTAAGTATAATTATCAACACTTTGCGCTCGGAAAAGAAATTCGATGCATAATTATTCACTTAATACAAGGGCTTGTTTTTTGCTCCAATATATTGTTTTAAGTTGAATTTCCCAGAAAAATTAATCTGTCTACCGTTCTGCAGGTATTTTTGACTATTAAAATTGAAAAATAAATAAAGAAAAACGTCAAAATGATGCACTGTCTTGAATGGTGAGTGAGAGGCACCATTCCAGTGCAACGGGTTAATCTACTGGGGGGGGGGAGAGGGTAGCTAAGCTCATGATATTTAGATACAAGTATTGCCGATTGCATCCTCATTTTATATAAAAAAAATTTATAAAATACGTAAATAATTTCGAAAATTTATCTTTAAATGTTCGTAATTCTTCTATTTTGTTTTTCACCTCTTATAGCTTATTCTTAACGCTTACAAGCTGTCTACTGAAAGCAAAGCTTTTATTCTTATAATACGGAAACATCAGCTTGTGTTTTGGAAGTTGAATGATGTGTTGCTTTCAGTCGGAAAAATATGTAATGGTAAAGAAATTCCTTTATCAGTTATATAAATCTATTATATCATATTATTGAAGAAGTTGAATGATATATTAAATCTTATTTCCCTACCACCTTTAATGTAAAAAATGCTTATAACTTCCTTTCATTTCACTCTCATTCACACAAAAACAACCAAGTTTCAGCAAAACTTTGCATATCCTTTTTTGAGAATTTTTAACCTAGTTTTCCAGTAACTTTAAATGATGGTACATCCTTTTGAAATTAAAGGCACATTCTGTCAAACTGTGATTAAAATTTCAGTAATAATTTTAAATATATGTTATTTAAGTGGTATATAATTTAAGAATAGCGTTCTGTGCCTTCTAATGAAAAGTTATTGGCGGATGCTGCACCTATAAATAAAACATTATTTGCAGGTACTCTTTCTTTTCTTTTATAAAAGTAATTTTAAAGACATTCGAAAGAGGTATATGTGTTGTTTGTTTCAGAACGCTGCAATATAATGGGGGAAATGTTTGAGTAGAAATTTTTGTATTTATGTCTGGTAATAAGCAAAATCAAATAAAATAATGATTTTTAAATTTGAGTTACATTTCAAATTATTAGACAGATAAGTAGTGCAAATGTAAAATGCATTTTTCATTTACATTTTAGTTTGGTTAAAATATTTGAATCTGAATGTCGTTGTGTTATCTTAGCATACTTGGAATAATTTTCTAAATGATAAGGAGATATTTGCTTGATTTTTATTGTTTAAAACATTAATATCTATTAATACAACAAAACTTCATTAATGAAAATGTTGTACGTGGGATTATTGGCAAATTCAAGCTGCAGTTCAATTTATTCATTTCATAGCTGTAAAGACTTATTTGAATTTCTGGACAATGAGTAAGATCGCTTCAAATGAATTGAGTTTGTTAGAATTTGAAACTTAGTGTTAAATTTTTATATTAATTGCTTAAACTTCGAAATTTTTGGCAAAATGTGGCGATACTCCGATTTTTTTTTTTTTTTTTTGGTAGATTCCTTATAGGAAACTACGGTAAAATTTCGGCCGATGTTCACCGATTATGGGTCCCAGAACACAAAATCACTCTTCATTCGAAAGTTATATATGCGTATAAGGTTTTGCCCATGTTTTCTCCTTAAGAAGATAACCAGAGCAATTTTGTTTGGATTAACCGGCTTGGAATGTGTTGTAAGAAATGTAAAAATTTAGGATGAGTTCATATATCGGTTATCTAGTTCAAAGAGGCTGGAAATGGTGGTGGTGGGGAAATTTTCATTTCTCAATAACTTCCTTAATACTGAAAATGAAAAATAAATAAAATAAAATCGAATAGCTGAATTAGCGCCTTATTAAGACGAACAACTTTTTGAAAATAGATTTCTCTGAAAGCACCCTGAATATCCAAAAGGATACATACATATTTCGGATATATATATCCGAAAGCCTCCAAGTCTGAAGAAATTAAATGAAGCAAGAGGAAAAAGATTACATTCTATCTGAGTTCACTGTAATGCTTTGTCTCAGTTTGTAAAATATAGTAATATACACCGTGATAATCTTAATCAGCGGGTTGAAATTTGAAGAGAGCGCGTCAGGTCTGTTTAAAAGTAGATTTCCAATCGTATGAAATAGCAAAAACCATATTCGCAAATTATTTTGGTTTAAGACTTGGTTTCTTTTATTATCATATTGAAAATATGAAATCTCATTTTAGCGCTTTGAGATTCGTGGACGCCATATGCCAACTATAGTGAATGTGAAACAATAGCGATATTTCCTTTCCTTTAAGATTGCTGAGCTGCATTAAAATTTAATTAATTAAATTTATAAATTTCTGGTAAGATTAAAAAAAATTCTTGTAATTTTAAAGAAAAACTTTTTTATTCGCTATCATTTTCATAGTTTGGTTGTGAAAACCTCTTGTCTTTCCCAAGGCCCGATTATTAAATAGGCCAACTGAGCAACGGCCTGCCTACTCTATAATTTTAGGAAGGTTCTGAGGCCTCGATTTTTTGGCGTTATTTTTAGAGTAATTTAATTTTGTATTTTCATTAAATTTACAGAGATTTTACATCCGAGCTTAGTGAAATTAAAATAAATTATTATTTAAATTTTGGAACAAAAAATTCATTCTTAATTAATTGTCCATTGTAAGTTTTCTGTGACGTTGCTGTCACAGAAAATTAAAAAAAAAAAATGTTACTTTATAATTTTAAAATAAATGTCCGCTTCTAAAATTTCATATTTAAATCGTGTTAAAATGTTCAGCGCTTTTCTTTTCTTTTCTTTTCTTTCTTTTCTTTTTTTACTGACCTGCATTAGTTTAAATTATTAGTAATTAATTTAAATTTTGCATATTTTTACATGCTGTTTATTAAAATCAATTCTCTTGGAAGTGATCCACTTTAATATTTTGTTATTTTAGTTGGTCAAAATTTTCTGCTTAAAATTTATTATATTGTAATTAATTTAAAATCGCTACAAAAGAAATCAATCTGGTTTTAGAAAGTGGGAAGGGGAAAAGGCGGCCTCTGGCCTTGCATCGGTTAAGGGCGCCCAGAAGGTTTAATACTGCCCTAATCTTTCCACTAAATTCAGGCCAACTTTTGCATAAGTCGAAATGACATATAAATACAATAAAATGATGTTATTGAGGCTGTAAAGATATGTAAAGAAATCCAGAAAATGTCTGCTTTTAACTTCTTTTACAGGATTTTCTTTTCATGTCTTTCTTGGACTTAATTTTTTTTTTCTTCTTTAATATCTTTAAAATTTCCTGTTTATTAAGTGCTTTTAATTAAACAATTTTAATTTACTTTATTCATGTTTCCTTTACGTTCAAATAGAAATTTTGAAACCGATTTTTCATTTACTTTCTGATGCATTACATTTCTAAAATTTTGAACAATTATTGGATCACTCGATGACGGAAAGCTATTTTAATAACTAATTTATAATTATCAATCAGTATATTAAAGGAATTGTCAGTTATTAATTAAATAATTATATTAGTTGATAACTGACTTAATTGTCAATTAATAGAATGATTCTTTTTAACCGGTTTTATTAAAAATGACTATAAAGAGGGGGTGCCATCTAGAATTCAGTTTGAGAAATATAAATGTTTCTATTCGACATCTTTTGTAATATGAATTATAAAATATATTAAAGATTTTGAAGTAGAAACTAATAAAAATAGAGATGTAGGCAATAATAAGTTTTTATCAAAAATCTAACAATATTGTAAAGAAATTAAGACATAATGAAAAGGCGAGAAAGAAATTTCAGATGTATAAAAGTTATAGATGGGATTACAATTTCCAGTTTACTTAAAGAGTTTCTATCTGAATCTTAGGATTTTAGAAGTTTTATTTTAAAATTGATATTTTTGTTTAAAAAAGTTATTAAAAGTAAGAAGTGAAGAATATTATAACAAGATAATAATAATAATAACAAATCTACTATTAGAGTAAATATATCCCTAATGTAAGTTAGAATAGGTTATAATTTAGAATAATATTGAAAATATAGAACAAGTGCAAATTAGAATAGATATTCTCAGAAATCTAGGATATTAATAAGAAGAATTTTATAGGATTGTTTATAGGATTTTGTAGAATGCGCAAATTTGAAGAAATCTGACCCAGATACAGAGTTTAGAGATTTGCCTATAGTGATGCAGTGTGCGATTCCGAGATAAAACGTAGTTAATTTAAGCCTTTTTTTTTAGCTAACTGAATATCATAAGAAATAAAGCCTAAAAAATGGAAATTAATAAATATAAATTTTTAAAAACGCACTTTTGTTAGTGTATTAAAAGGAGAAAATATTTTTAAAAAATTATAGTACAGAATAGAAAGTTAAAAATCTTGAGGCACTAAAATTAACAGGAAAAGGCTTTAAGCTGTAATGATCATCATGAGAATCAAAAAATCTCAAACATTCATTCTATAAAATTAAAAGTAAGGCTTAAAATAAATTATAATAACATTATAAGCGTCATTATAATTTCAATATACTTCAAGCTTTCCTAACTGCGACACAAGTTTTTACGGTTTTTGTTTTGACCTATAGATTTTTAATAATAAAAACTATTTTTTCCCCTTTTGAATGTGTTTTTAGTTTTTCCTATATTCATTATTATATATGTATTTAAATCTCTTATTATAAAGTGCTTGTTCAGACAAAGGTATATTTTGGATCCAATTTTGAAAGCATAGCTCCAGTTTCATATGAGAATGCAGTAAATTAAATATACATTGAAACCTGCTCATTTAATACTGTTAAAATGCAGAAAATTTTAAAATCTGTTACTGAAAATAAAAATTTGGAGTTAAAAGAATTTTTAAAAATATATCCATTGCAGTATTTTACTCATTTTTCAGAGTAATTCCTCGGTTTTCTGTTTACAAGCCGTCACTGATCTAAGTATCATTCAATATATCACCAGAAGCAAACACTCCAGTGTTGGTGTGGCGTAGAAGTTTGGAGAATTGCGTGCTTGTGTTGTATTTTCTATCTCACCTTCGCTCAAAATTAAAAGATCTTTCTTTTTCAAAAGAATATTCATGTAATTCCAAAACGAGATGCTAATCTGGATGCTGGAATATTAAATAGGCAAAGTAGGTAGCTGCCTACAGGCTTTCCAGCATTAGAGAGTTATGAAATTTTGATGTACTCTTTTGCGATAATTTTATATATATATATATAATGAAACAGAGTCGCACTTTGAAGAATACAATTTAAATTCTTTAAAACTTCGCTTTATTCCATTCCGGGAGGCATAATTTGTGTCAAAACAAGAAGCGACGAGGCACGTTAATCTACATCACAACACAAGAGCGAAAAGAGAAAAGAACTATATACCATGTTCTGATAGGGATTTCTTTACATGTGTCGATTTAGGTAAGGGATATATATATATATATATAATCCAGATTAATTTCTTAATTTTTATCTTAATTAACGCCATATTAACTTCATTCTTACATGTACTCTTATTTCCTGATCGAATTCCACTTTTTTTTCTTAATTTAATTAATACTACATGAGATCTGTAAAAAGGCTTAAATCCGCGGTTCTTACACTCCGCTTGAAGGGATAATAATCTGTCCAGTTAAACAAATTCTTTTAAAAGATACCTACGTTCCCCTTTTTTAAATCGACACGTATAAAGAAATCCCTTTCAGAATCTCATAGTATATAATCACATATTTCTGCCTCTTTTCGCTCTTGTGTCGTGCTGTAGATTGACATATCTCGTTTCTTCCTTGTATATAAATTATGCCTCCCTGGGTAGAATAAATCGGAAGTTTGAAAATTCAATGTGTTTTCTCTCTCTTCGGCCACGAAACTGCTCAAAAATATATGGTTACACTATACATACATATATATATAATATTGCTTTCATTTAATTTTTAAGACTATGTACTCCAGCCGATTCAAATTCAAACTAAGTATTGATTGATAAAGTCTAAAACATTATACTAATACTTCTATAATTAAGTAGAATTTGGATTGTGCTCAAAAATTTTTTTTTGTTTTAATATTTTGTTTAAAATTGTTTTACTCAATCAATTTAATTTAAATCTATTTTTTTTTTCTTTTTTTGTATGAGAAAAACTGAAACAAACTCTCCCGAAAGAACCCCGTAATTAAATGTTTTATCATATTATCAGAATTTTCTACATAAAACTGGTTAACAGTTAACATAACAATTATGATATATACAGTTAACATACAGTTATGATATATAAACAGTTATGATCAGCCAAAAGTATTTGGTGAAAGAAGAGTTTTGAAAAGGGGGCCTTTAATGCTCCGAAAAGGTTTAATCCAGCCCTACGCTGTTCAGTCAAAATAAACAAATAATTATTGGCAGAATAATTATTAAATTTCGTAATAAATTTATTACAAATTAATTATTTTGCAAGCATTAATGATAAATTAAGGCTGTTTCAACCTAATGATATCGTCTTGCGTTCGGGGCTGGAGAGATCCGGGTTAGAAATTCGATTCCACTGAAGATCTGTCGTGTATGCGAGCTGCTTGCACTTTAAATTTAGTGTTGTGAGTTATTTGTTATTCCCACCATTGGCATGGCACAGAATTCTGGAGTGTGGGATGCCATCTCAAGTACCGTCGTGGTCATTTGACGGCGTATTAATGTTAGGAAATTCATCTTAAAATAGCTAGCAATTCGCGTTATCGCCAAATAGCATGCTAATGTAACTAAAACTGAACCATGTTAACTAAAGCATGTGTTGAATTTTATTCTAAAAGGGGGGGAAAAACTTGTAATATTTCTGACCTTGTATACCGAAAATACAATTTTCTTAAACAAAATTACATTTAAAGACATTTTAGTGCTACTATTTAAAACTGCAATTCCATTTTGAAAATGAAATGCGTCACACACGTTATAAGACATTCTGAAAAATCTTAGCAGGGAACCCTATGCAATTAAAGTCTTTTTCCGAGAGCAAAATTCATTTTTGATTCAACTTCATTGGTTTAATTTCTTAACACAGTTCTACACACATTCTAATACATCCAATAACAACTCAAAGCTAATCATTTCATTCCATAAAACAATTATTAACAATATTCTATTTTAATTTGCATTATTATTGATTATCGCTATATACAGAAAAATGAGATTTTAATTTATCGCTTCAAAATTTGAAATTATTTATAAGTTTATGTTCCCCCTATAATAAGAATCTAAAGCAGTCATTTATTGTACTTGACGGATGTAAACAGATGTTAAATGAGGTGAAGAAATCAATATTTTTATTTAATTTTTGAGAACCGACCAGCTAAATTCAATAAATTTTTAGAATTAAGAATTCATAAATTATGCTTGTAAATTATATCATCTTATGATAGTACCATTTTGGTTATAATATTATTCAAAACTACTACGTAATAGCAATTTTAAAGAATTTCTATTATGAATATTGAATGCTCCATTTTAAAGAATCATTTGCTGAGTTATTTTATGTTCAAAAATGAAATGCATCGTTTTAAAAATCAGCTGACATAAGTTTAAATAAATGTAGGAAATAAGTTTACGATTTAAAAATTTAATAAAAGTACATATTAATCGACAATTTATATAGAAGACGAAGATTTTAAAGCATTGTTTTCGAATTAAAAAAAAGAAAATCGGAACTTTTTTCAATAAAAATATTTTCTCCTGAAGTTAATTTCTCATGAAAAATTTAAAGCGTAAAAAATATAGTGTAAAATTTTAAAAAAACAAGTACTTAAGTTGATTATATTGTTTATCTTTTGGAAACACGGATGCTATTAAAAATTCTTAATTTATAACTCAAAAATACACTTCAAATTTATTATTATTATTATTTTTCTGTAAACGCAGTCTTCTATTTTTTGGATTTGAAATCTTATGTGCCATTCAACACAGTATATTTTTAATGGTCTTCGATTTAAGCATGATAAAAGTAGGTAAAACTTCACGGGTTAGGATATCAAACCAACATTTAAATTGATTATTGGGGTAAATTATTTATAATAATATAAATTTTATCATGCTATTAAATAATATAAATGCTATTTTAAACTATCAACGTGTAGTTTTAAAATAGCATTGTATCATTTTGAATAGCTTATATTTGCATATGAAACTTATACTCAAACATCGATGGTTACATATTAAGACACACAAAACAAGTCTTCGAGGTAGTAAGCATTTTATTGAATATTTAAATTAATTTGGGTTTCAAAGAATTTCTGAGATTTACATTTGAATGCCGCATCTGAAATTCAGATTTATTTTGATTGCAACTAAAATTAGAGTTCGTTGTTTAACCCAAGAATTTGATTTTGATGTCAGTGAGGCATGAGTTTTCAGTGGGAAGTTTGTCAGCAACGCTCTTGAGAAGAGGCCTATCGAAGGGGAATCCCATAGGCTTCTTGTCTGGGTACTTCTGATCCTTGGCACCACAGTAGCTCACGGCATCGCTACAGATGGTCTTCACGTTAGCACCTTCAGGCTAGAAAAATGAAATAGAAATCATCGGCTTGATTTTTTTTAAAAATGTTTCCGAGAGCATAATGTTGTCAAATACTTTTCAGAAAGTAATTTTTAGTCAATTTTTTTAATACAATTGCAATCACGGATTAGCAATCTCGTCTACAATTACGATCATGAATTAGCGATTTCGTCTACATTTACGATCATGGATTCGATTCGTTGTTTTCGAAGCAAAAAGAGAAATTTCGACATTGAAAGAGTTTTACTAAGAATAAGCAAATTATAATTTATGTAGGTCTGCGTTTTATCCTTTCTCTTATTTCAGCTCAATTATATAGGTATAGAATTTCTTATTTCACTTGGAAACTATAAGAAAAATAGTGCTTATATATATTTATAATGGTCTAGTTTACTAATTATTAAATAAAAAATATCTCATTGTTGATGATATTGTAGAATTCAATGAAATAGTAAATTTAAAAGAAAATATTCCTAGTTTTAGAATATCTTTTTATCAAAAGCCGCATATGTTACTATTAAAAATTTTGCATGGAATTCTACAGAAAATTTTTTTAATAAATTTTCATTAAACTTAATTGATAGAAAGAATTCATGTGATGTTTACTTACGTTATCTTGAGTGTAATCGGTGAGCATGACAAAGAGTTGGAAGTCCATTCCTTTGTGAGTTCCTCTTGGCACCAACATATTCTCTGGCCATCCGCAACTGCAGTATTCGCTAGCATCAGCTGAAGCGCTCTGTCCGGCCTTAAGTTCATCGAAAGTGTAGGTGTGAGCCAGGGTTACACTGGAGTCAATGGCATTGCGGTTGATAACATTGTTTCCTGGGGCCACTATAGAAATAAAAAGGAATGAAATTTCAGGAAAAAATGGATTCGAAAAATATTTGGTTTTGTAAATAATTTCGTTGATTTAAACTGCATACTGCAGTTGATTTAAACGAAAAATAAATCTTTCGAATTATTCTTTCTATTAGAAAAACAGAACGAAATGTCTATATTATTCAAGGAAGATTTGTACTTACATGTTTAACCTTAAAACTGTCACTTTGATGCAAACTATTGTTTAGCTATATGCTAGGAATGTATGTCTAGATCTTTCTTTGAAAGAATAAATAATTATTCTAGAGTATTCCTTGAATGTTTAAATGAGCTCTTCAAGTTATCAGCAATCTCTCTCTTCTCTTATGTCAACAAGTTACTTAGAACTAATAAATTTTCTTTATTTTAAACAATGTTCTACAATTCCTTGCATCTTTATGAAAATATCATGAACTATATCAATTTTAATGAAGCTTCGTTCTCGGGATTTTGTTAAGATAAAAAATCATTAAAAATATACTTTAGGTTTGAAGTCTGATTTTACTTAATTTCATTTCATTTTAAGAATTAATCTGGAATTTTCTACATCATTAAAAGATAGACTGAGAGAATTGTATTAGAATAATTTAATCTATGGAAAAATTGTATCACTCCCGTGATATTTTCTTTCGAATTATTCTTTCTATTAGAAAAACAGAACGAAATGTCTATATTATTCAAGGAAGATTTGTACTTACATTGTTTGTGGAATTTGTCCAATTCGATGAAAAGAGGCCTTTGGTCATTGGGAGTGAGTCGGTTTCCAAGTTCATCATATTTGGGAGCCAAGAACACTCGGACAGTGGCGTGCTTGGGAGCTCCACTGTTGTTTTCAGCGGTGATGGAATATGAGAAAGGCTCATGGTCCAAGTGGTGGTATTTTACCTGAAAAAAGCATTCAAGGGATTGAGTTATTTTCGAACTGGTTTAATTATGCAGTAAAAATCCTGCAAAGAATTTTATAATTTCGTAATTCACCTATTGAATTCGACTTTTATTAAATTTTCCAAGAACAATATTTAAAAGTGTAGCAAGCTTATTATAAAGCACGAGTTAGCCACTTCTATATCAATTCATAAATTTATTCCGAAGATATCTTTATGTAATCTTGAATTATAGTGAGGGATTAAAATATATTCTTGAAATTAATGAATTTTAAGTTATTAAATTCAGAATTTAATTCATATGAATTAAATTCTGAATTTAATGTCATATGAATTCTGCATTCTAAGTCATATGAATTTAAGGCATTAAATGTTTATGCGATTGAGATATCTTTTACTAGTTTTCTATCTCTAAAGGTTTCATTGTGTTTTAACTCTGAAATTAAATTATCTGAAAAGGAATAAATATTTACGGATCAAAGAATTCCAATAAAATGTTGATGAAGAACTCTTAGTTTTCCTTACCTTAACTTTGTGGTCAGTACCGAAGGTAATACCGTGAGCAAGATTCAATTCATCATCTTTCATGAAAGTTGTGATAACATTGTTTTGCTTAGCCTTGATTTCACAGCTGACAACCTTCACTCCTGGGAATGATAGCTGGAATAAAGAACAATTGAAACGGTCACAAACGATAATCACAATAACGCACAGTATTGCAAAGGTATACAACGAGGTATACAATTTATCTTATATATATATATTCGTATTTTGATTAATTAATTTCAATTTTATTGTTTGAGGAATATCGAGAAAATGGATTAGTCGGGGGGAGGGATTCCTTTCAAAAATGGATTAGTATGTAGGTTTCAGCATCATGGATTTAAGCAAAAAGTGCAAGAATAAGCAGTTATTAAGATGGGAAATCTTTTTAGTAAACATGACTATTTCTTCGAAAATTTGTCCTTCACACATTTTCTTGTATTGCAGATCAATCTATTTTAAAATAATCTATGTGCTAAATATTTGCTTTCTGTCAATTCAACTTGCAGAAGAAGAAATCGATAAATTTGAAATATTTTCAAGTTTGTGTAGTTGATTTTGATTTCAGAAAGAACACCTCTATTTATGCTATAGTTAATTTAAACTAATCGGAGTAATCTGGACATTTTCTCTTTACCTATAAAGTAAAAAGGAGATCTTTTAAGGACTGATTGTATTTAGTCGAGCAGCAACACCTAACTAGGTTCTTTTTTTAAATCAATAATTTGTCATCCGTTTAAAACAAAGAGAAGCAGATCTGTTCCGATTTGTTGAAGTTTTGAGTTTTATCTGTTATAAAAATATTCACTCCGTAAAAGTCAATATCGATTTTAAAAAATTATTTGGAAAGGAATCTCATTATTATTCTTTAAAAAGCATATTCCGTTCCATTCACTCCATTTATTATTTAGATACTTTAAAAATATTTAATAAAATAATGCTAGTTTATAGCAAACAATCAATTTTCTGTATCGAAAAAGAGTGCAAGACTCATTGAATAGCTAATAAGCTACAATTAAGGAATGAAGCTTTAATGTGAATTCGTATTTATTTTCAGTTATCTTACTTGTTCCCAAGAGTATGGCTGAAGAGTTGACTTGTATTGCTGGAAGATGTTGTCCACGAATCTGTGCCATCTGTAAAAGATAGGATCTCGAAGAGAGGTTGAGGTGTCACTCATGACTCCAGGGTTTTCCTGTTGCATAATTATAAATGCTTTTTTTTAATTTTCAATATTTCAAACAAATTGCTGAATGATTAGGGTTAATTAATTTATTTTTTAATTTACTCTAACTATAAAAAAATCTCCACAAGCTTACTTGGAATCTACCATCGGGATCGTGCATGCGGGCCATCATGACGTGTCCCCAGTTGTGGAGAGAGCCATAGAAGGCCTTGTTGGGTGAATCAGAGCTGGCTTCAATGATGGATCCCAAGATGTTGGCACCGTTGGCTTCATCAAGAGGGACTTCATTACCCTTAGAGTCATGGACATGCTTCAAATCAATAGCTTCCAAGATCCTTTCTCTCCATCTTTCCATATCTTGCACATCAACATCCACAAGATCCCGGAGACTGAATCCCTGAGGTCGGGAAGCATAGTGCAATCCACTCACAAGAGATGTCAAGTGAGGAGCATAACCTTCAAGCCTCTCTTCGAAGTTGTGGAAGGCCACCATTCGGTTGAGACCGTTGGACAATCTCTCACAATCGTACCTTCAAGGAAAAGATAATTTCAATTTCTTGTGAAGATACTCGGTATGAATAAATATTATCACCTATTCTTCTATTCCGTATTTCGTTATAATTTTATTCTATAAATTACCAGTTGTTATCGAAGAAACAGAAATGCTGTGAATCTTTTAAAATTGAATAATGCTTATCATTTTGTATACATCATGTTATTCAATTCTATCGTAGAAATTATTTAGGATCTAAAATGGCATTTCAAGGCCAGTATCTCCAACTATTTGAATTAATCTATTTTGATAATATTACAACTTACAAATATTAATGATTATAGATAGTTTTATCTTACGAGTATGAGGAACTTCAGTGCACTTTTATTAAAAAAATGAGCACTCTTATGTAAAAAGAACTAAAAGAGATTACAGATTAAATTATTTAAACATTTATTCCCGTTTTGATAAATCTAATTGAAAAATTTCAAGCAAGTCTGTTTTATTTCATTTTTACATCATGTTTTCTTTTTTTTTACGTTCAATTGTTTTTTATATTCTAAAATGTCAGAACAAAAAAATTTAAATCAAAACTTTACATTAATTTAAATTGATTACAGCAATTTTTTTAATTACCTGGCACACATCTGTTGATGCATGTAATAGAAAAGTTCTCCTTTCCTGTCCTTCAGCTTTCCAGTGAGCTCGACGCTCCAGTTAGCTGGGTATACTACGTGCCAGTGCCAATGGTGAGCATTGATACCGATATCTTCACGGAAGTAGGCGAGTTTGTATTCAGGTTCCAAGATGTTACCAGTGTCTTCAATTTCCACAACGACATCCTAATAATACCAGAACAAGATGCATTAGAAATGCATTTATTTCATTAAGTCAATGCAAGATTTGGTTGATCTTTCTTGGTGTTCATGTGAGTATCTACACTTACTTCGGTGGGCTTGTTCTTGGCCTCCTTGGATGCAAGGTTGATGGTCTCTGCTGGGATGAACCTGTCAGGGAAGACTTCCTGGATGGGTGGCAGGGTGACTCCTCGGCAGTCATCTCGGTGAGCTATAGCCACAGAGAAAGCGTAGACAAAGAGTCCCTCGTTTACAACATCTCGGGCTTGCTTAGCGAGCTTCAAGAAGTCTGCGAAATCGGGAGCAGCTGAGGGCAGAAAAATATAGATTTATTGCATTAATTCAGGTTAGTTGTTTCGAACTATTCTGGGATAGAGAAACATATTCATAATCTGCTTTGAGAACAAAATCAAGTGGTCAATTTTAGTTTAATTCTAAAGTAATTAATATGACTATAAAACAAAGTTCTGTTACATCCACAAGGTAAAAGAAACTAGATAGAAAACATTTGAAAGACAGAGATGATTTCTTGAAAATAATCCTTTTTTTAGACCATTTTATTTTAAAATGAAGGTTTGAAGATTATGTTAAAGCTTATGAATACTTTCAAATAAATTTGATAAAATTAATACTAGTTCACGTAAGCACTTAAATATCTAAAGAAAATTAAATTTTATTGCATATTATGAAATTTGAAGCTTAAGAAGTTATTTTTGAGAATAAAATATAAATTAATGAAATGATCTAGTTTTAGCTTTTCTATCGCATTCTATGAAAGAATGCCGTAATAAACTATCACACAGAAATACTATTTTCACCAAAATATCTCCAGAATAAATTTGACCCAGCATCAAAATGTTGTGTAAGTTCAAAACAGGTATGGATTTCTCTTTCTTGAAAAACGACTATGATGTCCAAACTTTTTCAAATATATATTTATCAGAGATTTGGAAAAAAATTCACAATACTCATGAAATTTAATTCTATAAATCATAATTAATAATTTCAACAACAAAATAGTGCTTTCATCAGCATCAGCAATTTTCTGGTAAGAAGGTTAAAAAAAAATTGGGGGGGGGGATAGAGAAATAGAATCAAACAATGTTTTTGGAAAATTATAAATGGAAAAATTATTACTTTTCAAGGAATTCAGATAAGTTTTCCTCAATTAAATAAGTTAATGACAAGGTTTATAATTTATAAAAATGAAAAAAAAAATTCATGCTATTGTTTCAAACGTGAAAAAAGTTCGTTCATATTTTAAAAGAAGTCTATTGCTTATTCTAGATTTGATTGCCGTGATTCAGTTATGTGTTATGCATTTCTTTAATTCTGTTTAGACTGTTTTATTTTGTTTATTGAAATAAGAAAGCGTTACTTATAAATTTTATTTTCAATTAACTTCGGATTTCTGATTTGATTTCATATTCCCAATTAAATCCATTGTAATTAATAAATTCGCATTCCCCTCAATTAAATTCCAACTGACCAATACTTGCTTGTGCTTTAAGTTTCAATTAGATACTAACTGACAATGATCCATATATTATTTACCTATTTTAAAATCCTAGAATTAGTTAGAATTCCTTAAATTAATGAAGCTCTTCAATGAAAAAGTGCTTGAAAAATAAAAATGGAGTAGTAAATATACTAAAATGATTAAATCCATTAAAATCCTCTTTTTTCTGAATTGTCCCTTAAATCTTTTAAAATATAACCTGAACATTCAATCTCTTTTGAATTCATAATTTCTTGTTATGTGCATAAAGATCGTTTAAAATTATCACTATTTTTAAGTTTAAAAAGAGCAGTATTTGATTTACTGAACAGAATCTTGAAAATTAAAAACTGAGTAGAAAATGAACGTATTAAAGATTACTTTATTTTTTAAAATTCTATCTTTTAAATTATAATTTAAATGATAACAGCCTGAAGATTCAATCACTTTTTATCTAAACATTTTAAGTGCATAAAGACTACTAAAATTCTTTAAATAATTAAAAATTTAAAGTTGAAAAGAGCAATTTTTGATTTACTGAAGAGTATATTAAAAAATAAAAATTAAGTGGAAAATGAGCATATTAAAGATGATTTAATCTGCTGAAATTTTTTTAAATTATACTACAAAAGTCAATTATGTATAGTTCGATCATTCTAATATTTTTTGTCAAAGTATTTTGTGCATAAAGAGGTTTAAACTCTTCCAATTATTACTTTTAAGTAGAAAATAACAATATTTGATACTAAAGAGAATTTCAAAATTAAAAATTGAGTTGAAAATAACCATATTAAAGATCATTTAATCGTTAAATTCCATCTTTTTAATTGTTCTCTAAATGAGATAAACAATTTGAACAGTCTATCACTATTTATCTAAGCCTTTAAGTGCATAAAGACTACTTTTAAAATTAATTACTATTTTTAAGTCGAAAAATAACAAGATTTGACTTACTGAAGAGGATTTCGAAGAGCTTGGTGGCTTCCTTGAGGTGCCTTTCATGAAAGCATGAGAAGAGAGTACCTCGGGGCAAAACTCCAACTCCGATCAGCCTGGGATCCCTTTGCTCTGGTGGAAGTTGCTGCCTTGTTAAAGTGGTCAACTTCTCGAACAGGGGCAACAGCTGGTCTTGCTTCTCCTTGATGCTCATTTTGAGAGATGAGTGCTCACAAGCAAGCCTGTCTCTGTGCTATAGGGGGACTGCCTCCTGATGACAGGCATCGGAGCTTTTATATTGTCCTCAGACTCAATATTCTAAGAACTATTGTGAGCATAGCTTCTCTGTACGACTATCCGTATCAAAATAGGGAACTTCTTACCAGGACTATAGATAGAGCAGCCAGGAAGGGCGGAGCAGGAAGATCGGGGAGTGCCTTTATTTGGAGATTCGGTAAATACGAAATCCTTTCGGACTCGGGATATATTTTGGAAACTTCACATTCACCGATTCGTTATCTGATTATGAATTCTATCACATCAGGGTTGAGAATTTTGGGTTCATTATTAATCGAATCGTTTTCAATTGAAGAAATTCATCTGGATTCTTTTATTGTTATGGAAAAGTTTGTAAATTAGTTTTTCGATATGTAGTGCTGTCGTTTATTAGTTAGGGTTTTTTTTTCAGTTAAATTTTAGAAGGAAATTTCGTAAGAAAATCTTTCAAATGGTCGGATTTCCCCAGTTGTTTTCTGTAATAATATTATTTTTTATCTATATAATGATAATTAATTTCATTATAATAATATTATTAAAAATTAAAAGACCGTTGATCATTAAAATTAAATAGATGTTTATCATTATTAAAATGCAGACTTAATGATTTCCAATTTTTTCGATTGCATCAGAAATGAATTTGTTGCGAAAAGTAATTTAATGTTCAATATTTTATTGGTGGTTAAATGTCATTAGAAAAACAACTTGTGATTAAAGTGGGTTTTTAGCACTTTCAAAACCCTTGGACCAAAATTTAAAAATATTCTTATTGGTTTAAAAAAATTAAAAATTAATTTTATTAAGATAAATTAACATATTCATTTTTTATTAATTAATGCAGTTTTTTTATGCGATCTTAATTTTACGGTATAATTTAGCTGATAATTAAATTTAATGAAATTAAATTATATGTTTCAGAACTCTGAATAAGGAATATTTTTCATTTGTTATTGAATAACTTATGAGTTGAAATGGCTGAAAGTATATTCCAATTTCGTTTTTAAGAAATAATATTAAATTTCAAAATTACTACAGTATACTTCATCACTATGAATTTCGTTTTGGAAAGGAATTTGCGATGAAGAAATGAAAATGTTAATATTTGGCGTTATTGATTATGTAAAAAAGGTTAAGTAAGAAGTAAATAAAAGATAAATGCATTTCGAATTATGTGAACATTCAGGGCAGATTCGAAGCATTCTTTAAGTTTTATAAATTATTTCTTTCAAACACGTTTAATTATCTTCGCATTAGCGGATTCCAATTATTCCAATTTCACGCTTCAAATTTTTGAAGCTGCGATTTGATTTGAAGCTGAAATGGCAAGGCTGTATTTAACATAAGAACTTCGAATTCTAAAAATGTTTTGATAAACAATGTATTTCAAAATAAAATAAATATATTTCAAATAAAATTCGCAAGAAATCGTTGAAAACCCTATGCATTCAAGCAAATTAAAAAAAAAACTAGCATTAAATGAAACGAGCAATATTTATAATTCAATATTCCAGTTCAACACAGAAAGCACAATTCAGTATTCAAAATATATTTTTCACGAAAAGAATGCAGAAAATAAATAAATACAAATCTTAGTTTCTTAATGCATAAAGGTTTTGAGACAAAGCAGCAGTTGAGATTATTTTAAATTTACGAAATAATGGGTGGACAAAATAGGATTATAAGAGCAAGGATTCTTGCTTTTAAAATGAAAGCGAAAGGTTTCTGTTAATTTTCCGCTTCGTTTTTTTATTTTTTATTTCAGATAACTAATTAAAAAGTAATATGGATATAGTATAGTAACAATAATTTAATATCAAAAATACACTGATAAATAATAAGGCGACGCTTATAAGCTACATTATATTATTATTATAAGATTCATTTTTTAATTAATTAATTCATTTTTTTCAAAATTAACCCTTTACACTCGGATGGTGACTCTCACTCACCATTCAAGACGGTACATCATCTTGATGTTTTAATTATTTATTTTTAAAAGAATTTATTGTTAAAAATTCTTACAGAGTTGTAAGAAGATGTAGATTACTTTTTCGGGGAAATTCAACTTAAAACAAATTTATATTTTGTTTTTCGGATCACTGAACAAGGTAGATATTAGGGAGAATATCTATGCATCGAATTACTTTTCCGAATGCAAAGGGTTAATTTATATTTTATCGGAGTAAATTAAATTTTAATTGTGAAATTAATAACGGAATTAAAATATATTAATGTTTTTGAAAGAGTGTTGCAATCTTTCCCATATAAAGCTGACATAGTGTGGGCTTCGTATTTCGAAAATGGGAAGTTCTAAGCTCGATTCTATAGAGGACTGCCATTTATGTGGTCCCCGTGATAGTAAAATATTTAGTCGTGACTCAAATATTTTCATATTAGTGTTGTATGATTGTTTGGAGAATTGTATGCCACTTCAGAGATTTTTCTCGTCATCTAATCACAGTTCGAAATTATTAAGCCATCTCAAAGTCTTCACATGATTACCCAACGAGATGCATAAATAAGAAATAAGTTTATACCTTCATTAAAAAAAAACATACGTATTTTCATGAGAATGTTTCAATGAATTCTTGTTTGAATTAGTCAACTTCTTTAAAAGTAAATAATAAAGCAAGAACAGATGTTAGCTACATAAAAAAGTTAAAATGAAATAAAATATCCCTAGGAGTGTGCTTGAAATGGAAAGATTATTTATTCTACTAAATTAAAAATAGTTTAAATTTGTGTCTACTATAATGAAAATAATGTATATCAATAAAAATAACGATTGCGTATTTCTTGTTTTACCTGATGCTATTTAAAGTTTTAAACAATAAGGGAAATAATACTAAGTATGATGGGTTAGAAGTCACTTCATCATCTAGCTCTACCCATATTTCTCCTTTCAGAATTGTAGATATAAATTGTAATTATTTTTTAATACTTTCATTTCTAAGCAACATTATCTTTGGTTTTATTCCAACAACTTATGTAAAAATTCAGATCACACCCCACTGCAATCCTTACGTTACAGATTTTTGAGTTACTTTGTTTGAATAGAGATAAAATCGATGTTGGTTAATACTTCTTAACACTAAAGCTACCACGAGCGGGTCATTTGACCCGCTTCCAATGGCAATTCCAATGTATCGGTGAAATGCCGGTAGGTTTAGTGTTAAGGTAGAAAGTCATCTTAGCTTAATAAGTTTGTAGTTTAAGAATTTTCAAAAAAAAAAAAAAAAAATGCAGGAAACCTTTTCCTTTACAACTTTGATCGGCTGCAAGAAGTTTGTTTTAGAACAATATGATAAAAATTGTATCCAGTATTAACTGCAATTCCTTTTTATACTATTATAGAGGCTCTTCGCACTTTTTCTGAATAATTTGGACCTAAAATAATCTATTATTTCATCTGAACAAAATACAGGGTGGTTATAAAATAACTTCCCCTGTTTGGAGACATTTCTAGCTAAAACTAATGAACAGAATGAAACCAGATTTCATATATACTAAGTTGAAAACATATATAAATGTATTCCAAAAAATTATTAGTCCATGTTATCGAATGATTTGCCCTCTCGCATGTTCAAACAAATTAATTCTTAGAATTACGTGCTCTACCACAGAACGCAGCAACACTGATTTGTTGGATTCGCAGTTTTATGCGAGGCTGCTTCCAAGAAGCTAGATTGTAAACATTTCCATGTCAACCATACTTTTCAAATACAATACTCAAAGCCATACTCACAATCGAAATTCACAGGGAGTGAAATCCAGGCAACGCGATTTCCACCTGCATAAAGATGTATACTAATTATCTGTCTGTCTTAAAACGTTGCCGTTGAACTTGTTCAGTGCATATTCCAAAGTGAAAAGGTGCTCCATCCGCATGAATACTGTAGGTTGCAGGCTGTATGAGTACTATAAGTTGCTTCACTGTTCTGTAATTTGAGTTTGATTATAATGTGTGTGATTTGAGTTATTTGACTACATTTGAATTTTAAATTATTCAGCCACATATATAAAAGATGAAATAAAATTTTTAGTGGAAATTACAATTTCCGTAATTCTTTCAGCTAACTGATTTGACCAATTGCATGTTTAGTGCCATATTGCAGTTGATTGCGGAAAACTGAATTTTTTTTCTGCACAAATCGAAACATCATGGCAGTAAATAGTATAGTATGTACACCAAATTTGATTCCATTTGGCTTTACATATTTTGTATAATCGAGCTCCAAATACTTTATGTTAATTTAAGGCCAACGTGCATCTAAAAATAAAAATTAAAATATTTATTTTAATATGTTAAGCTTTGATGTTCTACTATTTTTTTTAAAAATTGAAGGCTGGTTTTGATCTAAAAGCCCGAAGAGGTCAATTTTAACATTGAAGCATAAATATGTAAATCTATTTCTGTATATGAATTACTTTTTGTACTTTGTGTTATTTCTGAATTTGGAAGATTATCTAAACAAGATATAATGTGAAGTAATCAAACAAATTATATCTCAACATTTTTCTTGTAATTAAATCGCTGACATTTGGTTACATTTCATATTACCTAACTGATGGCAGCTTTAAAAACTTGTCTTTCTTAGTTTTGACACCATAACTTTAAAAAAAAAGAGAAATGTCTGAAGTGAATTTTTTCATAATTATGTAAACTAAGAATAAACCTATTGTCCTATGTAACAAACTTGAGCTAGTAACAATAATGAAATTGTAAGAGATTCCTTTCATAATATCTTCTATATTTTACGAAATTTTTAAGAAATTACTGATATACTTCGACATTATGGCATTTTATAGAAATTTGAAGCGAACTTTTTATAGTGTATAATGTTAAAATGAATTTGAGTTAAAATAATTAGCTATAGCACAATTCTGCTGACTTTATTTGTATAAGTAAATATTCAAAAATATTCAATTCCACATTTTTGATATTTTGGCATTTTTTGGATTTTTGGAATGAGTTCTCTCGTAATGTATAATTCAACATAAAGAAGTAAGTTATAATATTTAATCTCATAATGTGTAATTCGACATAGAAAAATAACTACAATATTTAGAAACACACTTTATTTATAAGATTGCCTTTATGGAGGATATGTTGTCTTTTTTTGAGTAGTGAATGTTTTAAGAATTTTCCTCAGTAAGTTCCAACGTTAATAATTTTGTCCAGCAATGTTATTATTTTTTGGAAAAGAAAGAAAAAAAACCCTTGAAATATTAGTTCGATAGTCTGTAAGGCTAAGGAATTATTTTACTTTCCACAAAGTGTGATTAATTGGTTAGAAATAAAATGGAATTGATAGCTATCCTACTCGACAGATTTTTCAAACTGTGGATTGTGATATTGCAAGAAATTAAGAAATATTTCATTGTATGTTTTACATCGAAATTACCTCACCAATAACTTAGTGGTGCCAGGGCAGGGCAGGGCAGGGCAGGGCAGGGCTGAGGAACATGAATAAAGGAAAGGAATTTATGGGTTCTATACTCTAGCTGTGCTCTTAATTAGATCTTTAATAAAGTGATACACTAATGGACACTTTCGCAACGCTAGGTTGCTGACTGTTAGATATTTTCTTTCAAATGAAATACACACACACACACTCTATCGACTCTCCCCCACACTTATTATAATGACAGACAGCTGAAATTTGGTATATCACACAATGAATACTCCGACCCGGAATTAGGCACAGAGAAAATTCTAAATGACCGGACCTGCGGGAACTAAAGTTGAGTTCTAAGGATCATCACTGACCACAGTACAATCCTTTCGGTGGGAAGCATGTTACGCCATAGATAGGGGGTAGTTGATTCCACACCGTTATGTACCGACCTGGGTGGTGAGAATCAACTGCTCTGCTAGAAGCTTTTCATTCTCATATCCGAGGTGCTCTCAGGTGGGATTGAAATTTGGTATAGGGAATTGAGACCAAAGTTTTAGAATTCTATTAATTTTTGAACAAAATCCATTCAAAGGAAATTTGTCTGGTTGACTGTTCGAGTACAAGTGAACTTGATTATTACACAGATCAAAGAACTAGGTAGATAACATTTTGTACATATTTTTAGTTTCTAAAATATGGATATTTGTCAAATTTTGAACTATATCCATCAAAAGTTTGACCGTGTATCTATCTGTATTTTCTCATGCATATAAATGCAATGACTTAAATGGATGAAATTAGATATGTTATCTTGTCACTTTAAACTGTAGTTTTGAGTCATATTGTGGTGTTAATCAGCCGGCAAAAATATGTCCAAAATACAGATTCTCGCTATAGATTCAATAAAAATGCTGGGAATTTCTAAAATACGAAATGTTAAAGAATTTTGTATTGATTTTAGATAAGGAAAATAACAAAAAGTAATTTTTTGTCCTTGCTACATTATTTTTGTCCCTTGGAATGTGTAATAACTGCCATTATTTTATTCAATTATAGGATAGATACAGTCTTGGCATTTTGAGTACTAAGCGAGAAAAATGAGTACGGAAAGTTCAAATGAAATTTATTGGTGTTAGCAGCACTTTTGCTGAGTTACTGACTGGTAGATCTCTAGATGATTCGCTATCCATATCTAGTGAAATTTTTTTTCTATATGATACAGCATGCTAATAAAATATTGTCAATAACTTTAGATTTCTTTAAAAATATTCAATAAAAATAAAACCTTTGAGTTACATAACAGTAACTGAAAATGCGGGTGAAATATTCAACATGTGTAACCACTTACACGAAAAGAATTAATCATGATGCAAAAAAAAAAAAAAAAAAAAAAAAAAAAAAAAAACTGAAATTTGGAAAAAGGAAAAAAAAAAAAAAAAAAAACACTTGGTTATCTTTGCATATGGGCAAAGTAAAATGGGTATAAGTAGTATTAATGGTTTTAAGTATGGGCATAAAGGAAAATCTATTAAAAAGTTGTTTGTTCTTTATAACTTTCTGTGTTTTTCAAAATAGCATTCAAAATGCGAATGCATTAAAAACGGGTTACTATGGATACAACTTGTCCGTGTGGGTCAATATTCCCAAACTGGTATTTAAAAAAGAATTTATATTCATTATGACAAACTGAAGTCAAAAGTTAATTTTTTTAGAAGTTTTGTTTGTTTTTGCTTATCTATTGGACTAAAAATGTTTATTTCCTTCTCTTACTTCTGGTAGAAGGTATTTAGAATTTCGTAGAGAATCTGCAAAAATTTAATTATTTTATAAAGAAAATAATTTTTTTTGTAATGAGTTTGTGAGATACTATCTATGTTACAAAACTTTGTCAGCATTCCCTCAAATACAAATGAATTGATATCAAATACAAAATATAGTAGATGCAGTGACAATAGCTACTACCACATTAAAAAATTATTTACAAATTTAGTATTTTTAGCTTGTTAAAGCAAATACTCTCGGTTCTAAATATTTTTTTTTAATTGTTAAATACTATTACAAAAATTTGACTCTTCAAAACTTCAAGTTTTTTTTCAAGCTATTTTGATATAATCATAAGTCCTCTAAAACTCGGGTCTCGACTATTTTTATGTCTACCCGAAATGGCCGCAAATCTGTGCCAGAAATGAAATATTCTTTCCTTTTTTCGAACTTACTGACTCATGACGAGTAAACTACGCGGGATTAGAACACCCATGCCAACAATATATATATATATAAACTAGAATCCTGTTTTGATTTCCGCCTTGCCAACTCATTGATTTTTGCTTAAGCTGATAATTTATATGGAAATTATTCCGGAAAATATTTTCATCCCCTAAGAATTTTAAGATGGTATTTGTTTGCATTCTCAACTCCCCCTCATTTTGAAGTTTTATGCTCAGATATTTATCTGCTTGGATTCAATTTCTATTTTTGCGGTTCTTTTTGAGAAAATAGAACCTAGAAATTTTAATTAATTTCAAATATTAAACTTTTTATCGAATTATTGGTCTTGAAACTTTTTTGGAGAAAAATAAATTAGTTTCGTTTCTCCCTTCCGCGTGTTTAATATCTGGCATAAAAAAGAAGTAAGGTGCCCTCTAGAGTGTAAAATTTCAGATGCTTGTTCTTCGATGCAGAACTAATTTTTTTTATAAAACTTATTTTAATCTCTGCTTTCTAGTTTACTTTTATGCATTCTAAACACTCGGGAAAGCAGTATTATTGTTGAGGAATCTAAGAACAAATTCCGTGGTTTCATTAAAAAAAAGTACATCTATAAATGGCGAGAAATCCGTTGAATAATGGTATGAATAGCAAGCTATTTCGTAAAACATTTTCTTTCTCGGAAAATTTTAAAAGAGGAAGAATTCCAATGTGAAATTAACGAAAAATATGTTTTCTTCCGTGATTCATAGATCTTCTTCGGGATGCTTCAGCTATCTTATACAGGAGGATTATAAAAGCAAGAGACAAACTTCGAAAGTTGGTATAGCTAGTATAAAAGACATTTTTACTCTCTCGTATACGAAGTATAGAGAAAGTTTAGTAATCGTCAAACAATCTGACCTCGTGATTTGTTTCAGATTTTCCAAAGTTCAAACAACGCATTTTTTTGGCATTATGCCATCTTCTATTTACGAGCGCGATAACTCAAAACGCTTTGAGCTAGATAGCTTTAATTTGGTATATGGAATTAAGACCAGATTTATTGAATTCTATCAACTTTTGAACGAAAGCCATTCATAGAAAGTCTGTCTCTCTGGCTATTCTAGTATAAGTGAATTTGAAAACTGCAAAACTCAAAAGTTAGGTAAATAAAATTTGTTGTTCATCGGTTGTTCGTCGGTCTGTACTTACTTCCGCATGCATGTAAACGCATTAACTCATAAATAAAATGATTTAAATCGTTGAAATCCAATATGTTACCTTGTGAATACAGCTATAGTTTTGCGTGAAATTTTGGTTCAGTTGGCTTGTAGAGAAGCATTGAAATATATATTCTAGCTATAGATTCAGTAAAATAGATTCACGCCAAAGTTCTATATTTCGTCACTATCATTCACCAATACCATGCAAGATATTCTCAGCCTTACACGTAGTCTACAACTTTATGTGGAAGAAGGAGGTTAAGGATTTTATTGGGTAGTATGCGAGGAGTTTCGTGAGACCAGTATCGCTGGTTTTATGCAAGAATATATGGGCGGGAATATCGCGTTAAGGCTTAAATACAAAAAATAGGCATAAAAAGAAACCTAAATTGTTACCTGAAACAATATTTATAAGAGTTTCTTCATCGAAGTACTTATAATGATTGCTAAAAAAATGTGTCCACCAATAGTAATACAAGCTTGGAAGTGTCAATGAAGCAAAGCGTACGCAATTTCAATGATACCGTTTATTTCTCACAAATATGCAGTTTTAAAAGGTATTCGATTGACGTTATCCTGAAAAGAATTCGTACAAAAAATGCATACCATGCATTTTTTTGACATTTGCAAGTTTCTAGAACAGTTGGTGGATGCAGTTTTGAGTAATTACTAGAAATATTGCTGTAAACTAAGAAGATTTTTTTTTTACTAGGCTGAAGAATCCCCCGGGGGGCACTTCGAAATGAGGATGAGATGCTTCCGGTATAATGGTTGGATCTCGCCACCCTGGAAGGTACACGAAAAGTAGGGGGTCTGGCTCCTCCCATCGATGACAGGACGTACTTCCTTAGGGAAGGGTTGTACCATGGCCGGTGAGGGCCCTTAGGACTCAACCACAGTTCCCACCAGTAGGTGTTGAAGCGGTCCGGCCATTTAGTATTATTTATCCGTGTGCATTCGGGCTGGTCGGAGAGTCAGTCTAATGATTTACTAAGTGGATGTTATGGTGAAAACAAACTTTGATCAGAACAACCACAATCAGAGAAGCGTATTTATTTATTTTTTTTTCATATAAGAATCTGATAACTTATGAGAAAATCCATCAGAAGTATTATTTATGTGGTAATAAAATACTCTGAGAAATATTTTCAGATGAATTACTAACTTAGTATCATCGTTACCTTTGAAACTGCATCAATTATTTATTAAACAAACTTTTCAGGACTTCCTGTGTAATGTATAAATACACTTTGTATTAATAATTAAATTTCAGTTGACGAAAGGCATTAAAAATATTTAGATTTTTTTTTAAAAATCCTTAAACGGGAGGGAATTTCCCCTCCCAAATTTTTGGTTTTCTCTCTCTCTCTCTCTTTCTGTTTTAATTTCTCCCTTTTTTTTTTCTGTGTGTATTTCCTAAAGAAATCGTTCCGGTTTTAAGAGAATTGAAAATCAACACATTTTTAAAATATTTATTGGTGAATTTTTGGCTGATTCTTAGACTGTTCAAACTGTAAATGTTATCTCGATCAGTTTGATTTAATCGAAATAATGTCCTATTTTAAACCACTAGACTCAAATTATATTGCAAATCTTTGGTAGAGAGTCTCGAACCCATGATGCTCTGGTTATGAAGTCTAGTTTAGATTAATTTAGTTTAGTTATATTAGCATCACGTTTGGAAGCAACACTATGGTTATTTTAGGATGGACTTCGTAATTTTGAACAGTGGTCAGATGACACTTGAGCCAGTACCCTTTCTCCAAACTTCCGCCCCACACCAGCGGGAGGACATTTGGCTCAGGTGGATTAAACGCGTACCAGATACACTTTACATAGCAGTTCTTCGATGGAATCTGACCTCGAATATGGAATCCTCTGGTTCTGAAGTCGAGACCTAACCACTAAGATTCTGAAGTGACAGGATCAGGCTACCGGGTAACGATACACCAAATGTATAGAAAAAGATACTCCAAATCCTTAAAATTATTACTCTTCTTGGTAAAAAAAAAAGATTTTTACTCTTCTGTAGCTATGCAAAGAAAGAATAGAATAACTCGGGTTTTGTATTTTAACACATTTTCATTTAACTTGATTTGGGTCATATTTGTGCAAACGGAATTTTTTACTTGATTTTCCTTCATTTCCTAGCATACTGGAACGGCCTCTGTTCTCTAGTGGTAAGGGTTTGGCTTTGAGGTTCGACGACTCGAGGTTCAGAATCCAATTGTACTAAAGATTCGCCATGTATGTGGTATAGAAGTTTCTAGAGAAGACGTCTCTCATATTATCATTAGAACTATTATCGTCCTCGTCATCTGACAGGGATTTAAAATTGTGAGGTTCATTCCCAAATAGCTCTAGTGTTGCTTACAAATGGAACATCAATATAACTGCATTGCATGCATACATTCCTGGTGTTTTGGAATTTTTTACACTTGTGTTTTAGCAGTGGAAGCACATTAATTCAATATTTTCAGAATTTTATTATCAGTTAATTTATTTCAATTTTGATTCTCTCACCTACAGTGAATTGGAGAAAAAAGTGATTTCAAGATTCTGCAATATTTATAATAAGGAATTATAAATTAAAAACTAAAAATCAAAGAAAGTAATTAAAATAAAAAAATCTATTTTTTTAATACACCAGTATTTTTTAGTACATCTTAAAACGCTATTTTAAATAAAATTTAATTAATTCGAAATTCTTTGCCATTATTGTGAATTTCCTTTAAAATATCACCTGCAATGAGTTTTATATTCTTTCTTTAATGTAATTAATCTGTTTTAGTAAAAATAGTAAACACAAATAACATTTAATAATAGTAAGCACAAATAACATTTAATAATATTTTCTTACATATTATATATTTATTATAAAATCCATGGCTTAATCTCGTACATCCTGTTTTAGTCGATGACTAAAGATTAGAAAGTGTGGAAAATTCTTTTCTTTGAGGAAAAGGAAGAACGAAAATAACTATTGCTTTACTGGAAATTAATTTAGCTATTTGTTCTTCCTGCGAACGCTTTCTAAGCTGGAGATTCTAAAGTTTTGCAATTCACAAGATGTCTTAGTCAGAAAAAATTCGTCAACCAATTTTTTTTTTTCATCGTAAATTTTTTTTTTTTTTTTTTTAGCGATCCTAAAGGTACAGAAGATGTTCACTTATTATTTTTTTGACGTTTTTAATGACGATATCAACAGTGTTTCGTGCGAAATATTTTTTTAAATTTTTTTAGTAATTAATTGCGTTCTCAGACTTTAAATTATCGTCTGACGTCATAGGATCTTATTTACAAAATAGAGCTGGTAATTAAACATTGGAAGGTTATTCTTATGTTTTCTCTTAAGAGAAATATTCCAAAAACATACCAATAAAGAAACGAGGTTCCATCAACAATTCTAAGATGGGATATTCAATTTTGAAATTAATCTAATCAACTCAAAAGATTAAACTGCTGCATTTTATCTACAAATAAAATAATTCTATTTTATAGGAATTTAAAAACATTTTTATTTTTTCAGTAATTGTTTTCTCACTTTAAATTATCGTTTCATGCCATAGGATCTTCTTTAATTACAAAATAGAGTTAGTGAAAATCATTGGATAGAAAGTTATACTTTTGTTTTCCTTTTAAAAAGAATACTGCTTTTCTTTTCTTATAGGAAACTGTAAAAGTCACAAAATCGGTAAATCTAAAACAGAATACATAACTTTATTAATAAAGGAAAAATCTCAAAAATTGGGTATCTACTAAATAAAGAATTCCAAAAACATACTAAGAAAGAGATGATAGTCTATCAACAATTCTAAGATAGGATATTTATTTTTAAAATTAAATTAGCAACTCAAAAGATTAAACTACTGAGTTTCATCTACAAATAAAATAATTAATAATTCTATTTGATAGGAATCAAAAAACGTTTTTTACTTTTTCAGTAATTGTTTTCTCAGACTTTAAGTGATCGTCTGATGTTATTGGGTTTTCTTTAATTACTAAATAGAAGTGAATAAGCATTGGAAGGTCATGCTTTTTTTCCCTTAAGATAAATATTGCTTTTCTTTTCTTGTAGGAAACTGTAAAAGTCACGGAAACAATATATCTAAAGCAGAATATATAACTGTTATTAATATAGAAAAACAGCAAAAACTGCCTATCTTCTGAACAAAGAATTCAAAAAATATATCTAAGAAAGAGAAGATGTGTTATCAATAATTTTAAGATAGGATACTTAATTTTAAAATTAAATCTACCAAAAAATTAGACTGCTGAGTTTCATCTGCAAATAAAATTAAATGTTGCTTTCAATGAAGTATTTATCCATCCTACAAAATAAATGTTTTGGGAAAGAATTTGGTGACTGAGTTAAAAAGAAACATCTAAAGAAGTATTAAATAAGATATTTATGGCTGCAAATAAAATTAAATTTGATAGGAATCTCTCAAAATTGAATTTTAAATTTAATGGAAAATTAAAAATTTTCTATTAATGACGAAGTAATTATTATTTAATTTTGACGAAGAATTTAAAAATCAGTTTCTCATAATATAAAAATATTTTATTTCCAATATTTAAGGAAGAAATACCTATACAGCCATAGAGCAAAACTCCATTTAGAGAAAGTAAGTGGCTATATACCTAAATCTAATAAATAGTAAATAAAAACGTAGAACTAAATTCACTAAATTCAAGCAAACATGCATCTAAATTCACTAAATTCTAAACTACTGGAAAAAAGTGAAACAAGTGAATGCCAATTCAATATCTTTAACTTATACTCTTGCTCAATCAATAGTGAATTTTAGCGTGTTTCGATTATTTAAAGAAACAATCGTTAATCTAAAACCATTAACAGTGTATGAAAAGTTGTGGAAGAGAAGAGAAAAAAATTCCCTATATTTATTTTGGAAAAAAGAATGACTCTTTTGGAAATTATGATGTGGTATGATAGTTAAGAACTAGAGCAATAATACAATATTCAAAGCTCAAAAATCTCATAGTGAAACTTGAATTTTAATGTCAAAATTGTTTTAAAAATGTGTAAATAACCTTTACATATTTTGCTTTGGGCAATCAAAAGCAATATATGAAAATAAGCTCATAATCAAAATGAATAGAATGAAAATACAGTATGATAATTTATTAACTGTTATGCATTTATATTTAATTTGACTTATTTCATGTTAGTTGGGATGGACTTTTTAATATACTTTTCACTCATTTTCTGATGAACAGGGTTTTGAAATGATACGCAGTTGCGTGTTCTCAGTATCAATATATTATTTTAGCATTTTCAGAATTTGATTAGAGGTTAATAGATTAATGGAATTAAATTTTTGTCCCACAACAGGGGCGCCACTTGATAGTGAATTCGAGAAATAATTGATTGCCGTTTTCCATTATATTGATAATCATTGAAGCGACAGACTACCATCTTAATATTTTTTTTAATTTTTAATATTTGGAATTTGATTATAATTGTATTTTATAGATGCTATTCTTCTATAACTATGATCAATAAAAAAATTTCGATTTGTTGTGAAGCGTTTCTAAAATTTAATTCATTTTTTTTAAATCTTAGTTAACGCTAAAATGCATGACGCTTTTTTTTAAACAAAAAAGTATGTTTTGAATAGCTACATATAATTTTAGAAAATTATTAAAAAATTATTTTTTTCGGGAAATCTTAGAACTACAGAGCTGATTTTATGCACAGTTCTGCTGTTAACACATCACATCATGCACAAAGACATTTACACTTTTACTTCCATTATTTTAAAAGCTTTATTTTAAACATGATTAAAGCACTAAGCCCTAATTTAAAACTTTCATTCTTATAAAGAAGACCATTTCATGAGCTGAATGTGTCGAAATTGGAGAATTCTAAGCATAAATTGGTTTAAATAAAATTTTTCAAAGATTTCAACAATAATTGCTTTATGACATAAATTTTTATCTGACTTTTTTCTATCAGAGGACTCATGAAAAGTCGCTGTAGTAACATTTTTTAATCTCTTTCATGCATTAAGAGTAACTAAATAGAAACTACAGATAAAGTTCTGGAATTTTGCAGTTATGCAGAGAATAATTAATGCTATTATATGAGCCGATTAAAAATATTATATTTTAATGAATTTTATGGTATTATGTCGTCTTAACTATAAAATAATCAGAGTCAATAATTAGATAAAATAATCATCAACTATGAATCTGTCAGAGTAAAAAATAATTTAAATAAAAATTTCTATTTTTTAATTTTCAGTTCACCAGTAAAAATATGTCATAAAAATTGATTTTATTCAATTTATTTTTATTTTCCGTTATTGAGAAGTCTAATAGAAGATATATTGTTAAAACTGCTGCAAACCCAAAATTTGTTTACATTATTCCATTTAATTTTGTGAGCCGCTCCTTTAGATTTCTATGCCATCTTACCTTTTATATTAAGTGTAGTTTGTATTTATTTAAATAGTGAATTTGTTAACAGTTTGAATCGGATATAATGTATTTATTAATGTAACCATAAAGAATCGGACATGCTCTATTCAAAATACACGTTCTAGAAACTAGAAAACTTTTTATACCTGGGAAACGTTCTCAACTTTTTATGAAATATTTTCATGAATATATATCAGGCAAAACTCAGTTTCTGAGTTCATATTATCTTCTAAATATAAACTAGTTTTTAATGAGATGAAAATTTTATCTTGGTGGATTGTCAAAATGACTGATGTAATTGAGTAAGCAATATGGTTTAAAATTTGTTTCCACAATACAATAACTGCTATAAAAGCGTTTAAAATATTACAAAAAGCCTGTAAGGACCTCTTTTTATTTTATTGATGCAAAATAGATAGTACTTATTATATTTATTTACTTATTTATACTTTTACCCAAGAGTTTGCATTGGAAATCGGGTACTTGAAGATGTATAATAGGAAAATGATTGAATAATTTGCTCATGGCTATTCTTAGCAAGTAAAATTAAATTATTCAAATTATTCCAAAGACACTACAATTAAATTTTTTAGTAAAATCGTACTATTGAAGAAATCAAAGTTTTTTACCCCCTGAAATTAAAAAAAAATGAGACATGGTGTTTTTTTCATATACAAACCACAGTAAGATCAACTGACTAAATTTGATGCCATACAGAGCTGATTTCGAATACATCAAAATTTGAAATAATGTTTTTAAATGATGAAGAATCCAATAGTGCCTTACAATACATACGACGAACACTAAATTATTAAAAATACTGCAGAAATGAAAAGCAATTTTGATCGCAAATTATGCAAAGCATATTAGAGTTTGTTTTATTATGTAAATTTACTTACTTCAACTTTTTTTGAAGAATTTTCATTGGGAATCGGATGCTTTAAGATGTATAACAGCAAAATGATTGAACCTCACTTTACTCATGTCTGTTCGTAGCAAGAAAAATTTTAATTATTAAAATTATTCCTAAGATACTACAATTAAGTTTTTAGTAAAGTCGTACTATTTAAGAAGTCTTTTTTTTGTTTTGTTTCTTGAAAATTAAAAAAAAAATGAGGCATGTCTCACTTTTTGTATATAAACCACAATAAAATCAACTAGCTAAATTTGATGTCATACAGAGCTGATTTCGAATACATCAAAATTTGAAATAACTTCTCTAAATGCTAATGGATCCAAAAGTGCGTTACTATACATCAAGCTTCAATTTTCAGACCTATATAGATCACAGTAGAATCAAAAATAGCTGATAAGTCAGGAGCGAACTATTTCAAAGATATGTATTTTTTATCACATATTTCAATTTAAATGTTCTAGTTTAGTTGAAGCTTAAATTTATTCTAAGAAAAAAAAAACATGTTCAAAGGAAGAAAGTGTTTTCATTTGTCACTGTATTAACAGTTTGGAAAGTAATTTCCGATATGTTATAAAATCACGTTCGGTTATTTAAATTATATTCCAATTCATTATAATTACGATAAGATGACATATTTACTATTTAATCCTGCAATTCCTCTTTTTAAAACTGAAACGTTGATTTTCAAATTGAAATTAAAAAAATGTTTCCATAGAATTTTAAATCCAGTTTTCACTTTAATATTATAAATAATTGAATAGAATATAATAATTTCTTTGTTTAGTTAATAATGTAAATGATTCTAGAAAATACATTTACGCACTGGTGTTTCAAATAAACATGATAGTGAAGTTGATTTTTTAAAAAAAATTATATTATTAAAATAGTAGACTAGCAGGAAAATTGTGTATAATTTTTTGCAATTTGAAGTAAGAAAGAAATATCTGTCAGATGAGAAATAACATATCTTTTTGCCTCTTTATACGAAAAATAAACACTTAAAAGCCTATACTAACGATAAAAGAGAAATTTTCTTCCAACAACGTTATCTGATTTTAGTCAAAATGCTAACTCATTTAATCTAACTATGATAATTTGATAAATTCATGGAAAATATTAGCGACTGTTTAGTTCATTAAATCTTTTTCCTTTTAGTGGAAAGAAAATTCTCTGAAACTATGCTACATAATTCAATTAAATTAAAATTTAGTGAATTATATTAATTTTCAAATAACAAGAAGATATTGTTTATTTTAATTGTTGCGATATTTAGTATACAAATTATTATTTCGAATTTTGTAATTTGAATATTTTATAAAAAAAATTAAATCCCAGTTTTTGTTTTTAAGAGAATATTTAAGACGAAAACTATTGATCATCATCAATTATATTCTCAAAGTTGAATAGTATTATTTAATCTGTGTGAAACATTTTACAATTTTCTGAGATTTTATTTTCTAGATAAAGCAAAATTTGAGAAACTGTGTGAATTAAAGAATTAGACAAAGATCTGGTTTTCTTAATATTTTTAACGTTGGATAGATTGTGAAACATAGAGCATTTTTGACAAATTTATTTCATGTTTAATTAATTAAAAATACGTTCTGACTTCACAATTTCCATTTTAGATACTTTCAGAATCGATAGAAGAGATTTCAAATCTTGAATTATAGTTTATGCAAAAATTATGAGATAAAATTGCATGTTTAAAAGTTCATAAAATTTTTCAAATAATAATAATAATAACTAAGCATTTATTGAAAGGCTTGGCTTAAAAGACTTTTTGTGTTATTTGAGATGGATTTATTATTAAAAATGTTAGCATTATTGTTTTCTATTTCTGAAATAACGAAGCATTCAATATTGATTTCTAAAACCATCTAGAGAAGATTAAAATTATATTCAAGTAGCAACAATAGCAAATTTAATTGAATGTGATGGAGTATCTGTATTCCAAATTTTTAAAAAAATAATTCAAAAAACAGAAAAATATTTTAACAGCGTCTTTATTGAAGAGTTTTGAAAAATTTTAAATGATGATGCAACCAATTACACATATAGAAAGAGTTACATATGTCTTTTCATTTATAACCAACATTTTCTGCTGCACTAATCTACTAAGTCCATAAAATTTTTTAGCATAATATTAACCCTTCTTGAAGAAATACAGTGGATGGAGAACTTTAAAAGAGATCTTTTATTTTGCTCTTCGGTTCACTATTTTACAGGGAATAAAGTATTGTAGCCATTAGTATGAGGTCGTAAAGATTCTTGCAGAGAATAAACTTAAACCTTCTTGTGTCCACCATATTGGATTCGGACTTCGCTGAAGGACATGTTCTGGGTTTGGAACTCGCTTGGTGTTCTGGCCTTGATGGGACGATCGAAGGGGTAGCCCATAGCTCGTTTGTCAGGATATTTCTGATCCTTGGCACCACAATAGCTGACGGCATCGGAGCACACAACTTTAGCAGGTGCATCAGCAACCTGGAAAATACAGATAGTTTCATGAGTCAAATCCTTGACACAGGTTAAAATGATCAGACTCTGGAGTTAAGAAAGAGAAGTTTTTCTTTACTAGAGTAATGCTTTTATTATTTTTTCATTCATGTTTCTCGTTACCTGATGATAATTCTGAATCACGAGATAATTTTGCTGTAATTCATTCATCTGTCTTTATGAATAATTGATAATAAGCTTGTTCATCAACAATTAACCTATTTCTCATTGTAATTATTAAATGCGAATCAATTAACCTATTTGTCGTTGCAAATGTTAAATACTTGTCAATTCACCTATTTCTCATTGTAAATGTCAAATTATCAATTAACCGATTTGTCACTATAAATGTTAAATAAGAATCAGCGTATTTTTCATTGTAAATGTTAAATACGAATTAATTACTTAAAGCATTAGTAGAAAGATAACATTTAAGATAATGTAAAATAATTATCTCCGAAACAGAATGAGAAGACCTCATTCAATTGATATTTTAAGCTTCGAAGCTCATGACATAAAATCTCAAGGAATTGGCAGAATAGAAATACATTATTGGACATTATTAAGGACTCTTTTTGTTTATAAAATGTTAGTTCAAATATTTTTTCTTATTTTAAAGCCAAAAGACCTTAAAAGATATACGTACCTTATCCTGTTCATAGTCAGTGAGCATGACGAAAAGATGGAAGACCATACCACGAGGAGTACCTCTGGGGACAAGCATGTGTTCTGGCCATCCACAGCTGCAGTATTCACTAGCCCTGTTAGGAAGGCCATCTCCCTTTTCGAGTTCTTCGAAGGTTGGAACATGGGACAGAGTGACGGAAGATTCAACGGATTTACGGGTGATGGTGTTCCTGCCAGGGTGCACTATAAAAAGAATTTTTTGTAAATTACTGCCGGATATTTTGCCTCAATTTATCACTCTAATCACTGTTAAATACCATGCATCATTCTAATCATTATTACAGACCTTGAATTTATTTCATCTGGTTATGAATCTAGAAAATTTCTTAATATGCTGTCTTAAAACTTACGAATATATTTTATTTTCTAGCTACTTTTTTCTTTATTTAATTTTATTATTGATTAATTTTGTAAAACTGACAAAGCTTAAATATTAAGTATTCTTAGTAAATATTTTAAGGCTTTAGAATAAGAATATCTGCATAATTCAAAATATTTGATATAAATAATTTTCTTTTAATTTAATGAGGATTTATTTATATGAGCTCTTAATTATATGAAAGAAAATAACCTTGGGTTTTGACAAATTACTTTAGATATAATATTTTAGCTATACTTACAGTCATATGTGAACTTGTCGAGTTCGATGTACAGCCTTCTCTGATCTTCCAAGACGAGCCTGTTTCCTAATTCATCATATTTGGGAGCAAGGAAGATACGGACGGTGGTCTTCTTATCAGCACCAGTGTTGTTAGAGACATTGATGGAATAGCTGAAGGGTTCGTGGTCCAAGTGCTCATATTTAACCTATCGTGAAAATATAAAAAATATGTATTATTATACAAAATCCATATAGATCGTTAAGGAAATAATTTTAAATAAATATTTCCATACATACTTGAATCTTATTCTTCAGGTTGATACCATTAGAAAGTTCCAAGTAAGAGTCTCTGCTGTAGGTATGGACAAGATTGGGAACCTTAGCATTCACAGTGACATTCACAATTCGGATTCCAGGGAAGCTGAGCTACAATTCATAGACAAGATCGATTAATTCCCACAATATACGAATCATTGAATTAATTATTATGATATTTCATCGGTTTAATGTTTTGGTGATGTAAAGAAGAACTTACATCCTTAGGAGTGTAGCTTGGGAGACGACGTTTGTATTCCTGGAAGATGTTGTCCATCCACCTGTGGTATCGGTAGAAGATGGGATCTCGAAGAGCAGTGGAAGTATCATCCATAACACCTGGATTTTCCTAAAATAGTATTCATTCACGAGTTTCATTTAGATTGTCTTAAGAAATGTTCTATGTGAGACAGATATCTTTTTTACATAATGAATGATTTCAAAAGTAATTAAAGTTTTAATGTCTTATATTTAAAAAACATACCTTGAACCTTCCATCGTGATCGTGGATCCTGGCAATCATGACGTGTCCCCAGTTGTGAAGAGTTCCATAGTATCCCTTATTAAGAGATTCGTGGCTTGATTCAATGATGGCTCCGAGGATATCCAAACCTCTTTCGAGATCCAAAGGAACTTCCTGGCCGTGGTTGTCGATAACCTGACCAGTGTGGATGGCACTGAGGATCCTTTCTCTCCATCTTTCCATATCCTGAACATCAACTTCACGGATATCTCTGAGGCTCATTCCTGCTGGTCGGGAAGCATAGTTCAGTCCACTGATCAAGGAAGTCAAGTGAGCAGAGTATCCTTCCAATTTATCTTCGAAGTTTTGGAAAGGAATCATACGTTTCAGGCCAACAGACAAACGGTCGCAATCGTACCTAATGGTAAATAAATTAGTTGAGGAATGTATTGTCTTTTGTTACAAACATTTGAACAATCATTTTATATTCTTGATCATGGATAAGTATTTACCTAGCACACATCTGCTGGTGCATGTAGTAGAAGAGTTCTCCCTTCCTGTCTTTCAATTTTCCAAAGAAATCTGGCCTGAAAGTGGCAGGGTATACCAAATGCCAGTGCCAATGATGAGCATTGATGCCAATGTCTTCACGGAAATAGGCAAGATTGTATTCGGGATCAAGGATGTTACCAGTTTTCTGGATTTCGATGACCTTTAAAAATATTAAGAAAACACATCAAGGATAATTTTTTTAGAGTATGTATAATTTAAGTAATTATAAATGCTTTATATAATCTTGAATTTAAAATTAATAATAGTTTTTCTTAAATTTTGGTGAAATTTAAGAGTTATTTATGCTTTGTCATGAATATATGTTTCTTTATATTCGATAAATTTAATTCGGAAAATATACATTTATTTGATTTAAAACTTCTGTAAGAGGATATGAAATGCAAATTCAGAAAGAGCCGCAGTAAAATTTTTTAAATCCTTCATAAAAAACTTTGAAAGGGCAAGTTTTTCTTAATAACTCACCATATTTATATCTCTATAAGAGTAACGTTTTCTTAGTAACTGAATGTATATCTGCAGCATTCAATTATTATAATAATTCGGTAAGGGAGGAATTGTAATTAAATTAAAATGATCTTTCATATTGTCACATATCTTTGATATTTTTTTCTGTAGAAAGTATTGTTCTTTTCAAATTAAAGACATTTAATTATTTCTTATTTCTCTCTTTTGAAACAAATTTTATTAAATTTTAATACAAATACTACTAAAATCGTTTCATCAATCAATTTTAATTCCTGAAGTCTTCGAAACTAATTAGGGAGCATTTATAAATTTCGTGATGAATGAATACCTTAGATTGGTTGGTAGATTCCTTATCAGCCTTCAAGGCCCTGTTGATGGTTTCGGCAGGAATGAACTTATCTGGGAAGACTTCCTGAATTGGTGGCAGGATGACTCCTTGGCAATCATCTCTGTGCAAGACAGTCACGGACAGCGCAAAAGCAAACAGACCCTCATTCACAACATCTCTGGCTTGTTTGGCAAGGTTGATGAAGTCATCAAAATCCTTGGCCTCTGCAAAAGTAATAGGTAAGTTCAAAAAATTATTCTTCAACTAAAAGTTTCTTGCTTCTTTTCACTTTTAAAACAGCACATTTCTTACATAGTAGCATCTTCCTTAGTAAAGTTTTATTAAATACAACCAAATCCTTTTTATTCATAAACATTTGTGCATTTACTGAGTCAATATTTGAAATCAGAATTTCATTCTTTCATAAAACGTTTTTAGAAATAAGATGTATTTGATTAACACATACATAGCTATTGCTTAAATGATAATAATTTATTTATTGAAATTATTTTGTGCTTGAACCGTTTTTTTCTTCTTTTGACTAAAAATTTTTCTTTTCAAAATTTATTATTAAAGTAATATTAGCAAGAATCATTTGTAAACCAATTTTTACTTCGAGATGCTATACTGGCTTTTAAATATTCTACATAAAATTAATTTATTCACAAGATTTTATTTGATGTTCTTGTTTAATTTTTACATATAAAGGGATTTATTTGGTCGTTAATTGATTAGAATATATATTTTAATACTTCGAGACTAATTTTTGAATTAGTTTAGGAATCTAAAACTTCGTTAATGCCCTTTAAGGTGCTTTTACAGAAGTTAATAAAATAATCTTTAATACATGATGAATAGAGAATGAAAATGAGAATTTATAATTTCAAGAATATAAAATAATCTATCGAAATTGATTAGCATTTAAAATTGTAAAAAATAAGATTTTTTTTCTCTCATTATTATTAAACGCTCTAATTTAAAGCAGAAATTTAATTTTATTCGAAATGTATGAGATAAATTGTCTTATGATTTCGAATTCTGAAAGAGGCAATTTTTAATATTTTCATTTAAAAAGTAATTTATGAACGTTCGTATACTAAAACAGAAATAAAATTATATTATAATAAGCAAATTCTAATTATATTATAATTATAGTTAGGTTATCAATTTATAATTAAAGTTATTAAATTATATTTATAATAAGCAAGAAATATTATTAAGAATCCATCTCATTATATATCTTATTAATATCAATATCTTATTAAATGCATTTGAGCTAATGCATTATTACAGGTATACTGTAATAAATACTCAAATGACTATAGAGCTTTCATGGAAGCAGTTCTGAGGAAATGGAAATTTCTGAGCAGTTCATCCACTGATTAGCTCTTTCCAAATAAAAGAAAACTAATTTTTTTGTCGAAGACTTAAAAGTAATCTTTTCTTTAAGGATATTATTCAGTCAACGCATTTTAACAGTTAATGAAAGTCACCAAAAAAAGATTGTTTCTCTATTATTGAAATGAAAGTTATTTCTAAGTGACTTAGCTAGTGAGTACTTACCGCAGAGTGTCTCATAGAGTGCTTGGGCCTCTCCGAGATGATCTTCGTGAAAGCATGAGAAGAGTCGACCTCTGGGCAGGAATCCGACTCCCTTCAGACGAGAATCTCTTTGAGCCTCTGGGAGAGTCTCTGGAGGCAAAGCGGTCAAGTTCTTGAAGAGGGGGAGGATTTTTGCCTGCTTGTCTTTCACGGTCATGATTGCTGCTACCACGAGAGAACCCAAACTTCAAAAACGAAGAGGGAAGAATCCTCAGAGTGTCCGTGAGCCTCAACTGCCATGTCTCGAGCTTTTATACCCAAGATGGTTCTTCCCTTCGAAGAAATGTTTTCAATGCTCAGTGGGCTGGTACATCTTCTCAGAATACTCGCCGATCAAAATAAAGACAACTCGCTCAGAGTTGAAGAGGCTATTTTCAGGGGCCGCGCCTTGTTCCGGAGTTGAAGAATCGGGCTATCGATACGCCATGGGAAATTATACTTTATTCCAGAAGATTTTCGTTGATTTTATTTTATCTATTTTTTATTCCTTTATGTCAGCAATTATAAATGAAATGTTTTAATTTCTATTACTATTATTCATTAAATATATCGATGCTGCGTAAATAGTTATCTTTGGGGGAAAGGAATAGTTATCTTTGGGTTTGGAGAAAGGGAAGTTTATTTTTCTTCATATTGGATTGTGTTAAATTATTTTACTACACGAGATCAGAATACGCGAAAAATTTGGGTTGTTTTAGAATAAGTGTACTTAAGAGAAAATTCAGAGTTTTACTTCCGATAATGAGTTTTAAATTTTCGTTGATTTTTAAAAAAAAATTATAATTCAAATTATTCTCTGTATTAATTGTTCGGTAGAATAACTAAGACATTATTAGATTGAACCTAAGAAATATAATCCGATGATTCATATTATATCAATAACGCTTTTACTTCTAAAAATTCCATTCATTTGAATAATTTAATAATTGATTAGCATAATGATTTATTTATTTCACCGATAATCTATTTAGTTACTAAATTTAACAAACTGATAAATATTCTTTAATTAATTAAAAATCAAGCTGCAAGAATGTTAATTATGTTTTCGATAATTTTCCCTGCATTTGTTAAAACTTTTATAGAACTGATTCTGGAAAACAACGATTGATTTATAATAAAATTACAGATTTCTTCAGATTTAAAAGATGGATATGCTAGGAAGAAGAATTAGGCAATTAAAATCCATCCTGCTAAATTAGGAAAAGATTCTGGGCACTCTAATTATCTTTTTAAAGTTGAAATATTAAGTGTACCATTCTGTAAATCTTATCAAGTTTTGCCATTACTATGCTAAGTCTACCAACTACTACATCAGTAATTTATAAAATTTAAATTTTATACTTCAATACTGAGAGCTTTGATATTTCTAAATCTATATGAAGAATTGGAAATATAGATGGAAAATCAAAATTCTGCTGAATTTCAAAACTTTCAGAATGAAATAAAACGTAAAGTTTATTTCAAAGAGCACCTGTTTCGATATTATTTAAAGCGATTAAGAATTACAATCAAGTATTCCACGTTTAATTACGTACCTATTACTCAAGTAACTGTATTACTTGAAATATCATTCCAGTTCTGTTTTTTAACCCTTTAAAAGGCCATTTTTTTCTAGTCGTATTATGTTAAAATATTTTTAGGCTTGAAATAAGAATAATAAAAGGGATTCATTTAGCTTATTAGATAAATTTAATTTGATTAATTAATTAATTTGGTTAATTAATAATTAAGTAACAAATCAAGACACATCATTTTGTGTAAGATAAAGAACTAAAGCATCTAAGTTTCTGTCTTTCTAAAAAATTTGTCAGAATTGCCAACCTACATAATTTCATACAAAGATTGATAAATTTGGTGGGAAGCATACTTCCCACGGCCCTAGAAAGGGTTAAAGGACTTAAGTATATGGATTAGTTAAGAATAAACAAAAAGTAGATTTATGTATATAAAACAGAAATTATTTTCATAATTTTGAATAATACATCGCTAATGACATTTTTCAAAATATTTTCTATTTTCGAACCTCTGTTATTCACGAAGATGGTTATGGTTGTTGTTGATGATGAAATTGAAATTTTATTCCTAAGAATATGAAAATAAATAACAAAATTGAGTTTTAAACTAGATCTTGCGCATGCATTCATATTTCAGGTTAGTAAAAGTTATTTATAACTTTTGCAAAGCCTTAATTAAATTTTAATAGTGTTTAAATAGCAGAATAATAACAAATATTTTTTTAATAATGTCACATTTTGATCTACCGGTTAGGTTTAAGTAATTCAATAAAAATAGGTAGATAATCAACAGTTGTAAATCGAGTTCTAAACGCTTGATATTGTCCCAATCTGCAAGTCAGAAAATACTTTTAAATTATTATTGATCATAAAAATTTTAATAATCATGATAAATTTATCTATACCCCTGCAGAGTACTTTTTAGACATGCGCGACATAAAAACGACATCATTTTCAAATATTTATACAATTTAAATTGCCGAAATAATTAAATCACTTAATAATGATTTTTGGTCTCAGAGTATAAATTTAAGAACGTCTTTTAAAGTATTGCCACAATATAAAATTAGAATTCAGAATTAACTATTAATATTATGCAATCAGTTAATAATGGAGTGAAGAAAATCTGGTTTATAGTTTTTAAATATAGTTGAAATTCTTGAGATTATATTACATGTATGTATATGTACATAATCAAAATATTGTTAATTTAAATTATATTTTCGATGCAAAAGTATATTAATTTTTAATTTTAATATTGAATTTATTCCTTCACAAGAGATAACGTTTTGAAGCGAACGACAAGCTACAACAGAATATTGTTGTTACAATTTAAGATAGCCAAAGTTTAATATTTTGTCATACAAGAACTTTATCCGTATGCCGTTGGCTATTTGAATAATCCTATTTATTACAGAGTTGTATTTTTTTCCCTCGAAGAAAATTCAAAATAAAGAGCAGTAGTTTTGGGGACCAGGGTAAATGGAAAATCATCTAATTCTTGGCAATCAACCAATTTTCTTTAAGGATTATTGCAATGAGATTACACAGAATTAGATTAATTAGTAAATGCGAGTCATTCAATGTTTTACTCAAACAGGCTGGTTTTTTATATGTTTATAGCAATAACCTTTGTTTAATATCGGGTTCTTAACTACTGCATATAGAAATTGCAACTTTTTCAGTATTCATTCGTTTCTGCAGCCATTTGTTGAATCAATGATGTATTGTATAGATAAAAAAGTGTACTTTAAAACTGCAGGAAATAATAATTTTTGCTTAAGGAATTTTACAGTTGAGTAATAATTATACAGTAATTATTGTTGTTTATAAAAACAATTTGTAAAAATGAAAACTAGAATTCACTAGTAGATTAAATATATTTAATCAACCATTTAGTAACCAACAATACAGAAAATCTGATGCTTGTCCAAAGATTTTAATCTTCAAATTGATTTAGTTGTTCATCAATGCTTATTAATAAGCTGACATAAGGTGAGGTTTATTGAAATGCAACTGGATGGAATCAGGCTATTTGAACAACAAATTATGCCTTTTCTAATTAACCCAAAGGATAATGTGTTGACTGTAATAAAGTAAAATATATAAGGTTAACTGAAATGTGCAAGTTGATTTATTACATGCCGAATTTTACAGTTAGCTTGCGACATATTAGGATATGAAATTTTCATTATTAAAGAATTGAGATAATTTCACTAGCACTAATGAATGGAATACCCATACCGATCCAGCCTACCCAGATGTGTGTAAGCCCAAAGCGAGATAGTAGAGAACGAACGACTACCGATTATCCCGAAGAACGCCACTGCCTAATCAGCGTCAAGGGTAAGGAGAGCACACCTGAACCCAATGTCGCATTCAAACAACATAGAAAAATCAATTGAGTCTTTCAAGGAAGAATTCAAGTTTCGTCCAAAATGAAGATATAAAAAAAGTTACGAAATTTTAAAAGAATGTATAATTATATTAACAAATACTCATCGAATCACTAGTATATATAAAAAATATCAGGCTATTAAGGCAATATTTATAAAATATATAAATTTTTCTTTCAAAAGTCACCTTGGGAGTAATTGTTACAACATTTGTTGCAATTAAAAACCTATATGATTGCACAAATTAAACTCATCCTTCTTTTTACATCCAAGAAGGTAAAATTAAAGTATGTGGAGGTAATTGGGCCAATCTACTAACACGGAAACTTGGCGGTTTTAGAGTTAGCTTAAACTTTTTCCAAGAAAGAATTCTACTCTCCCGAAAAGAAAGTTAATAAGATACTAAATCAACATAATGAGCTAAATTATTCCAATAACATGTTCTGTGAATTAAAAAAAAAATTGCATTTGCTTAACTTCCAGAGCTGCCGCTCGTATTTTGAGCTTCTAAGTTTACCCTTTTTTTTCGAGTAGTCCTTGAATTGAAGAAATGCAATGTAATCTTAAATCTGATCGGATTTTCAAAGCCCCTCAGTAATCTGACATAATCTTTCTTAAAACATTTATGCATCTCGCGTGGATTAGTAAAAAAAAAAAAAAAAAAAAAAAAAAAATGTGAACTTACGTGTCGAGAAATAGCACATTTATTGGATTTTGTTTGTGCACTCTGTTTTATTGTTGTATATGTTTCAACATTGAAGAATTTTTCTATTTAAATCTTAATTCTAGAACTATGTTATTGTGTTTTTTAGTGATGGCTTCAAACTTCTTGAGCGTTTAAATTTTCGACGATCTTTATCAAAGTTTGACTCTTTGCATTATTTTTATTTATTTTCGAATTATTTCAAGCAGAAGAAAATAAGTTTTTTTTCCATTAAAATAAAGATGTTATGTTACATTACCATTGCCTTTCTTTACTTAATTGATATAAAATTCAATAAAAATGGATTTATTGAGAAAAATAGAAAAAGAATAGAATTGTCGTGTCTAATTTAATAGCTAGTGAATTATTAAATAGAATTTACATCACTAGTCATTGTATTTTAAAAAAGTTTGTTCGGAGAAATTTTAGATTGGAAAGTAAAAACAAAAATTATTTTAAAAACTTAAAGAGGACAGACAGAACAAATAACAACCGTTTTTCATTTTTTTAAATGTTAGTATAATCATGAAAACTGTAGCTTGAAATAAGAGCGGTCGAAGCACCCACTAGTTCCTTATTTAATATAACAACATTATATGATACACACAAAAATATATTAAAAGTAATCCCAAAATCAACAAAATTAGAATAAAATATACAAAACTTCTCAAAATTACTTTGTTATAAAAATACTTAGCTAAAACTATTTACATTTTTCCATTAAAATGTTACTAAGATAGTTTACAAATAGCAAAAAAATATTTCAAGGTACATAAAATTTATTGATAGGAAGAAATAGAAGATAGTCAACCCCTACGATTTCTGCACCCATCAGGGTGACGAGAAGCTTCTCGTCCTCATTTCTGAGGTCCCCCCCCCCCCCCCCCCCCCCCCTGTTGCCGCCATTAACCACAAAGAACCGCCAAGTTTTTTTTGGTAGAGGGATTTCTAGATTTGAGAACGTGGCACTCGTAAATCTGCGAAATGTCACGTTTCTCTTTTTTATGAGGAAATTTTTAAAATTCTAAAAAGTTTATGGGAAAAAATGATTAAAATGGGAAAAGGATGTCAAAATATTTAAAACAAAATCTGCATAATTCAAAGTTAAAATATGTTAACAAGAAACATAATATGTTAAAAAAATACCATCATCAACCGGTGGATAGACTAAATATTAAAAAAAAATTATAATAGAACAAAGCATGGAATAAATACAATACGAGCTGGTTAAAGATGACTAAGTTTTGAAAATAAATACTATACAATCACAATTCCAGCATTCTTAGTCGGAATCAATTGGTTGCGCAAATTTTTCCAATATTTGAGGATTTTTCGAAGTTTTAACAGACACTCGTTTTTTAATGTAAATTTTTAAATCATTTTCAATGCTCCTCTGCAGGTTCCTTTTAATGAAACTGTCTAGTAAGTGGGCGATTAAAAAACATGATAGTGGGTGTCATCGATCAGACACAAAGCAAAATTGCTAAATTATTTTTAAAAAGAATCTATAAGGATAACAGCGAAATGGTCTATGTACAGTTAAAAAGAAAGTTAAAAAATTTCTATGAATAAACGTTTTTTATCCATACATGCATACACTTTATCCATACGGAAAAAAATATTGATCCTCTTCCCAAGATCTGAATCGTAAATATTCCAAGTTTCTTACCATTATTTTAAAAGTATCATCTCAACTTCATATTTCACGCAGAAATGAGGGGATGGAATATCGATTTTTTTTTACTTTCTCTTATATGTAGTATAAAGAAAGTATAGTAATCGTCGAAAAATTCAAACTCGAGATTTTGACGAATCTCCACGTTTCAAACCTCCCTGAGTTCGAAAACCATATATTTGGAAATATTCATCTGTTCGTTTATCTGTCTGTGACAAAAATAACTTAAAAACGCTTTCAGCTAGACGGTTGAAATTTGGCATACGGTTTTTACACCAAATTTGCAGATTTCTATCAAATTTTGAATAAAATTTCTTCAGAGGAGGTCGGTCTGTCCGAATATGAATTAATAAGATAACGACAAAATGGAAAGAACACGACAGAGAAGTTTCGGAACACAGATCTAACATCGACAATGTAGATACCTGTCAGAGTTTGAGCCAAATCCAACGAAGGGATGATTATCTGTCGACCTGTGCTTTCAGAAACATGTAGATGCGATAATTCAAAAACACAATGACTTAAATATATCAAATTTGGTATAATATTTTGTGGGTACAAGTGCAGTTTTGTGTCAAATCTTGGTTCCAATCGGTAGAATAAAACGGGCTGAAAGCACAAATTTAATTTTAGAATAATATTAAGGGCATGCCAAGGATTAATTACCAAAACACTCGCCAAGGATGAGTTGATCGATTCAGTAAAAATGCTAAATTCACTCCAAAAGTTAATATTTCGTTAACTATTATACACCAGTGTCACACAAGCCGTTCTCTGGCATTACAAGATAATTGGAGATGACACGAGAAAGTTTTTGGGAGACCACTCCCACTCATTTTCTTCATGAATAGTTGCAAGTTTTGCATGTCAGTCGGTGAGCTCATTGTCCTGATGACCCACAGTACCTTGATCCAGCTGAATCCAGCCAATCTTCTCACTCAATGAAGGGGCCGCGGTGGCCTGGTGGTAAGGTCTCGGCTTCGGAACCGGAGGGTTTCAGGTTCGAGACCCGATTCCACCAAAGAAAAGTCGTGTAAGGGGGTCTGTTGTACGTTGAATCCGTCCTGACCAAACGTCCTCCCGCTGGTGTGGTGTGGTGTGGAGAGGGGGGTGCCAGCTCAGGTGTCGTCCTCTTCATCTGACCGCGGTTCAAAATTACGAAGTCCGTCCCAAAATAGCCCTAGTGTTTCTGCAAACGGGACGTTAATATAACTAAACTAAACACTCAATGAAGATTTTTCTTTACCTACGTATAGAACTGTTTACAAACGCAGATGGTACTCTGTAGAGACTTGAAAGGGGACTGATTATCGGTAAGTTTCACTACTATATAATTTTATGGTAAATGAAATCTTAAGTTGTATCTCCCGTCAAATATATTGATGCAGTTTCATAATGTATGTAAGTGCTTCCCGGAAGGTCCGGATTAATTCTTAGCGGGGCCCCTTTTCTCCTCCAGACTTTCAAATTCAAATAGTTTTTATCGATTTTAACTTAAATGTTTATCTAAATATTTTTAAGAATTTTTTTGACAAATTTAAATTGCAAAATATCTAGTTTCAGATAACTTTCTAAAATGAGGTTTTCAGTATATAGCATGTAAAAAATGTAAAACTGAAATTCGAAAGTAATTTTAAATAAAATAGTAAAACAAAAAGGACAAAATATTTCTTAAAACAATCTAAATAATATTTAATAATAGGATTGGACTTAGAATTATAGAATTATAAAACGGCATAATAAAAAAAACTTGCAAATGGTAAGTAATTAGGAATGCTGCAAGGGTAATGTTCCAATATTAATTTAAGCAAAACTCTATTTTAAACCGAATAAGTTTCATGGCCTTTAAATGAAAGCCCGGTGAAAAATATATTTCAGAAATACGTAAAAAAATTTCGAGTTATCGCGGACCATAGGTAATTGCCTACTTTGATTATTTAATAATCCAATCTTGCTCCCAGGCATATATTTTCTTTCGTCTTTCTCCTTATCATATTTATCAAATGAATGCAAAATATTTTGATTTCACTAAACACCCAAGGAATGTAATTTTGTATATTGATACCCTTATTTTGCTATACTATTACATCGCCTTGGTTTAAAAAAAATTTGAAATTAATTTTTCATTTGATATTATTTTACGCAATAAAATTCTTTATTTTGTTTCCAATTAAACTATTTTTTTTTACAAAATATCCTTGCATTGTCTATGTATATAATGTTTTTAAATGCAATGGAATTTATTGTTACTTTTATTTTGTTTCTTTAGAGAATAACTAATTTGGTTTTCTAAAAAATAAGTTTCAGAACATTTTCGCACAGTAAAATAATGCGTGTTGAAAACAAAAAGAAAAAGTCATCATCGGCTATGAGGAAAACCACATGCTCTGTAATCCCTCTAATTATGATTGATAAAATCGTTGAAAACTTAGGAAAAATGAAATGAGAATGCACAATGCTTTTAGAAGTAACTTTTTCTTTCTAATACTAAAATGTCACAAAATATAGAATTTATATTAATGATGTTAAGGCTCCGATATTTAGACACATTCAAAGAACTATAAATATGCATTCATTTTATATGTTCCGAAAAAAGAATTATGAATCTTTTCTGAATTTATGTCTGCAAAAGAACTTTTAAATCCAAGCTGTGGGAAAATAAAAATATCTAAATATAGCAACATTATCGGCTACATATTTTTCTAGACCACTACGCCACTGATTTTTCAGCGGCAAAAGATTTTCATATCATAAAAACTATGCTGAAAAGCCATCGATGTAATACGAAAATACTGCACAGAACAAACGATTTCCCGCACGATTAATGAACAGAACGAATATTTCATATGAAAAAGACGCTATGAAGAAACATCATCACATATTTACAAGGGCTTTAATCCCCTCCAATAGCTTTTACAATATTCATACGGACAATTCCTAGATATTCCGCTTTAATTTATATATTTATATTTATTTATTTCTGTGATTCACAGTTATGTCAAGAGGGCGTGGCTTGGCCGTTAATCTTATCAGACCGGTTCTCTATTGACAGATTAATAATAACAATAGCAAGGACTGGAAAATTAATATTGGTAACTTATTTAAATTTTAATAGATTTTAAGTCATGTATCTGTAGTCATTACAAGAAAACGTAATATGCTCATAAAGTATCTAATAGTTTAAGTGACTACAGAACGCCCAATCGATAAATCGATTGGCCAAGAAAGAGAATGATATAGAAATAATAAAATTCTGACAGGAACGGATTTCGAAAGGCGAATTTTTATTCTGTCACTTTTTCCATTTTGCGAATTTAAAGAAGTATTTAACTCTTTACTAAGTTTTCCATTTGGGGCTGTTGCTCTTTTTTTTAATGTTCAGTGTTTATAATATTTCAATTCAATCTTATTAGCGTTATTAACGTTGATTCATTTTTTCAAGTAATTTTGAATAATTTTATAATTGGTTGGTAAAATTATTTATTTACTATATTTTCCACTTAAAGTAGGAAAGTGTTTTAGTTAAGTTTACTAAGCAATTGATGTTTTCAGTAGTTACAACTAAATGAAACTAAAAGTTGAGTTTTTAGTTACTTTCCACCATTCCTTATATTGGTCTAAATAAATTTACACAAACTTTGCCGTAGGACAAAAAGTAATGCAATGTAGAATTAGTTAAATCTGGAGATTGTTATGTTATGTGACTGTAGTTCAGGTGAGTTTTCTGATACTACACGGGTGTGCAAAACTTAAGCAACAGGTATGTTTTTAGCCATAACTTCACGAGAAATCATCTGAGAGACATGAAATTCAGAAATGAGATACAGCATTTTGTTCTGAAAGAATGACGAAAGCATGGTTGCGCAGAAATGAATACAATGCATACAGTATGGAATCAAACAAAAAAAGGCTTTATTGAACTCATAGTATCGTTACACATGATTGTCTGTCCAAGAGGAAGAACAGCAAGCAGATGTCCCTTAGTATGGGATATGCCCTCCCCTTACTGCAATGGTTGCTTCGCACCGTCTCCCCATACTCAGCACCAGATTGTCCAACAGTTCTTGAGGTAAGAGTGCCCATTCCTCAATCAGCATCTGTTTAAGTTGTCGGGTGTTCCCAGGAGGATGTAATAGTGCCGCAAGGCGTCTCCCCAAAGCATCCCATACATGTTCTATCGGATTTAAATCATGGGAGCACTCCGGCCGATCCATTCGAGTGATATCTTCCCTTTCCAGGAGCTCCTCAACAGCATGAGTCCTGTGTGGCCGTGCATTGTCATCCATAAAACGAAGTCTGATCCAATGGCATCTCGGAACAGGCGCACATGGGGAAGGATCACCTCCTGACAATAGTGATCTCCAGTTACAGAACCTCTGTCGAAAACGTGGAGCTCAGTCCGCCCGTTCATCATAATGCCTCCTCAGACGACAACTCCAGAAAAACCGAAACGGTCTCTTTACGTTGTGTTACTGGGATGAAACCGTGTCCCGACCTCTCTCCAAATCAACTGGCGTTGGGAATCGCTTGTAACATCACGGAAAGAGACCGTTTCGGTGGTTCTGGAGTTGTCGTCTGTGGTGGCATTATGATCAACGGGCGGACTGAACTCCACGTTTTCGACAGACGTTCTGTAACTGGAGATCACTATTGTCAGGAGGTGATCCTTCCCCATGTGCGCCTGTTCCGAGATGCCATTGGATCAGACTTCGTTTTATGGATGACAATGCACGGCCACACAGGACTCATGCTGTTGAGGAGCTCCTGGAAAGAGAAGATATCACTCGAATGGATTGGCCGGCGTGCTCCCCTGATTTAAATCCGATAGAACATGTGTGGGATGCTTTGGGGAGACGCCTTGTGGCACGATTACATCATCCTGGGAACACCCGACAATTTAAACAGATGCTGATTGAGGAATGGGCACTCTTACCTCAAGAACTGTTGGACAATCTGGTGCTGAGTATGGGGAGACGGTGCGAAGCAACCATTGCAGTAAGGGGAGGGTATATCCCATACTAAGGGACATCTGGTTGCTGTTCTTCCTCTTGGACAGACAATCATGTGTAACGATACTATGAGTTCAATAAAGCCTTTTTTTGTTTGATTCCATACTGTATGCATTGTATTCATTTCTGCGCAACTATGCTTTCGCCATTCTTTCAGAACAAAATGCTGTATCTCATTTCTGAATTTCATGTCTCTCAGATGATTTCTCGTGAAGTTATGGCAAAAAACATACCTGCTGCTTAGGTTTTGCACACCAGTGTATTTTAAATGAATACTAGGTGCTTAAAATAAATTCCTCAAAAAGGGTAAATTAAATGCTTCTTGAAACTGCATTTCCTAAGTTTATCATTATGGAAAAATGTATACATGTTTAAAATTTGATTTTTTAAAAAATCTAACTAACATACATCCGCATACATTTTCACCAAGAAATATTTTACTATCTTTAATTTGAAATTATAATGTATTCTAGCAGTTATTCTTTATGTCATATAAAAGGAAATAAAGTAAGTCAGGTAAAGTTCTCTTTGCTTTTTAACTGCCGCTATTTGTGTAATTTTCATAAATTAACTAGTACGTGGCTTACCAAATAGCTAGATTAATATGTATGTGTGTGTGTGTTGATGCTTTACAGACCAGACCGTTTGATTACAGTTTCGAAATTTGGCAAATATATAACCTTGGTGGATGAAAATATGCAGCTGAGAGCGATTTTTTTAAAAACTTTATTTAGAGTTTTATTTAATTAAAAGTTAAGCCGAAATTTTTACGTTTTACTGCGATAACTTTTGCAAATTTCATTGTACAAAAATAACTTTTAAAAAGTTCACATTTTTTTTTAAAAAATGTCTTTTTAATGATATTGATTTAATAGCCGTGTGAATTTTTTCAGAATTTTTTCAATTTTTAAAAAAATATATATATATATTTTAATTTTTAGCAATAGATTTTATTGTTGCCCTGAAATTCATACCGTTTTTATTGTTTCATCAAATATTAAATCGTTTGATTTAAAGCTAAAGAAGAAGAATTCTATTTATAGTTTACAAGACAAACAAACAAGTGCAACTTTAATATCGAGAAATTTACAAGACAGATAAACGGATACTTATGTTTTCAACACTACCATGATGACTGTTCCAATTAGAAAGGTTCATATTGATAATTAGCTTAACTAAGACAATTAAATTAACACGGCTTTAATGTCAGACAATTTGGCAAAATCATGGACATGAAGTATATTTAAACGATTTATCTGAAATCAAATATAAAATGAACTAGCTTGAGTGGTGGTTATTTGGTGATAATTTAATATTTGTGCAAACTTTTGCTGAATTTTGGCAATTTTTTTGAAAAAATATTTTTTATTTTTATTTTGCATAATTTCCAGCAATAGAGTACATGATTACCCTGAAATTCAAACCGTTTTTATTGTTTCATCGAATATTAAATCGTGTTTTTTTCATCCATTGTTGAAATCTAAAGAAAACGAATTTTGTTTAATATTTTATCCTGAAATTCAAATCGCTTGTTTTTAATGTTACATCAAATTTTAAATTGTTAGTTTTTTCTTTCATTGTTGAAATCTAAGGAAAAAGAATTCTTTTTAATATTCATATAGTTTACAAGACATATAAAAAAATGCAGTTATAATATTGAGAAATTTAGTTGATAAAAAAGATACTTACATTTTAATACGGCTATGACGATTCGAATGTTTATGAAAAATGACATTTAATATCAAGGAAAAAACAAAATAGTAAAATAAACGGTACTAAAGGGCGACAACATTTGAGATATTAAAAAAGTCTGTAAGAGGAGAGAGGAGATTAAAAAGTGAGGAAAGGAAAGTGAAAAATATGTGAGATAGAAATTTTTCTACCAGCATGTTAAGCTGGTTTTCTATTTCCCAATCATTTTAGGATGTTTTTTCGCTAGCTCTAGTTAAGCTGCGTCACGGATTTGCTATATGAGATATGGGAGGATTAAAAGTTAGTCGCCAGTTTGTTGACAAGCGGTTCAGATTGCACCTAAGCTCCTAACTGGTAGAAAAAATAAAAACTGTATCTTCATCATATTTTTTTATAAATGTTGCAGATCGCGACAAAATGCTCAAATTTCTGGCCATTTTAATTTTAAATATGAAATAAAATCAAAAGAAAATCCTTTTTTTTTGTATAATCAAGGGACACAAAATTTTAAGAAGCAGTGGAAAATATATATTTCGTCCAAAATGTAGAGATTCGGTGAAGCATTTTTAAAAACACTGTAACTTACACTGAAAATGAGTTTTTCCAAATATGAGAAGTATTTTTATGAAATGGTTTTCATTTTGAATTTAAATGGAAATTATTTTCGGCATATTGGCATTTTCGGTAATATTGACTTATTATTGTCGTAAAGAATTGCTATAGATTCGAGAAAGTTTATTCTTTCCTCCACTCATTCAGAAAATTTCCAACATAGTAGAGAAAACTAATTATTCCAGTATCAGCACAACAATTAATCTAAAATACATAAATTTACGAAAATGCAGGCTACATAAATTACGAAATCCAGATACTAGCCACCTTTCGCTACCTACTAATCTCCCAGGAATATCGAGTTTGTTTAATTTTTATTATATCTCTGATGCGTAAACTTGATCGTGGGTTGCTTAACAAGTATTTTTAAACATAAAATTGTGCTAGACAATAAAGCAGTGTTATTTTAATAGCCTTACACATGTTTTTCATTATATGCATAAACCTTTCTATTAGAATCGAATCTCATGGCACCACGAAAACACAACTCTCCTAGTTATCTATTTGTGGAGGTTATCTTTAGTGGTACTGTAGCTAAATTTCGCAGATAATGAACAGTCTTTCTTCTTTAGCTTTCAACAGCGGAAGAAAACCACGTGATTAAATATTTGATAAAACAACGAAAGTAGTGTGAATTTCCTTGCATTGGCATCCTATGATTAGAGTTTTGTTTTAGTAACTAGAAAATGCACTTTTTTATTTATACATTATGTTTCAAGACTTTTTGGATATTCCACGTTTGTATACATTAATATTTAAGCAGACGCTTGTTGTATATTTAGATAATCTTGCTGCAAGTAAAAATAATAATAAAGAAGTTTGTAAAGCACTCATTTTTGTAGATGGTACATTTACGATAGCACAATCATTTTTCGTATGTTTATAGAAAAGCATTATTAAAAATTATAGAAAAAATATTTTAAAAACATTTCAAAGACTGCCAAAACAAATTTCAAGTAAAGCCAATTGATATTATTAAAAAATACATATTTTTTAAATTTTAAAACGGGGCAAAGATTATTTTTGTAAAATTATATTTTCGGGAATTATCATTTGAAAACTTTAGAATCTCGCTTAATTTCTGATTAGATAAAATTTCCTAGAGGCAGAAATTCCCACCATCCAAAACTTACTTTCGCTACATTTAGTAGCTTTGGTAACTCAAGCTAAAAGGAGTGTAGAGCTCTGACGCACGCACGCACGCACGCACGCACGCACGCACGCACACACGCGCGCACACACGCACACACACACACACACACACACACACACACACACACACACTCACTCACTCACTCACTCACACACACCTTTATTATTAGTAGAAATACATGTTCATTTTTTTAGAAAAAGCACTTTCTTCCTTTCAGTGAACTCTAAACAAATCTGTTTGTAATGACCGTAAGAGGAAAAAAAAATCCCATATCAATGAAAATCAAAATAATGAAATCGTATTAGTGCAAGAAATTTGCTGAAATAAAATTATTTATTTGAAACGTAGAATGTTGAGTCACACATCTAAAATGCGGTTGATAATCTTGCAGCATTTGATATTCTCAGATGGCTGAATTTTGATATTGAAATGAGGAATAATTTATGGACGTGTTTTTTTTTCAAATTCATTTAAGTTTTCAAATTTATTTCACTTTTTTTTAAAAAATTATCTGGTCGTTTGCCATGAATAATTATGAAGGAAATTATTCCCATCACGATTCATTGATTTCACTGGTTGATGATCAGACATTAATCGCCATCGTTTTCTTAATATCAAAATGAGTTTAGTTTAGTTTAGTTTAGTTATATTAACGTCCCGTTGTAAAGCAACACTAGGGCTATTTTGGGACGGACCTCGTAATTTTGAACCATGGTCAGATGACGAGGACGACACCTGAGCTGGCACCCCCCACTCCACACCGCACCACACCAGCGGGAGGACGTTTGGCATGACGGATTTAACGTGCAACAGACCCCCTTACACGACGGTTCTTCGGTGAAATCGAGTCTCGAACCTGAAACCCTACGGCTCACAAGCCGAGACCTTACCACCAGGCCACCGCGGCCCAATATCAAAATGAGAACTTTGCTGCGTGGAAACGGATGACAAACAAAATCATTAGTTTATTTCTATACTCAGCACATATCTCGCAAGTAATTTCGGTGACTTTAACTCCTAGAACAAACGCAAAAACCAAATAGTGTTTAAAATGCTCAGTTTGTTATTCGATTTAATAATTTGAAAATTCACGGAAATTATTAAAATTTAAAATAAGAACTTAAATTCTCCTTGAAATAACATGAAACCTTCTACCAATGTCTTTAATTTCTGAGTGTGCTTTTAAATTTGTAACTAAAAAATAAATAAATAAAAGGTTGCAAATGACCATTTCAAACTAAAAGGAAAATCTTCTTCGTTGCAGATAATTTTTATTTTTCCTCGGTGTACTAGCCTATAATTTCATTTTGTTTAACAGGAGCCTTGTCTAATTAAGCTTTTTGTCCCTTTTCTGTATGGAAAATATCAGCTCTGGTTTTTTGTTTCATTTCTCTCTCTCGTAGAAGATATGCTCTTTTATATATATATACAGTTAACAATATCTCAGATTCGATTTTACAGATTAACAAACGAATGTTGCAGAAAATCTCATGTACATTGGAATCTCATGTACATAAGAAATAAATAAAACTAAAATTTGTTGCGCGCTTTAGATGTAAACATAGAGTAACATTAAAAATAAACAATAAAGACCTGAAAATATATAATCTAAAAATGTTCTCGAATATTCATATCAAAACTATTCACTAAAAACGGATCGAAACAAATAGTAATTGACGAGCAGAAAGAAAAAAAATCAATATTAAATCCAAAAGAAAAAATACCGAAAGAAAATATAATAACTCCAACTCATCCGTGAGTGGAGTTACAGACGATAGTGGACGGTTATATAAACTGAATTATTCCCACTCTTTATATATATGTGTATGCGCATACAAGTTTTTTTTTGGCCGTAATGGAATTACTAAATCACTTTTGGTGTTTATATAAATAAACCTTTCTGATGATAAGTCTTGAATGTTTAGTTTTCTTGATTTTCCTTAGCATTACAAATCTGAAGCAGTTTAAGCTTGAATCCTTGTTTGATTTAAATCTGCGATTTGTAAGGCATTTGTAAGGCAGTGTTTTGTAAGGCATTAAATAACAGGTTTGATATTTCTGAACAAGAAAGTTATAAGAATACATTTTTGTTTTTAATTTGGAAAGCGAAATTGTAGCATACTTATACATTTAAGCAGTATACATATTGAAGATAAAGATAAAATTTTTTTAAACTTATTTTTTTATAAAATATAGCTGAGTTTGAACAGAAGGTTTATGAGCATAATCTTCAGAAATATGATCTCGTTATTGTTTTACGCTACATTAATCTTACAGGATTTGTTTGTAACATCTTAATTTATAAAACATAATTACGAATATTTTTGCCTAAAAGCGTTTTTTAAAAACAAAGGCCAAATCTTTTATTATCTTTTTATGGGTATTATTAATTTTGAAACTGATTTTTCATTTGAATTTATATAATTATTCTTCAGGCAATTTATATAATTATTTTAGTGGATAATAGTAAAAATTTGTAATACTTTCAAATAACTTATTGTCATAAAATGATATAATAAATAAAAGTTAATATAGTAATGGTTTTTATTTATTTTAGAATTTTTTACGATTTTAATTCTTTTTTTAGTAATGTAAATTTATCTATGCTTGATACATTTTTCAATTATTAGAAAATTAATTATTTTAATTAATTTAAAATCTAATACTATAATCTGATAACCTAAAATAAAAGCAATTAAAAATAAATTTGAAAAAAATGCCTTGATTTCAGAAATAAATAAATAAATTGAAATTTGCAGAAAAAATAAAGAAATATTATTTTATTGGGTAATATACCAGCCTTATTCTTTCATAATAGTGTACCGCGTAACTTAGCTTTGCTTTCGTTCAATTAAAAATAAATCACGATATACAGTTCGATTTTTTATAAGTTTTTAAAAATAAAACTATCTTTCATTGTATCTGCTGACATTATACTAATATATTAGCTGGATAATTGCATATTGTGATGATGATTTTCTGAAGAAGATGGAATCATAATCGAAAAAATAGGGCCAAGGAAACACAAAATGGAGTTTAAGAATACCTCTTTACTTAAAGTCCTTGAAAATACTCATCAAAAGAATTATTTGGAAGTTTAAACAATATTTTTAAATCTAAATTTCGTGATGTCATTTTTTATACTATTTAAAAGACGGCGAGTATCGCTCGAGCATGACAACATCATTTCGGAGAAATAATAATCTTTATGAAAACAAGAACATCTAATGAAACAACAAAAAACAATAATTAAATTTTTTGTTACTTATCTGATAAATATATGTAACAAAAAGTTTGTATCTTTTATTAGGAATGAAGAAAATCTTATGAAGCGTTGATATGCTATTGTGACCAAAAAGTACCCAGAATGAAGACGTAAAACAAAAGGCATCGAGTTATTGCAATTCCTTGAAAGTAGTTTCTCCTGCCTGAAATGCATTTCTACCAACGCTTTTTCCGATCATTATCATCAAATGAGGCCGCGGTGGCCTGGTGGTAAGGTCTCGGCTTCGGAACCGGAGGGTTTCAGGTTCGAAACCCAATTCCACCGAAGAACCATTGTGTAAGGGGGTCTGTTGCACGCTAAATCCGTCCTGATCAAACGTCCTCCCGCTGGTGTGGTGTGGTGTGGAGAGGGGGGTGCCAGCTCAGGTGTCGTCCTCGTCATCTGACCGCGGTTCAAAATTACGAGGTCCGTCCCAAAATAGCCCAAGTGTTGCTTCAAACGGGACGTTAATATAATTGAAACCAAAACCAAACCAAACCGATCATCAAAATATACCTTAAAGTCGTTTTTCTAAAAAACCTTTCAGAGCTCATAGCGAATTTCTTTATATAATAAATGGACTCAAAACAATGTCCAGGAAGAGGCAATTTCAAACGTGAAAAAATAAAAAAGTTATGCAGTGTGATATCAGGTGATAAGAAGCTTACAAAGCCGTATTTTTATGATTTTTTTGTTAAAAATTTACGAATAATAATGGCACTTTGAAAAGACACATTATCGTTTTGCAAACCTATATCCTGGAATATCCTTGAGGTATTCCTCCACAGTTTTTGTTGTTTTTCGCTTTTTCCATTTGGGAGCTTGTTCAATAATGCTGATCAATAGACGATCATTTAGCTCCAATTATGAAATCTGATCGATATGCTGATGATAAGATAAAGTGGTTGGTTTCCAGAGCGTGATTCATCCATGTCAGATTCTCGACTTCCGTTAAAAATTTATTCCAATGTTTTTGATAAGCATTTGTCTTTAAAGGTTTTTTGCCACATTTCATGTATTTTTGGCCCACAAATTGCTTTGCTCAAACAAAGTTTAATGCATATTCATTACTCAATTGTATACATCATTCTAGAAAATCAACAAAATTTAAATTCGTAATTCATTAAAAACAAATTCATTTCCAGACGATAAAACAAAACAAAATAAAATTCTGATTGTTGTCAAATATTTATAAAGGTCGTAAAGATGTGTGATAAATTTTGAAGACTATATTTGCATTAAATATATTTAAATGGGCCATTCCGCATGCAATTTATATAAAGAATTTGGTCTGTTCTTACCATAGTATACTGGCTTCATTATGATTTCTATCGTTTCAATTGGTAATATTACTGTGGATAAAAATATTCCTTAGTTTATTTTTAATACCCATTTCATTTTAAACAAATAATAAAACAAGGAATTTTTTACTATTGAAATTTTTATTTTGAAAATAAGTGAGCAGAATTAATTCATATCTTTTTAACAGATTCATTTAAAAAAATGTATTTAAAAAATAAATAAAAATAATAAGTAAATTTTTAATAATTTTAATAATTTTTAATGTTTTTAATAACAACAATAATCTAAGATAAAACTATTATTATAAATTATACTTAGACTAAATATACAGCTAAAGTGTTTTTATCAAATCACTTCATCTAAAAGAAGTAGTGCAAGAAGTATACTTTATAATTCACATTTAAATTTTCTTTGAGCATACTTAAAAGGTTTTATGATCAATATTTGAAAATCGGCATCATAATTTGATCGAAATGGCAATATAAACATATATTACATTGTGTGACAATATTTAATTATATTAATTCATTATTGAATTTAAGCATTAACTGAGAATTAAGCAAATAAACCGTTCACGAACCGGGAATACAAAAGAATTCTCTAATGGTCCGCATTAAAATGGTAGTTTTGTTGATGAAGGGAAGTTTATTGAAGGAGTTAAATTCAAAGCACTTATAAATATTAATAAACGCTTATATAGAATATTTTATGATATAATTATCTGTCTTTGGATTATGAAAGACAAATATTGAAACGATTTTTGTACTTCCTGAAGTAGAAGTGAACTTTTAAACCCGTGACCCCTTTTCGAATAGAAAAAATTTTGCTACTCCAAATTTTCATCATAAAATGTTTCAGATAAAATAGGATTAATTAATATGAAATTCAATCAAAAACAGTTCATTCAAAGATATTTAAAACAATTTATTCAAAAACAGTTAAAAAAATTAAGGAAATTAATCAGGTTAAGAGTTTGCATTTACTATTTTTGTTTATAATTATTCAAAAAGAATCCAAAAAGTAATGCCTTATAAAAAATTTTTCAATTCCATTATTTTTCTATGCGACCACATTTGGGATCTGGTTGTAAAAGAACGAGCCTTGTTGCAAAACCAATTACACTTTTCTTCTTTTCAATATTATTCTTGTGAATAATTCCATTTCGTGCAATTTGTTTCTCTTTTGGTAGATTATATTTTTAATTTACAAGCATTAAAAGAGTTTTAATTTTTTGTTCAAACAGGACATCTATAAGTAGATATTTAAGATTCGAGAAATCCTTATCGCACCATTGCAAGTAGTAATTATTTAACACCCACTCACACAATAACCCACAAGCGGTTAAAAAACGATATCAAAAAGGTTTTAATCGTTTCACCCTGGAAATTTATAAGAAGATATTTAAGATTCTAGAAAATCCTTATCGGACCGTTGTAAGAGTAGTTATTTAATATTCGCCTACGCACCTACACATTTATCCACAGGCGGTTAAAAAATTATTAATTTTAAGAACTCGTATATATTAAGATGCTACCTACCTAAAGTATGAAACTGGAGGTGTTATTTTTCATGAAAATTCACACACACACACGTTAGTGTGAATGTGTCATCTACAGTAACATTCATAACTTTTCCAATTTTATTCTTTCCCGCAGATTTTGATTATTTATAAATAGATTATTGACAAATCTGAAATTGATATTTGATTACTTATAAATATCGCCGATTAGACTCTTACATTTCATTCACAAAAAAAATGATAATGATTTCCCCTCAATTTTCTCGTATGCTTCTACATGTGTGGAGAGTTTTGAGCTGATCTTCGTCTTATGTACAAGAAAATCGAACAGGCACTTTGGAACTGTGCTTTTTTTACTGATTAATTCTAAAAAAATTAGTTCAAAAATTGACATGGATATACAGTTTTGTTATAGAAACCTCTCCTTAATTTTCTTTGTCGGATTCTTTTCGTTTTTGAAATATCTTGTTTCCATTCACTCGGATAAAGAGGGATTTGGCACAAATTTTGAAAGAGATCTATTTTGTTGTTACTACTTACATGCTCAATTCCATTCATTTAGCTCTTTCCGTTGATTAATTATCATTTTCACAGTATATAACCAAACATACAGTTTTCCATCCGAGGATCATTTCCTTTCCAGGGGTTGCCTCAGACATGAGAATAGGAAGCTTCCAGAATGGTGGTTGATTCTCGCCATCCTAATGAGTACAAAAATGGTGCGAAGATCAACTACCCCTTACGGTTGACTTGAATGTGTCTCCTACGGGAAGGGTTGTACCTTGGCCGGTTATAGCCCTCAGGATTCAATCTTAGTTCCCGCCAATGCTGTTGCGATGGTCATTCCGTGTGCCTTCGATGTAGGTAGGAGTAGCTGTTTATAATTTAATTTTGAAAAGTTTTATTTAAAATCTGATACGGATCTATAACAAAGGTCAACAATTTTTTTTTTGTTTGGCGCCTAATTTTTATTTAACTGTTGCATTATTTAACTAATATTTTTAATTGATTCTTTAGTTATATTTGAAGTGCTGATTTCATAATTGAAAAAAATTCTTCTATTTTTTGAGATTCAGTGTAAGTAAATTATGAATATTTAAAACTTTAAAAGAACAATTGTTAGTCCTCTAATAGATGAATTGTACGAAAAAAAAATGAACATTAGCATTTGTTCTTAAGTAGAGAATCTTGTGATTGTTGAAAAAAGAATATGTTGTCATAGTTGAGAATTATGTCATAGTTGAAAGAAGAATATGTTGTCATAGCTGAGAATTCTATGACAGTTGAAAGAAAAATATGTTGTTATTGCTTTGTAATTTCGTGAACATCAATGGATAATTTATGCGGGCTTAAAAATAGTCAACTTTTTCTTTGGAAGGAGTCTATACAAATTGCCATTATTTTCTGTACTAAGATAACTGAGTCAAATACTATTACTGGATACGAAAAGAATGGCCTCCGGCTGTTAGAAGAAGAAATGTGAACCTTAAGAAGAACGAGAAAAAATAATCTCGTATTAAAACCATCTAGGATATTAAAACTAAGCTTAATGAAACAATTCACGAACCAAAATAGCTCTTCATTTGCATAACTTGGACAATAAACCCCTCAAATAACTACAGAAAACTCTTCATTTGCATAAACTAATAAGCAATTCTCATTTCGGTGAACTCTTGAATGAGACGGAGCGAAAAGCGTGGATTGCATTTGTCCATTGTTACCAAGAGCTTTCCTAGCAGCAAGAAAGCCGAAAACTATATATTAATTTAGTTAACAACTTAATTAACAGCTTCAGAGCCCCTGGTGGTGATATGAACATAAACATTAATTTATTGCACAGCTATTTAGAGCGTTTCCCTGAAACTCTCGGTGGTATTAATGAAGAAGAAGATGAAAGATTTCATTAAGGTTTAAAACAATGGAGGACTGATATCAAATTAGATGAGATATTTATATGATGAAAGATAGATGCTGGAATCCACGATAATATTATGAATAAAGTTTAATCAAATATGACAAACAAAAGAAGCTTTCGGCGTAAAACAAAATAACTTTTCCTTTCATTTTTATTTGATTCTTCATATTTCTGATTAAGCTACTATAGTTTTACAGGAGCGTTGCTATTTTTTCTTAATCAATTATACTTTTTTACAAAATTTATTTAAGAAAAAGTTTTTAATTTAACGCCTATACCCTAAGCTTACTTTTATATGCTAAAGGGAATGATGCCAGTGTCATCTTAGAAAAAAGTGGTAAGCAAAAACTAATGTCATATTTCTTTTCAAACTTGCTATGGTTTTTCTTCTGCTAATGGTGTTTATTTTAAAATTATTTTCAGTTGCGAAACACTTACAAAAATTCTGAAAAATGCATCAATTTTGACTTTGAACCTTTTAAAAAAATACTATACACTTCACGTCTTAAAAAATTATGTATTAAAAATTCGCAAGTTTCATAAAACATATACTTTAGAGCATTCGCTAAAAGGTTCACGCTACTTAAAAAAACTTACGAATGACCAATATTTCCTAAATTTAATCATAATAACTAATAACTTAAAAAAATGAATACATATCTCAGAGGGGATTAAAAGCATACTTCTGCTGCAAACATATATTAACAACATATATAAAAACAGAAACATTTAGAAAGATTATTTTTATTATTTTGAAAGCCTTTGTGTGTCGGAAATTGTAAATAAATAAAAACTAAACTAAAAAATAAACCCTCTAATTTAAAACTTTCATTCTTATAAAGACAATTGCATGTAGACAAAACTAAGCGACTTACTTCATTTCAGTTTAACTATACCTTGACGAGTGGCAGGAAAAATAGCAATTCATTTTTATTGGGCGCTGTTCTAGCAGACTATCTGAAAAGTGAGTATGGCAACATTGTTTATTCTCCTGTTATGTCTCAAATATTTTTCAATAACTTAATAAAAAATACAAATACAACTCTAAAATGTTACAGGCGCACTTAGAAAGATTCAATTTATCATATGAATCAATAAAATATTTTCGATTTTTTTAATGGTTTTTTTGGTGTATTGTGTCATCGCAAAAAATACTCGGCACTAAAACATGAGCTGTCATATATTCTTTAAAGTAAAGACAACACACCAAATTTCATAAAAGTAGCTCATTTCGTTGTTGATTTATCTTGTTCAAATATACAAAAACAGACATACAGATATCATTCCACAAAAAAGTGTTTTCTACACGGTTGAAATGTGGAATTGTATCAATGGAATACAGAAATTTATTGATGTGAAAAAATCTCGATGTGGACATTTTTGAAAATTGATTCTTTTTCTTTGTATATTTCATATATGACAAAGTGAAAAAAAAAGGATAATTCAAAAATTTTTCCAAGTTTTCAATTATTTTCGGTAGTAGAACTCTAATTGCTTCTATATTAAATATGAACAATTTGCAGATATGTTTTGCATTTCTTTTATCTTTATTATTGCTCCTCATGACGATAGTTATAATTTTTTTCTTCAAACCTGTGAAATTAGTGCAATTTAATATTCGTACTGGATCATACGGATATTACTTCTACATGCTCATGCATTCTTAGTACAACCTTTATTCCAATGTTGTCAGAACAAGACAGTAAACTTTATAATTATTATTGATTGTTACTGAATGACGTGTTTACTTATAAATTTGCAGTTGATTCACGTTAAATGTGAAAGTTAAAAATAAAGCCAGAGCAATTAGTAGTTAACAAATTTTTAACATGTTTTTGGTGGTAAACATATAAACCCGTCTTTTACAAATTGGTTATTAATAATAACTCATCTCAAGAGCTTTACTTGTAAAATAGTTTTAAAATGTATCAATGTTAATAAATGAGTTAATAGTTTCATTTTTTAATTGAATAATTTACATTTTGGAAATTTAGCCTGTTATTCGTCATTTTTTTAAAAAAAATATTTTATGTTATTCATAAACAATAAAAAAATTAAATTACAAATTTTAGATTACATTTTCAAAACAATATTTTAGAACAATTTTTAACAAAGTTATTCCTCAAACATCTTTTTTAGGCAACAACGTCATGCAACGAATTAAGAATGCAATTTTTAAAGAAGAATTCAAATTAGTTCATAAACTAATATTTTTGAAAGGTATTTGCATAACAGTAGGCACTTTTTAAAAAAGATTAATTTTGCATCCGTTGTTAAAAAAAATAATTATACCACATTGTGCGTAATTGTGACGTAGTTATGACGGTGATCAGCTAGCTGTGACGTAGCTACCGAGGAATTTCACTTCAGAGCTTCTGTTTAATTTACTGATGAATGTGGTTGGTTAGTTTATTTTAAATTATTCAAGCTTTACACATCTGGAAATGACTTTTTTTAATTATCTGCTCTAGTTTACGAAATAAAATTGCTAAATCATAAAATTCATCACTAGAGTCGCTGTGATCTCTCTCAGATGATAGCACATAGCCAAGTTATTGTTGGTACGCATTTCCGACATGATTTCTGTGTAAAAAAATTATTTCAGAAAAGTAAGTAAAAGTAAGTATCAGTTATGAATTCTATTTAATCGAAATAAGCTTTGAATCAATTAAAAATGATGAATAAAAAAAAGCATTCAAAAAATTTTGCTTCCGTTAGGGTTTTATTTTTGTGTCACGTGAGAACATGATGTTGTTTGGTTTGGAGTTTTTGAAGCCTCAAAATGCACCAAAATTCACGGACAGAAGATAAAGGACAGAATCGTAAGAAGTTATGGCCCGAAGAAGTACAAAGAAGAAAATGGGAATCAATGTGAAACAGCGAGGCCAGGTATCGAAATATATATATATATATATATATATATATATATATATATATATAT
>JAPMOR010085606.1:2923367-2933564 GCA_026543865.1 Argiope aurantia | reverse complement strand
AGCAGAATGCAGTTTGAAGACAGTGAAGAGACTTGCTATTTCGTGACATCGTTTTATTTCATTTTTAAGAAGCAGGCATACGTACAAGTGATGAGCACACAGAACGACACAGACAGGAATGAGGAAAAAGCCCTTGGACATTTTATCCCTGGTCTTATATAACCTATGATTTTGATAGGGAAAACATTTCTTCATAGTGCTAATATATTAATAAGATTCTGATAGGGATTTCTGACGCATGTCAATCACATGTAAGGGAAGCACAGGGATCTTTTAAAAAGAATGTGCTTACTGGACAGTTTTTTACCCCTTCACGCCGAGCGTGTGAAAGTATCGGCGTTTAGTCGAGTCAGCAAGTTTATAAAGTATCTCTTGAATTAATTAAGTAGAGAAAGTGGAACTGGATCACGAAATAAGAGAATATTTTAGAATAAAGTTACTATGGGTTAAACTAAGATAAAATCTTGAAAATTAATTAAATTGAAATTAGAGTTAAAATATCATTACATATATATATATAATTTTTTTTTTTAATTTTCAATTTTTCTAGCTGGCAAGAAGTTTTGTAGCTCGAACGATTTTGAGATGGGGGAAAAATACCGCTTTTTTAAAAGTGGACGATTTTGCGCAATACAATAGTCACGGGATCATTCCAAACAAGTTTAAACCAAATTTTCGAAAAACAAATTCTGGCCTTGAGGGGGGGGGGGGGGATTCTGGCCTCGAAAAAACATTTTTTAGCTCGATTGATTTTGAGATGGTCAAAAACCATCGCTTTTCTGAATTTTGGTGATTGTGATAATAATGCTCTCACATGATAACTTGAAATTTGCGATACCAGATTTCAAATTTTTATTTTTGCTTCTCTATTATTAAGGCATCAAGGTTAGATACCCAAGTTGCCTTACAGTGCATATCTCTCGCGACTCAAATCGATTAGATAGTTGTGGTAGTGAATGTGCTTGTTAATTATTTGCTAGCTTTTGCTCGTGAACGGATAAATGAACAGGGGAAATGACGGGCGGTGAAAAAATCCAGCTTTTAAACAATATTAAGGAAGATCATAACGAACAATTAAGTGGTATCGGTGCCGTTGAAATAGACAATAAAAATGCAAGACGTGTGGCTTTTTACGTGATATAGTAACTAGAACTAGGACATGGTCAAAAGAAAAGAAAACGAGACTAATAAATATGTAAGAAGCCGGAAATAGCGTTTTTTAAGGGTCTGCATCGTGGATAACTAGGGAGAAAGGACAAAAAATATTTTTTCAACGACTTAAATATGATTTATCTTTGTAATGTCTTTAACTTTATGCATCTTTTTATAAATTACAACGAACGATTTTACTATAAATTTCATTGGAAAATCAAGCAATTTAGAAGCTAAAGTTTAATACATTTATTTTGACTAGTTTTAAGTTTCTACGGAAATGTAATCGATTTTCATGCTTTTTGCAGATCGACTATTTAAAGCAGGAAAGATAATTTTTAATATTTCTCTCTAGGCAGCATTGATTGGAAGATGTCTTCAGATCGACTAAATATCTCTTATTTGTTTGTTTAGTCTATTTACAACGAAGGGATATCGAAATCTAAATCATCCAATGATTAAAAGAAGTAATTATATAATATTCTTTCATATAATGTTTAAATTATGTAATATTTATCTTCTTTCAATAATTTTTAAGGAGAATATGAACATAATTAGTTTCAATTGCCTATTGGCTTGAAGTTAATGTCTTCACGAAATGTGCTATTATGATCCTATTCAATTTTCATTTTACGAAACTTTCAGGAAATGTGAGCATCCTGATGAGGTTCCGGCAATTTCCGATTCGAGATAAATATTCAAGGTCATAATACTATTAAGTCAGGATATTGATAAACAGTTCAAAAGCAAAATGATTATATTTTTTGGAAAACGTAAAAATATTCATTCAAAGAATTAATGTCAGATTTAACATACTTAATAATGCCTTAATTCCTAAAGTTAAACTCGTTGCTTTCACCATCAATACAGATGATTTTTTTTTCATTTTATCTCACTTTCACAAAGATGGATGCAAAATATCTACTATTTTTTTTATATATTTCTTATCAATAATAGAAACAAAATAATATAAATAAGATAATTTTTGTTATTATAAGTGAGTTTGTAATGTTAGTATCGATGCTTAAGTAAATACACTGCTGTTCAAGATGAAGTTAAATTTCTTTTTTATCAATTATTTCCAGAAGTCTGGGGTAAATTTTACATGTATAGGTTAATTAGGTTAATTAGTTACATGTATAGCTTAATATAATACAAAAAAGAAACATCATGTAAACAGTTATGAGCCACTTGGATGGTAGTGGACACAGGCCATGAATGCAGGAAAATATAAAACAGACATTAAAAAAAGAAATAAAAATGATTCAGTATTGAGTAGGGTCCCCTCTTCATGTTAAAAATATAACTGATTATGTGTCTCTGTGGCAATCGCTTCCATTCTCGAACAAAGAGGTTTTCAGGCCCTGAATGGATCTGAGAAGGTAAAGACGAGTTGAAGTTGTCCTCATATGAGTATCCTCGACCTGCTATTTGGGACTAAGACCGGGACCACGGTGGTAAGGTCTCGGTTTCGGAGCCGGAGGACTGCAAATTCGACACCCAATTCCACCGAAGAACCGTCGTGTAATAGGGCCTGGTGCACGTTAAATCCGTCGGATCCAAACGTCCTTCCGCTGGTGTGGTGTGGAAATTTGGAGAGGGGATGCCAGCTCAGGAGTCGTCCTCGTCATCTGACCTTGGCTCAAAATGACGAGCTCCATTCCAGAATAGCCCCAGTGTTGCTTTTAAAACGGGACTTTAATATAATTAAACTAAACTTGAGGCTAAGATCTGAAGATCTGGATCAACTGCGCTCCTAAACTGGCGAACAATATGCTTCAAGATTTGAATCCTCTATTTGGTAGTAGTCAGATATCTTTTATCAAACATCTGAAAATCTGTAAGCTCGCCTAGCACAATGCCAGATAAAACCATCGAACCTCCACTATCATGAAGGTCTTTTTCTGACGTTCATTGACATGTAAAGAGCATTTTGTTTCTCTTCAGGTGAAAACCCATCATAAATCACTGTTAAACTGAATCTGGGTTCTTCAGTCGACAGAATTATATTCTATAGATACCTGCTTCAGTGTCGATGCTTTCTGTGCGATGCTAATCGGGTTCTTCTAAATTCGAAAGTGAATGGAGGTTCGGGGACTGCTGTCAAACATAGGGATGAAATTCTGGCGCCCTCTTTCACCTTTTTAACCCTCTGGCTGCGTAATTCTTTAAAATCACTATTTAGATGCGATGTTTACGAATAAGTTTAAATATTTTTCAAAGAAATTGTACTGATGCTATATGTTACACGATAATAATATAATAAAAAAACTGTAATCTTAAAAATAAACATCCTAAACTGCGAAAAACGCAGGATGCAACAGAAAATGGACTGATTGCAGGTTCACAGAAACCGCGGGATACGCAGCTGGAGGGTTAAGGGATATATTTGGCATTGGTTTCATTTATATGGATGATAATCTTCGTCCACACAAGGCTCCTCTATTTGATGAAGTTTTGATTTTGATGTTCGGCGTATGAAATAACCAAACTGATCTTTGGACTTTAACCCGATAAAGTATGTCTGGGGCACTTTAGGGAGGGCAAAACAAATTCTTCTCCTCTCTTCCATAACCATCCAGGATCCGAAAATAGGAGATGGAACGATTGTGACAGGAACTGCTTAGTTTCTAGTATAAACTCATGTAGCAAAAGTTGTATGGCTAAAAGAGGAAATCCTACCCCCTTAAATATTTTTTATAACATTTGTTTTACTCTTTCGGTACTCATTTGTGTGCATGCACAATCATACATGTGGAACACAACTATTGTATGATATTATTTTTTTTTGTTTTATAATAACTTATGAAAATACACTATTTCATTAAAATTTGTTCAACATAACTTGAAATAATTAACCAAAAGTAAAAATTATTTTAATTTTGAATACCAGTGTAACATACATTTGCCTCTCAGCTTTTGTACAACAGGAAGGAACACTTTAAAAATTATTTCGTATTTTCTCACAGAAAATATGGTGAATATAAACAAACATAAAAATAATTCAAATTAGTTTTAAAAAATTCAAATGAATAAAAAAAGTAATTCATGAAAGAATAAAAAACATATTAAACTTACATTGATTGATTTTTAATCTTATATTGAATATTAAAATTTTTTAAACAATATTTGCGAATTAAGAAATAGAATGATAATAAAAGTAATTTTATAATTTAATTTAAAAATTCAAAAATTGATAATTTACTAAAAAAATTTTACTAAACAGTTATTACTTCGTTTTCCAAGTTGAAAAAATTAGTTATTAAATCATTTCATCAAACAATTATTGTTTAAAAATTAATTGAAAAATATCAGAAATAGCGGGAACACTCTCATTCGTTTCTATGCAAAGCGAAGTTAAATGAATAAAATAATTTCTGGAGGAGTGCCAGAAAGTTAAAGCAGTTTGCTTTTGTCCGAAAATATAAAGAAAAGAAAATTTCACATCCCCTCAGCCTTTCTGTCGTCTAATTTGATTATCGTTTGGATAACAAAACAATATCGAACAGTTGCAAATGATGGCCAGTTTAAGAAGAGGTTTCACATGATTAGGTCAAAAAGCAGTCTAAGTTAAAGATTAAAAATCATTTTTCATCTTCTGACATCTGCCAAAAAGCCTTTGGTACAAACGTTTCTCACTACGAGGAGGATATAACTCGCTTAGTTTGAATTATTTTTCTATCTTCAAAAGCTAGGAAATTATAGAGGAATAAAAATTCCGAACCCATAATTTCATCCCCTATAAGATAGATGACACATTTATGCATTAAAAAATGTCTCTCTTTTTACTGGTTTAATTCCAATCAAATATATACTAGATTTTTTATTCATGGGATAACAGAGATAAAGCATACGTATATATATAACGTTCATTATATATATGTACTTTCATACATACATATATAACGTTTATATGCATATATATAACGTTTCATTTGAAAGAAGAGATTTTGTTTTCTAAGGACCCTGATAGCAGAAGGTCGGCAGAAATTTTCCTGAAGTCGATTCATTTGAACCATTTCTTTAAATAGCCTTTCTATTATAAATCTAATTAAAAAAGAATGTTCTGCACAAAGTAATGCTAATTACATTTAAAAGATTTTATGAATATTCCTTTTTCCCACATCTCTTTTATAGTTCTTTTAAACTAGTTTCTAGAGAAGCCTTATCGTATGTATGAAATAAACAATAAAAATGATCAAGAAAATGTTTGCTGTCTTGAGTCCGGAAGTTAAATGCCTATTTTTAACGTTAGCTCTCCTACGGAAAGAAAATCGCTTTGCATTTCATCTATAAAGAGATGTCGTTTTTATTTATTGTCTTCTAAATATCTTTTAATTATGTTCTTCCTTCTAATTTTACTGAAAGGTAAATTTTTAAAACATTCTGTCTTGTAAAACTTCCAATCATGATATTGCGAATTCGTTTTCGTGAGATGAGTTTAACTGCTAACTCAGTATAAAATTAATTTAAAAAATTATTTAAAAATTGGGCATTCAATGTGGTTTAAATTGGATGATTTTCATCTGTATGCATTTGAATCTTCCGTTACGTGGGATTTTCAAGACAGTTCAAACACATGTATAGCTTTGCTGTTAGGATGGTTCTTCTTCTTAAGTAAATTGTTTTTGTTGATTGTATTGAATGAATAGCAATGTTCGGTAAACTTTATGCTTTCTGTCGGATTTTTACATTAAAACTTCTAAACAGACTTATATATTTGAGATCGTTGCTCTGATATAAAAAGAAACATTTTTGTATCACGAAAGATTTATTTTACAATTGAGAAACGGATTGCAATTTATGATTTTGTTGTTATTTGGCAATATTTCATTAAGAAAACTTATTAAATAAATATACTAGTTAAATTTATAACTCAGCACTATAGTATTTGGTTTATGAATTTTAGTTATGTATTTATCAAAATTGTTGACTTATTAACAAGTTTATGTCATCTCACAACTTACGTTATCTTATGTCAAAATTGTCATCTCACAGCTGTGACTATCTTTGGAGGGTTCTGAGGGGCCAAGGATCCCTGAGATAGTATTTGAATGAGGAAGAAAACATTAGTTTTTTTTCTTGCCTTAGAAATTTTATTTTTAAAAGTTGAAAAAAAATCAAACTTTGCTAAAAGTATTAATATTTTTACTTTTCGGCCAAGATATTATGTATCTAAAAAGGAAAAAAATATTTCTAGTATATATTTTATATAAAAATATATTTTTTCTAACTAAGCAAAAAATTAATTTTGATAAAATATTTAATTAGTTTGTTTCCTTATCAGTTATAGATAGAGGCTTTTGTAATTCAAATGTAAAAATACATTACGCTAAATAATTTATTAGTAAAAAAAAACTTTTCACTTTAATTATACTGCATGTGTTTCATATTAAGCCCTGTGTGTCGTGAAATAGCTTCGTATATTATGTTTTTTTAATTAATAGAATTAAATAGGAATCACACATAACATATAATTATACACATTAAAGAGATGTTAGTAAAAATATATACGATTAAAACGTAAAAATCTACTTTAATTTTTAAAAGAATAATCGTAAATAATAAGAAAAGAGAAAGGTTAGAGTTGGGATATACAATAAGGGGGGGGGGCACTATTATGTGTTACCCTGTGGGTCTCCAAGTTCCTAGTTATGAGCCTCTGCTATCTATATAAAAGAAAGTGAATATTCATAAATAAATGTTCGGAATACAACTTTCTAAACTTTTGAAAATATTTATTTCAAATTTTGTCTCCAGGTACATTGAAATATAAAGAAGGCTTTGGAGAATATTTCGTGATGATTAATTAAATAGTTAATTACTTTTTAATTGAAAATTATTCTTCCATAGATAGAAATTTTTTTTTAGCTTAACTGTCGCTATTTCTTTTGAATGAAAATATTTGATAGATTTAATAATCTCATCCATCTGCCTCTGAATTTCTCTCCACAATATTAAATTCTTTTTTCTCTACGCAATAAATTTTTTTAAGAAGTGCCTGATACAGCCTGTAATCTTTGTAGAAGCTGCTAGATTTAAAAATCATTTGGTATTATCTCTCATTTTTTGAGAATTTGTTAGATATAAAATTCCTTCGATGCAGGCGATATTTCATTTTAATTGAAATTAAAGTAACAAACGATGAAAGGATTTCATGGATTATATTATTTTATATTAAATAATTTTTACATCTAAAATGATATATATATTTAAAAATTTCATCTATTTAAGAGTGTGTTGGCATTTCGTTGAATGTTAATATTAAATACATTTTTACATTCTCGATTATGACATTTCCATCACGTCGACGACAACTGCTAATTTGATATATGATAACTGTACACTTGATATGTTTTAACCATTAGTGATTATATAAATATATAAAATTTTATTCATAAATATTGAAACTTACGAAAGAGTTTGGAGACGAATTCGTGATGATTAATTAAATATTTGATTTTTTTATTAATAAAAGGCATTAAAATATTTTTTTATCTCGAGCTACGATACGTACATCAGCTAATAGAAAGTATTCATAATTCGTAATTTTTTTAAAAAATAACGCTGATAGGAACACTTCAGAAATTTTGTTGTAGATGCAAGGAACATAAACTAATAATATAGAAACAAATAATCCCTTTTTATTTGTTTCTTATGCCACGAGCGAAAGGATAAAAATCTTTGGCACCTACCTACACAATTATTTCAAAGATACCTAAGATTCCCTTTCCTAAGTTGACAAGTGCCAAATAAATACATATAGGAATCTTGTAATAAAGCCAGCAAAGGGGAAAATTCTGGGACTTTCGCACTTGTCTTCTGGTGCGAGCTACGATTCCCTCTTGGTCTCTGTTATGTCTTCGATTGTAAAATAAATTGAATTCCTACAAAAAGTCTCTTATTTTCGGCCACGTAACTGCCAAAATTATACTACATGTATTTGTCGCATACCGACTTATCTCGGAGAACAATAACTAATCCATTTTAAACTTCCTACACTACTGCAAATTGATGTTACTTCTTTATACACTTTTAAAGGCTGCAAAATTTTACAAGCATTCGGTACGCACAGGTGAGTTGAATGTTTGCCTCAATTTTGGTGTGCCTCTTTCTGTAGTAAACTCAGACAATATTTAAGGGAAAATAATTATCTTTCACTAACTAAAAAACTCGTTGAGAAATGAAGCCTTCTTAACAATAGTAATAAATCTCAGCACCCAATTTATTATTGTTTTAATCAAATTAATAATTTTGCTTTATTTAACTTTGATTAGCTATTGATCTACACATAATTTTTGAGGTTAAATTAATTTTAATTAATATAATTTCTCACAACACATTAATGGTATAGTTCCGAAAAACTTACGACAAATTTGGATTTTTCAAGCCTGAAATTAATGATTCTTTTAACGATCAAACTTTAAAAGTTTCATATTTCAGCATTATCTGCACTAATCTTGACTACTCAAGTCCGATTTAGGATCCATACTATAAAAATAAGTACTAAATTTTTGAGGAAGTACAGATGTCATGTTTATTTTATAAAATGTTCGTTTTATCCTCTCAGGATGTATTTTTATGACTTCTGCGTAATATTTTTGATACTCCTAGCTTGAAATCACAAATATATTTTTATTTATAAAATCAATAAGCATGTGGTTTATTATTTTCACATATTCAACTATTATCAGTTTGCTATGTAGATCAGAGCTTTCAGTAACAAAAGTCTGCTTTAAAAATATTTCTTAAATTTAATTACATCGGTTACATCCCCGGGATTAGCCAGCCGCAGACTACTTCCTGCTTCTTTTCAGGAGCACTCCATCCCTGCCCTAAATTGTGATCTTTCTATCCGCAACCATTGCTAGATTGAGAACTAAACACTTCAGGGAAATGAAAATATCTTCCGATGGCCATCGAAGCTACAGAACTTGTCCTCACTGCATTGATACTGAACTCTCCCCCGACCCTATCTTTGACGACTGCCCAGCCATTTTGGCGAAGCTCTTCAAGATCCATCTCGATTCACCGCATCAACTCCTCTACTCTACTGAGGTTATTGATGTGGCCAAAGCCGTTTTAGACACTTTTGGACAGATCTAATCCTATTGCACTACTGCACAAGACAACAACATCACCGGGGGGGGGCACCTCAAATATGAGGATGGGAAACTCCAGTGAGATGGTTATCACCACCCTAGTAGGTATCATAATGGTGTAGGGTTGGCTAACCCCTACCGTTGACAGTATGCGTCTCTACGGGAAGTGTTGTATCGTGGTCGTTGACGGCCTTTAGGATTCAATCATAATTCTCGGCAATTCTGTCGCAGCATCCAAATCATCAAATTATTCTGTATGCGTAAGGGCGGTGTGGGAATAGCTAAATTTTGGTAAATTACATTGATAATCTTTCTCATTATATATATATATATTTAAATTTAACACAATGTCTGAAAACCAAAATATTTTCAACATGCTCCTTATCGATTCTAAAATCAAGTGCTTTCAACTTTTCAATAATTAACGTGTCATTTAATGTTTTTGAGATTAAATGTTTGCACGTTTTAAATTATTTGTAGGGTTGATGTTCGTTTGGTGTCATGCGATAATATAACTGAAGCTTCTATAATGCAGTTTCCTTAAACAGATAAACAAAAATTCAAGGCATTGACAATCTGGTTCAACAGTCTCGGTTGTTGCGCGCTCAGCTTTATAGAATGTTTTCTCTAATTTTGGATATGCATCTTTTGTAGCTTGCTTACAACACAGACCTTAACATATATCCTGAAGAGAATAATTCTATTTCCTTAACTTGAAACTTATTGAAAAGTGCAGCATATCAAGATTTATTCATAGCAAAATTCTTCAAAATCCGCGGTAGTAAGGTTTCGGTTTCGGGGCCGGTTGACTCCAAGTTTTAAATTCCATTCTTTTTTAAGATCCGTGGTCTATGCAGGTTTAATACATAAATGTCCTCCCGTTGGTGTAGTGCTAGAATATGTAAATACGGGCCCTAGTTCAGATGTCATTCTTGTTATATGA
>JAPMOR010085606.1:2877335-2919051 GCA_026543865.1 Argiope aurantia | reverse complement strand
CGAGGAGAATGATTGGCAAAAGGCGAGATGATATCGATGGTCATATATTCAACAGCTGAGTTAGAATGAAGTTTCAGATATGGTTTCGAAGATTTCAAGAGTTGAGAATAAATATCCAGTTACGATCATCATTATTTAACCATGGATCAGATGGTTATAAGTTTTAGATGTAGATACAAATGCAGACCATTGACTTTATTTAATTGCTATTAGTTCAATAAAAATACAAAAAAAAGCATCATAACGACGAATAAAATATCTCAGATACAGAAGAAATGAACGGAATAATATTCTTTCAGGAAAATCTTGCTTTAGTCAGCTATCTAACAATAATCGAATTATCCTTTGAAGAGAGTATGGCTCGCACCTACACAATCCGGCATTTATGATAGAATGTCCGATACACAGAAGAGGAAAACATTTTTTTTAATGCTATTCTTTATTAATAGCCGTTATCTGCTGTGCATAATAGAAAATTATCAGTGGCGGGTCAGTGAAGCAAAGAGGAAATGTAACCTTTTGTCGCCGTTACCATGTTGCCACATTCCAATTTCGAAGAGGTGAAGAGATAGTTTTAACCTTTTCACTTCTGAACAGGCCGAACAAATTCTATTCTGGCTAGCCAATTTCTCTTTCAAACAAGATTTGCAGGATGTAAAGCGAGTACATCCTTGGGGATAACTCATTTTGCATCCTGCACCAGTCATTTGAAACAGAAACTGACCCGCTACGATAAAATTTTCTGGCGATTGGGCCGGGTCAGTAGTGAAAGGGTTAATGCTAGTATGAAGGTTAAAGTAAGGGTTAATTCGCGGAAATGATCAGAATTTTGCGTTTTGCATCCTACAACACATTTGAAACAGAAACTGTCCCGGATGAAATTTCCAGGCAGTTGGACCGGGTCAGTAGTGAATGGGTTAATGCTACATTTAACTGTCGTAAATTCATGGAAATGATCAGAATTTGAGTTTCAGTGAAACAAATATTAGATCTTTTGACTTCCGTGGCCCTTTGCATGTTACTGTAATCGGGGATGGTTTTATTCATTCGGCAGTAACGTCTGGTCAAAGTTTCGACTAGACTCTGCTTCATGCCGTTGTTTCTTTCGAATGGATGGCCAGTATTTTTTTCCAAAAGAAATTCATTTGGGCATGCTCCGAATATTTTAGAAAGGAAGTTTATTGGTTGCTTATGCCTCCCTCCCCCATAAAAAAAAAGAAACAGCTCAGCAAATGAAAACTGTTCAACAGAAATTGGGGAGAATACTCTAGCCATTACTTGTTAATTGAATTCAAGTCTCAAAGTATTGGTGTAGCAACGAGAAATGATGAGGATGGGAAGTTCGAGGAGTACCTAGGAGCTCAGTCCACAACCTGCTACACTGGAAATATAATATTATTTGCTAAATTAAAATAATAACTATGTGAATTGAAAGCAAAATAAATAAATAAATAAAACGAAAGGAATATAGATTTCTAAGTTTTAACTCTCAGGGTCCCTCGTGGACAGAATATTAGCCCGTGTATATCTCTTTTAAAATCCAAATGTGTAAAAAGAGAATGGAAAAACTGTCATCTCCAGAGTATCATTTATCTTTTCTACATCAGTGTCATGAACCATAATTTTTGGTCAGAGAATATCGTGCTTATTAAAATTCATTTTTATCCGAGAATTAATTTTTTCGTTTATTTTTCTGACATATTCAAAATGTGCGTTTATTTTTTATCATAAGGAGTCTTGTTCCATGTGTAATTTTTCCCTCTCAAAATTTATTATTTCTAGAAATCGTATATCTAAAAAATTCATACGGATCTGCAGAATATGGAGAAATTCGTAATATATCTTGACCGTTTTGAACAATAGTTATGAGATTATTTCTTAATTAATCTCATAATTAATATTTTAAAAAATTAATTCTGAGATTAATACTTAATTAATATCATAATTATTATTTAAAAAAATTAATTCTGAGATTAATTCTTAATTAATCTCATAATTAATATTTAAAAAAATTAATTCTGATACAGATTTTTGCACAACAGAAACATAAGAAACTATTTTGTCCTTAATGTGTTAGCCATTATTCTCTTTATATGGCTTGGAAACACTGCAGTGAGTAAATCTAACCAATTTATTTCATTATTAGATTAGTAATAAGCTTTATAAAATTATACGAGTCTATTTATGTTAACCTTACTATTTTGAATCTTTTGTCAGGTGATGATTACTAGACTTTCCACTCTTCATTACATCAATCTAATGATGTTTATTCAAATTAAATGCACTAAGTTTACATCAATTTGTATAATTTGTTCACGATCTTTCCTTCAAGAATCCAAAATCGCTGAAAATCCGAATGCCATAAAATAAATGTCATTACTCAACGACTCCCAGTATTTATAGAGTAGTGTAGCGCAATTTTAAAACAAAATTAAATAAATAAATAATTTTTATTAATTTTTGAAACTATTTCACGCAATATACAAACAAGAACGAAGCTCTCACAATTAGAGATATGGTTACAATTATATACAGTGGGCCACAAAATTGAGTATACAGCTTAGAAACTTAGAGACTTTTTGCAATTACAAATTAAATATTGCTTTAAGATGATTGAAATTTTTACCTTATATACTTTAGTCTATGCTTTATCGTACTGTAGTAATAAAATTGTTACGTTTATTTATTTTTTTACTAAAAAAATAAAAGATCTGTGACGAGAGGAAAAACACCACCATAAAAATAAGTAAACACCTTTATTAATTTCCTTTTAACGTACAAATTAATATTTTGTTGCATAACCTTTTGCTTGAATTACAGCTTGTAATCTTCTGGGCATAGATTCTACTAGTGTTTTAGTGGTTTCAACAGAAATTTTAGCTCATTCTTCTCTTAGAACCTTCTTGAGAACTTCCTTGCTTTTCGTGCTCATGTACAGCTTTCTCTAATTGCGACCACAAATTTTCGATGACGTTTAGGTCTGGAGACTGGGCTGGAGTGTGTAATTGCTTCCTGCAATGATACAGCAAGTATAACTGCACAATCTTCGCTGTATGCTTGGGGTCGTTGTCCTGCTGGAATATGAAGCTTGACTCAAGCCCCAACTTACTGGCCCTTTTTTTCAAGTTATCATTTAAAATCCCCAAATATACATGTTTGTCCATAATACCATCAATAAAAGCAAGCTCTCCAATTCCTCCAGCCGACATACAATCCCAAAGGAGGACAGATCCACCTCCGGACTTGACTGTCTTAATGGTGTTTATAGGTGCCAGTTCTTTCCCAGCTTCTCTCCATATTTTAAATCTTCCATCGCTTCCGTAAAGATTAAATTTCATTAGAAAATATTACAGTGTTCCAGAAAGAAATAGGCTCTAAACGATGTTCTTTGACGAAAATCACTCTCTTTTGTCTATTCACATACTTGATGAGTGGCTTTCGTATTGGTGTACAGCCTTGAAACCCATAGTGGTGAAGGGTACGTCGAATTGTTTCATCTGAGATCTTTTTCCCGATTGTAGAGGACATCGATAAAGCTGGTTTAGAGGCACTCACCCTCGGATCTTTCTTTACTGAGTGGATGATCTTCCTCTTCGCTGTAGTATTCAGTATTTCTTTACGTCCTCTTCCAGGAATATTGGCCACAGATCCAGTTTTTTTATACTTCTGTAGTATTTTTTGGACATAACCATGAGTTACATCAATCAACGAAGCGATTTATCGAAGAGATTTGCCCTCTTTCGACCATTTTACAACCAATAAACGTTCGGATTCAGTAGTTTCTCTACGAGAGCTCATTTTACGATTTTTAATGAGAAAAAAATATTATTTAAAAGCGTTGAAGTGCAATAGCACGAGTTATAAGCAGCAGCTACTCCTGAAACTCTTTAAAGAAAATTTGAAACTGTGGTGGCAAAATTTACAAATATAAGAAGTGTATATTCAATTTTGTGGCATGTTTTTCTATCTTTTCTTCGAATCGCTTAACTTTTTTCGTAATAAATAAGTTAACTAAAGAATTGTGTTATTATAGGATGGTAAAGCAGAGGTTAAAGTATCTAGGATAAAAAAAATTATATATTTTAAATCAATATTTAATTTGTAATTGGAAGAAGTCTAAAAGTTTTAGAGGTGTATACTCAATTTTGTGGCTCACTGTATACATATAGTAGTCGGACACCGATTTAACGAATTCATTGGGACCGAAAATGTTATTCGTTAAATAAGGGTTTATGAATCCAAACTAAAAAAATTAAAAAAAATCTTAATTTATCTTATGAAACAGTTTTTATTAGTAACTGCACAAAAATCTGCATAATTTGAAGTTGTATACATTTTATTTTGTAGAAAATTATGCATCAGTTAATTTAAAATTTAAAAATATATACTGAATAATGTTTGACAATTTTCTTGACTTCTGCATCGACAAAGCTCTTTTCCGACTTATGAAGAGAAAAAAATACTACATTATTTGAATTATGTTGCATTAGGTATGTTTTCGCAATTTCTAAATCACGTAAAGCATCGGAAAAAGTGATAGTTTTAATGGGAGTTCCGTTATCGATTTCTGCATCGGAATTGCTATTCATTGATTCCGGTAAATCACCAGTTTCCTTAATTTCAGTTACAAAGAGAGATAGTTCGTTATCACCTGTGACATAATCGTCCCAGGAGTTTTTTCTTTCCATATGACTTCTTCTGAAGGTCAAAATAAAAGATAATTCCTTCATCAATTTCACCACTTTCCACTTGTGGACCTGGAAATCCAGCTTTGCGAAAGTATTTTTCAGCTTATTTTTAGAAAATTACAATTTTTGCTCATTTTTTAAATGATTGTAGCTAATGTCGACATGAGATTTTAAGTGTTTTGTGGTCCAACGCTCTTGTCACATTCACGTAAAATATTAAGGTTTTCCAACATTTTGCCATGCTTTACAACGTTCAAAATCAAGCGTTCTGCAAAACAGAACGTCTAATGCACCTCGTTTCTCTGCATTCTGGAATGAGGACAGATAAGAAAATAATTTCCTGTTTTATCCACGTAACATTCATTATTCATCTGCAAGGATTCACTTATTACTCATCTGTTCCGCACATAATGGATATTGTAAACATTTGAAAAGCAATCTAATGTTTTTCAAAACCAAATTAACATTTTTTTTTCAGTTGTTGAAATAATTCGTTAATTTGTTGCTTATTATTCGTTAAATAGTAGTTTTTGCCTTCATTTTCATTGGGGAGAAAGAAAAATTGTTAAATCTCGAAATTCGTTAAATAAGGGGTTGTTAACCCGAGGACTCGGTGCATATATGTAGATGCACGTTTTTAAGAACTCGCTTTTTGTCGATCAGTTTGGTATAAATTTTGCAATTGATTTTAACTGTAGAACTACCAGAGATCGACAAGACATTTTGTTTGTCATGGTAGTTCTAGTGTTGAACTTATCTAAGATTTATATAAATGAAAGCTTTCATTACCGACAGATGGTGTCTTGTCAAGCTCTAGTAGTGTTTCTAGATGCCTTTTTATTTTTAACACGTTTTTATTCACTCGCTTTCTTGTCTGCTTGTTAGCACGTTTGGTAATAAATTTTGCAATCAAATTTAAACTAACTTCCGAATGAGCTAGTGACTTGAAACTTTAAAAATAGTTTAGAATTTGATGACAGTGCAATATTAACTCTTTTGTCTGTTCGGTATAAATTTTGTCATTGGAAAGTTAGTTTAAAATCGATTACAAAATTTCATACACACCAGACTGAAATGCAGAAATTTTTAAACTCACAACCACAAAGTTTCAGGACAATCTGTATAGGGTTATAAATCTCTATGGGACTAGGAGTAATTTTTTTAATGTGGTATATTAAAAAAAGTATTTAAATCCTTAAACCTATTGTTTTGTCAACAATGTAACAGGCACTATGGGAAAAATGTAACTACTGTTGGTAATTTTCTTCAGCATGTAAAATTTATTTCCGTTTTATGAAACGAAATGAAGAAAGGCATAAGTGATGACAATAACTGTAAAATTCTGGATTTAGAAATTTAGTAATTTTGAAGCAAAATTTCTACGATTTTTAGAGTATAAACAGAATAATTTAATTCATCTCTTAGCTTCCCACATAAAATTTTTAAAATCACAAGCGGAGTTTTATTGTACTAATTGTGAAAATTTATTCGAAAAAAATAAAGCAACGAAAAAGTTAATATTTAAAATTGAAACTATTATTTTTCGTACATTTTTTTATTTGTTTTATTAATGCATCTAGTTTGACAATATGATACTTTACATTTTAAAAGATAGAAAATGAAACATCCATTTCTTCTTAGTATCTGTCTTACATTTTAAAAATAGGTACTTATTTAAATCAGAAAAGTTTCATGAATTTCTCCTCCCCCAAATTCGAAAATTAAGGGACTTCATAGAAACATGTAAAATGGAATCAAAATAATTATCTCAAATGACGATAAATAATTAAATTATTTATAAGAATGCTAATGTACGGCTAATACCTGATGAGCTTAAAACATAACATCTTGTTAAAGCGAAAAAAAAAAAGTTTTACAAGAGATATGCTAATGGGCTAAATCAAATTTCAGACATTAACAAAAATAACTTTTGTATATAAATTTCCTTTTTGCAATAATAAAGCTCAATATCAACTAAAGAAATTACCAATAGTAAAATTTGTCATTAATTCTCTGGCTGCGTGATTCTTTAAAACCACTATTTGGATGCGATGTTTGCAAATAAGTTCTAATGTTTTTCAAAGAAAGTGAAGTGATAGTATATATTACACGATAATAATATAATACAATAAAAATATGCAATCGTAAAAATAGGCACACTGAACTGCGAAAAACGTTGGAGGTAACAGAAAATGGACTGATTGCCAACCCACGGAAATCACGGAATACGCAGCTGGAGGGTTAATATTATATAATCAGAATGATTGATAACTTGAGTGGGATGAATTTCATGACAATTTTCTTTTGTTAACACAAAGAAAACAACCCTTCATTTGGATAGCTAACATATTCTAATTTGAATAAAATCTATATTTTCATTCACAACTAAAATCTTTTTAATACTTTAAAAACCATCTGTATCCTGCCGTCACACGATTTGGACAAAATAAAACAAAATAACAATTTGTTTTAAGGATATTATATTTTTTCCTTTAAACTATCTAAGCAATTATACTAAGCACATTAATTCAAAAGATTTTAATTCTTTGCATACCTGCTGGTACACGATTTAGACAAAATAAAACAAAATAACAATTAGCCGGAGTATATTAAATTTTTGCTTTAAGCTATCTAAGCAATTATCCTATGCCCATTAATTCAAAGCCATATAGCCAAATATGGCTCTTGCGACAATAAACCACACACAAACCAAAACCCATTCATTCAAAAGATTTTAATTCTTTGCAAACCCTCTGTATCCTACTGTCATACGATTTGGGCAAAATAAAACAAAATAACAATTTGCTTAAGTATATTAAATTTTTCTTTTAAACTATCTAAGCAATTATACTAAGCCAATTAATTAAAAGAAAACGATAACGAAGAGCATATGTTCGATTCATTGACATGAGAGTGAATATTTTATCTCTCGGTCATCCGCCGAAATCTTAAAGGATGGGAGAGAGCGAAAAATTGATATTTTGATAAGCCGTTTCCTATCCGAAGACTGGCAGCGGTTTTATTAATAGATCATCTAAAGATGTCGGATTCGACGAAGGTGGACAGGAGTGCTATCCAAACATTTCCTCGAACTGGTGCGTCGGCCGGCCATATAAAACCCTGGTCTTGTGCTCAGGGGAGCAGAGATTCGTGCCCCGGTTGTGCTCAGCTGTTCAGAACCGCACTCAGCTCGACAAGATGTCTCTTCTTCACGAGAAACAAGTCCGTGTGCTGAAGCTGTTTGAGCGCCTCAGCGTTGCAGCTTCTGGAGAGCACATACCTGCTGACCAGATTGACCCCCGTCTGAGTCGAGTAGGTATCCTGCCCAACAGTGCCTTTTTCTCGTGCTTCTTGCCAGAGCATCTGAATGAAGCCAAGGATCTCATCGAAATCTTCTACGGTAAGCGTTCGTCTTTTCAATCAATATAGATATTTTAATGATTCATCAAAATAAAGGCGAATTGTTAGTTTCAAGATAAAAATTTATAATTATTTGATTCCATCAATAATTGCTTCAATGAGACTAATCTATATAGGCTAAACTGTTAAAGTTACTGAACATACTCTGATGTGGTCGTTAAAATTGCATAATTCAATTAAAGAATTCTGGTGTAGTCGTAATAATTATATATTTCAGTTAAAGGATTCTGGTTGATCTATATAGGTTAAACTGTTAAATTTCCTTAACATTCTACTGATGTGCTCGTAATATTGACATATTTCGATTGAAGAATTCTCGTGTATTCGTAATAATTACATATTTCAATTAAAGAATTATGGTGTGGTCGCAATAATTACATAATTCAATTAAAGAATTTAAAAAATGGAATTCTAAAAAAAAGGTATAAATCGTGTATTTAAACAGGGTTTTTTTAAATGAAATATTTGAAAAAATAATAATTTTAAGTTTTCTTAAAACAATATAATCAGTAGGTATATTTAATTGAATTTTTAAACTAAATTAAATAGAGAAATCGGCTTTGACACTTAATAAAGAAGAAAAAGCAACGCGTTATTAAAAATAATATCACGTTATTCCAAAATGCTTATTTATATCTAAATTGTTTATTTAAAAAATTAATGATATTTAAAGTTGAGATGTAACGTATTTCAATATTTTCGAATAAAATTCATTCAAAATATTATTCATTCAGATACTTAAAAAGATTCCTCGAATTTCTCGCGCATCTAATGTTAATTATTCAGAAATTTGCTTACCTTTTTCTCTCTGCTTTCTTGTGTGAACAATTAGATATAAGAACTGAGTGTTCTACAAATGTTTAAGAAGCTAAAAATTTCGACTGTTTTTGAAGGAAATAAATTTTTTTTGTCAAAATTAGAACTAAAAGACCATAGGATTTAATAAATAAACAAAGGGGATTATGGCATTTGCTTTCTAAATTTAAAAGAGTAAGAAAATAATAAGCGATTCATTTCAATTTGTTACGAGAAAATACGATTTTTTTTTTATATTCAGTCATTTTCCTTAAACATTCTTAACTTTTCTATCAAGAACGGAAAATAGTCTTTCTAGTCGTCTTAGTCTTAGAAAATAGTCTTAATAGTCTAGGCTTTTTGCCTTTTTCATCACAAGATAATCTAGTTTCAAATGTCCACAATTTATACACTTCCAGAATGCATAATTATATATAACTATAAATTGCGAATAATATTTAATGACACTTATAACTTTTATGTCCGGTATTTGAATTATTCATCTCTAGATGTCTTGGATTAGTTTATACTCTTTTCATAAGAATCGCTTAAAAACAAAAAACCTGTTTATAGCATCAATTCTTTTTACAAAAAGGGAATTCTATTTATTTCAAAAGGGGCCAAGGACTTCGATGACTTCATTCATCTAGCTGAGCAAGCTCGCACCTTCGTGAACTCCACTTTGTTTGCTTTCGCTGCCGAAGTCGCCATCTTGCATCGTGCTGACAGCCGAGGCATCATTGTTCCACCAATCCAGGAAATCTTCGCTGATAGGTTCGTTCCTGCTGACACACTCATCAGAGCTTTCTCTATCGCTACAACCAAGCCCTCCGGAGATGAGGTATAATTACCAATCTCTGCTTCATCTCAGAAAACCAACTTTAAGATGAAAATTTTAAAGTAAATTACATTAACAACAAAATTAAAAATAGTATTCTTTTTTTTTTTAAATTTTAGAGTGACGTTATCGTCGATGTCCACGAAACTGGTAACATTTTGGATCCCGAATACAAGCTTGCCTACTACAGAGAGGACATTGGTGTGAATGCCCATCACTGGCATTGGCATGTTGTCTACCCATCCGTGTATGATTCCGTTTTCTTCGGAAAGAAGAAGGACAGGACTGGAGAGCTTTTCTACTACATGCATCAACAGATGTGTGCTAGGTATACATTTATATTTTAGATATCTCGTAATTATCGTTTTCATTACATATTAATTCCGATAAATTTCATCATTTTTCCTAGTTATCTAAATTCTTCGTTATTCACGCTCTTTCGAATTTTTCTCTTAAATCTGCTCTTTCTTCATATTGTGATTTGTTCATTTTTAGTCTTGCTTAATCCAACTCTTATGAGTCATTGTTTCATTTAATTAGATTAATTCATTGAAGGAAGAGCTTCAGATGATGGAATGAAGCAGATTTTAAAAACAATGAAAGCAACTGAATTTTCTCCCAACATTTTGAAAAAAGTTTTCATTGTTCTTCGTTTTCATGTTTTAGTAAACTTCTCAAAGAGGATGGCAATACTTTCACTGTCATTAAAAGTTCTGCCTCCTTTGTCTCCTAAGAGGCATAAAAGTAGCTAAAATATAAAATTTAAGAGAATAAAATTTTGACTATAAAGAAACCCATATTAAGATTTACTATTACGAAATTCTCCCTGTCTTTCAGATACGATTGCGAACGATTGTCCAACGGTTTGACCCGAATGGTTCCTTTCCACAACTTTGAAGAACCTTTGGAAGGTTATGCAGCTCATTTGACCCACATTGCCAGTGGACGTCACTATGCTCCTCGACCTGACGGTTTGGCTCTGCGCGATTTGAGACAAGTCGATGTCCAGGACATGCAGAGGTGGACTGAACGAATCTTGGAGGCCATCCATCTTGGCAAGGTTACCGATTCTCACGGAAATGATATTCCTTTGGATGAAGAACATGGCGCTGATATTCTGGGCTCACTCATTGAATCCAACCTTGAGTCCAAGAACAAGCAATTCTACGGCAATTTGCACAACTGGGGACACGTCATGATGGCTTACATTCATGATCCTGATGGTCGATTCAGGGTACGTTTGTCTCCAGTATAAACTTTTCTACATATTTAATGTTGACTTAGACAAAGCATCTTAAGTTTTGAACACTTAGACTTATTTAAAGTAATATTATAACGATTAAAATTTTATAAATTCAAAGTAACTCTCTATTGCTGAGAATTTCAAACATTTCAAAGAATATTTGGAATGTAGTTTATCATTACTATTAAAAGTACATTATATATATCTAAATGGTCCAAATATTAAAATTTTTGGACCTAAATGCATTAAGAAGTTTTAATATTTTTCAGGAAACTCCAGGTGTTATGACTGACACTGCTACCAGTCTTAGGGATCCTATTTTCTACCGATTCCACAGATTCATTGATAACGTTTTCCAAGAATACAAGAAAACACTTCCAGTATATTCTAAGGATAATGTAAGTTTTTAGCTTTTGTGTTGAAAATAATTAATCTAAAGTTAATTGATGATATGGGTATCTTAACTCTTAAAATATTTCATAATATAATAGCAACTAAACGTGGCTTTTTAAGAGTTAATCCAAAAAAATTTTCTAAATGATATATGAAATTCTATATGGATTTTTAAGAATGTAATTAAAAGCAATAATTATAAAAATTGCCAATAAATCATAAAAAAAATATTCAAATTCAGGACTTTGAAGGCCATAGTAAACACATCAATAAAGTTTAAAAAATAAACCTGAAGAGCTTATCATATGTTATAATATTCCTGGATATTTTCTTTATTTTATGTTCATAATTCCTTCTAGACTTCTGATTTGTAGTATTAGAAGAAATAAAAAATCATACAGAATTTTCTAGTTTTTAGACTTTCTAGTTAAATCAGATATTTCATACTCATTTTAGTAATACAATGCATTTCCTCTACTTAGCTGAACTTCCAAGACATCCAGGTTACTGAAGTTAAGGTCAATGCTAAGATTCCCAATGTCATCCACACCTTCTTCAGGGAAGATGAATTGGAACTGAACCATTGCATGTACTTTGGAAGCCCAGGATCCGTTAGGGTAAGTTTTAATGTTCCATTATTTGGTAGGACAAAATGGTTTCTGATATGTTACGATACTGTAAATATTGAAAACGAGACTAAAAATTATGTCCTATGTCTTTTAGTTGCTCGGATTATTCGAATTCAATAAGAGATATATAAATTTGAGGTCAATTTTAATTGGTCTTTAAATTCAAATTCATTTTAAAAAGAAAAAGTCAACTATATTTTAATTTTAGAAAACGCTTTAATATAAATTTATTTTTATATATTTGCTAGTAACGTTTCCATTGAAGTCAGTCAAATAAGCTATTTCTATATTTTCTAAGTTACTGCAATTTATAAATAATTTACTGCATTAATTTCCACAGCTCTGATTAACTTAAATAAAATTAGAGTAATATTTTACATTTTTGATTAAGTAATTAATCAAATGTAACTTCATTGTTCTTTTAAAACTTTCTTTCTTGAAACATGATTTCAGTTCATTGCATTGACCTTCATTGTTTGAAGTAACTTCTTTATATTTTTACAGGCAAGATATCACCATCTAGACCACGAATCTTTCTCTTACATCATCACCAGTGTTAACAACAGCAATGAAGAGAAGCAAGGAACAGTAAGAATCTTCTTGGCTCCTAAATATGATGAGTTGGGTAACATTATCCCATTGGATGACCAAAGGCGATTGTACATCGAAATGGACAAATTCCACGTTGACTGTAAGTTACTGTTTCTATTCGAATGCATATAAGCAATCAAATTCCAAAATCCATCAACTTGTTAATTTAAGTCATGAAAGAATTATCATTTTCAATTCAAACATTAAACAACGTCATGAAGGGGCAACATTAAATTCATTAAACATTAAAAGCATGGATAAATTTTATGTGCTAAATAAACAGCAAAATCTTAAGTGCTTAATAGTTGATATTTAAAAAAAAATCTCTTCATTTCATTATTCATTAAACATGATGGCCAAATTAAACATTTAACTGATTTAATATTCACACATTATTTCACATGCTAATGCATGTTAAGTTAAATTATTTACTGTCTTATTGCAGTGCGTCCTGGCAAGAACACCATTGTGAGGAGTTCCACTGATTCCAGCGTTACTATCTCTTCCACATACACCTTCAAAGAGCTGCTGCATGGTGAAGATTTGGACAACGACCGCACTGAATTCTGTAGCTGCGGCTGGCCCCAACACTTGCTTGTCCCCAAAGGAAACGACAAGGGAATGACCTTCGATTTGTTTGTTATGATCTCTGACGGAGAAAAGGATAGGGTAAGTAATTTCTCTCCAGTTTTTTATTTCCTTTTATGATGAATGATTTAAAAGAAAAATTAAGTTTAGTAGTTTTGTAAAGTTCCTTTGAACAGAGAAGACTTCAAATCAATATAATCGAAGATCGGTTTCGATTTATTATTGAAGTTTGGCCTATAATTGAAATCCTTAATGATAAAATTACGTAGATGTAATTAAATGTCGAAAATAATTTTTGACCCACATAATTATTCCATCCAAAATGGTATTCCAGTTATTGAGTATTCATTGATAACTGTTTAACCAGTTAACTGTTTTTGACGAGTATACTCGTCATGGAAAAGTACAACATTTTGCATTATGACGAGATTATTCGTCAGGAGTGATAATTAATCGGGAGACACAAGTATATTTTGCATAGGAGCTACAATTAACAGATAATTAGTTAGGAGACACAATTTAGATACTCATTTTGCGAAGAGGTCGAAGCAATTAACTGGTTTCCATGAAATGAAAACTCAGAATAAATCAATCGCAGTATTCCTTTTTTTCAGATGCAAATTACTGCGAGTTTGAGGGTTTTACATAATTTCCTTGAGATTAATATTCTAAAGTTATGATCCACCATCCTTAAAAGAGCGATCAAGTCAATTATTGGGGTCGTCAAAACTATGATAGATTCTTCAATACTTCTAAACAATATTAATTCGATAACCTCAATTTCAAATATTTCATTAGAATTTACTAAACAGTTAATGAACAAACAGAATTTCGTTTTAATTTAACTGATGCAAGCTCATATGTAATTTAATAACGTAAGAAAAGTTGCCGAAATGGATTTATTTTGAGAATTAAATGATTTTTTACATGTTATTAGGTACCACCAAGCGAAAACAGCAAGAAGCTCTGCAACGATGCTCTCAGCTACTGCGGTGTCATGGATGAGAAGTACCCAGACAAGAGAGCCATGGGTTATCCATTCGACCGCACGATCACAGCTGAAACCCACGCCGAATTCCTCTCACCCAACATGCGTGTTTCCAACATCACTATCCGATTCCAAGATTAAGAGCCATGCAAGCTGCACTCAAAAACAAACTTATTCAATTATCAAAATATTTTTGGACTGACTTATCAAAAAAGACAAGAATCCTTTGTAAGATTATTTAAGAGACAATAAAAATGACCGACAGCTAAAGAAAGTTTGGCTCGTTCTTTACCAAATTCATAATATTTCGAATGTACATCTTGTAATTTAGTCTATGTTCAATTCACAAACTACCGATCTTGAATCTAAAAAAATTCTTCAAATTTCAAAAACAATTTAATTCTATTTTTTTATTATTTTAATCATTAACAATTACTTTTTATATATGGGATATACTTAAGTCATATTGTTATTTAAAATTTACAAAATGATTTTAGCAAATAAATTTAAGAACAGCAAAAAATAAGAAGTATAAAATAAACATTGCAATCAATGTTTGCTTTTTTGCATTGCTGCTGCAGTATTAGCAGACATCAAAAATTAAATATAATTCATACGGATTTTATTTTGAAGTTGAAAATAATTCCCAAAACTGATTTTAGCAATGTTCTGTCAGTTATAAATGTTTTATGATTAGGAAAATATTTTTTTTAATTACTGTAGATATTTATTCTGAATCTGGAAAAGAAATAAAGCAACATGTTTAATGAAAACTACAACAATAAAATGCTAATAAACGGTTTTAAGAATAATTATTTGCGCCACTGTATTCATTTAATATCTCTTGGAGAATGTATTTTTTAAATCCTTCCTCGTTATTGAATACTGTATTTGTAAAAAATATCATATAGAAGAAATTGTGAAGGAAATATTGTTGAGATAATCATGTTATCTGAGCACAGTTATGCGTTCACGACAATTCTAAATTCAAGAAAAGTTTTCCTTCATCAGTTTTTAGCATGGCATGTTTATATTCAAGATATCAACACACACATATAATTGCCGGAAGTATTTTCTATCAATCCAGTTGAATTCCACATTCTATCTTGCTTTATACTTAAGTATACTTATTTTTTCAGCTGTACAATGAAATTGCAGGTGAAAAACGGCGATTTGATGGAAGCAAAAGCATCGTATTTAACAAAGCGTAGTAATAGTAATAATAAAATTCTATATGAATGTAAAAGATTCCTCCTCAGATTTCGAACCGAAGCAATTTTTCTGATCACGGTATTAACTTCTTTGCTTTGAGAAACAAAGAAATCGCATCCCAATTATTCCATATAATTTGGTGGGTTACATTATTAAGTCATTAAATACCAAGGTTTCTGACGTAAAATAACCCTGAAGGCCAAATTTTGTATCAAGTAATAAGAAATATTAAAAACTGCTATCGTCATTCTTATATGAATTGCATATAAAAAGCCATAATCTCTCCGATACAAGGATGCATCTAATTACAGAATTTTTATTATCTTTAAAAGACAAACTTCATTTAAATAATTTAAATGTCAAGTTTAATGCAAAAATAAAGGCTCGAATCTGTACGAGTTATGTAATATATATATATAATTCACATGCCCAAGTTTTAATAACATAAGCTTTTATAATTATTCACAAATGTTGCATTTAAATAAAAATTTAAAATCATTCGCGATTTAATACATTAAGAATAAATAAATCGCCACTTTACCAGAGCGGAGACAAAAGGGCACGTGCAATCGATCGTTTTGGAATGCTGAGCAGTATTGTGCTTAGACAAGTGAAACGGATTCCGTCGTATTAAAACCTTACAATAGAGCTTGCATGTTAGTTATTAGATTTAAATAAATTATCCGCTGGCGATCGAAGATTTAAAGAAAAATATGTTACTTTTCCGATTTAATTAATTGTAATGATATTCAAAAAAAAAATCACGAAACTAAGTATGAAAATCTAAAGTAGAGCGCTCTACATATATGAGCTAAAAATATTACAAATTATAATAAATAAAAAAAAAATGTTTTTTCATGGCGATATATCTCAAAATAAGAACTATTACAGTATTCCGTTATATAAAGTTTACACCGGATGTTCTGTGTGAGAAACAAATGTTGTCCGCAATGAGTTAATTCTTTTAATAAAAGTGAATGAGAAATGAGAAGATCATAACAATTTAAAGTAATCTCTGTACAAAAAAACATTTAAATGAAATACACATTCTTTACTTTTTAACAGAAAAGAAGTGAATTGTTTATATCAAGATTTAAAAATCATTTACGAAAATGTTATTTTTTTTATCAGAATTAAACTAAAATGTATTAAAAAATTATGCTCGGTATTAAATTCAAACGTCAAATTTCACTAAAACGTCAGTAAAATGAATTTTAGGCCGAGGTAGGCCAGATATTCACATTAAAACATTTTACAAATTAATCCCTTACTTAAAAATTCAGGTTTATGTCTTCTAGCAAGTTGCAATCAAACACTACATATTTCTTTTCTAGACCTCTGAAGGAAAAAAAAAAGTTTTAACAAATAATCTTTTATAACTTTAAAATTTTCAAACTTCTGGGAAATTTAAATCGCATATTTTCATATTTAATTCAGTTAATGATTTTATGAGAGAATTTCAAAATGAATCAATCTATTACAACTTAGAAGAAAATTATTTTAAAATAATCGAATTAAAAGTTTCAGTATGTATAGTATAACCTAAAGATAAAAATTCTTAAAATCAATGAGCTTGAAATTTACAATTTGAGACGATATTAGTGGCAACCCCATTTAAATATGAAAAATTAGTAATATGATCCATAAAATAATATGATTGAATTTAAAAATACATGAAATTACCAACATTACAACACAATATTTCATAAAACAGCTTTAATACATCTATTTTATAAAGAATATGTAAACAGAAATCAATTGCAGAGCATAAAATAAACGGAGAAAAGAATATTTTCTGCACTTAACATGAAAAATGAGCATATGTATGGAAAATACATAAGTTAGAAACATACAACAGTTCTGTGCATAAGCAGACAAGTGCAATGACATCAAATAGAAACAAATAGGACCAAGAAGTTTTCAAATATCAAAAAGATTGAATTCAAATGCTGATAAACATTTTATTATTATTATACGATAGAAATCAGTAACTACTTGCAGTATAAGTAGCACAACTCAAGTGTTTTTAAATCAAATAAACTACAAGTATATAAGTTAATTATCTTAAGATTATAGAAACTTCTTGACCCTAGTTTTACACATAACAATATTCGCTTCAAATACAAAAGAAAAAATCATTTTACAACATCATTGATTTCACTGGTGTGAAGGAGCATTATAACAGGGATATTCAATAAAATACTTTTAAACTTCCAATTTCACCAACAAGGGTACAACCATATAGTTATCCTTTATTTATATCTGTCAGATATTATATTAGTTCTCTTGACTAGACATGATTACAGTAAATAAAATAGAGAAAAACCTGTGTGCTTTAAATACTTATACATAATTGTTGGAGAAAATGAAAAATGTATCATGACCTAAGTAGATGAAGCAAATAAAATATACAGTTTAAAAATTCTTACACTTTATATTAGTAAGTTTTAAACTGCATAAATTAAATCTTTAATAAAATGAAAAGGTTATGGAAAAAAATCCTGAAAAGTTCTTTATGCTTATTTGCATTCAAAACAGGCACATGAAAACGTTTAACACACATATTATATCTACTTTATATGCACCATAATTTACAACGTATATAGTTCTTCCAGAGCCTTAACAATATAATACATTCAAAACACTAAATACATCAAATGTTGTATCTGTAACGGCTTACTTTTTGTGGAAAAAATTAAAACAATACTTACAAAACAAATATATAAATAAAGGACATATACTAGATTTGATATTAGCAAAACAATCTGAAGATTCAGCTGTGAAACATTCATGATACTTAAAACTGCGATTTTATATCTACATATAAAAAGCTAAAAACCTTCTACTCTAAAATGCAGCTTGATTCATTTCTATATATGTTTGTTTTAATGAAAAAAGTAATTGCAATTGGTAAATTATTTTCAAACACAGAAATACGTCCTCAATCTGTATAATATTAATAACATGACAAGATACATGAATATACAAAATACTTAAAAATTACGTCCATTCTGGAATAATCTTATATAGAAGAACATTAATAAGATGAAAAAAAGCAAAATTAAAGAGCATGCGTTCTTACACTATAATAGATTTTGGAGGGGGAAAAAAAAATAGGTTGGAGGAATTATAACAAAAAATTACATCAGAAAGTAACCTAGTGGTTTTTAAAACTACTTTTGCTCGAAATTCGTTTATATTTTAGGAATTCGAGGTGAAAAATTTTCATTAATCTATAAAACAAAAAACCAGCATAATCTTTAAGAAACAGTCAACGTAAATTAACCTCTGCCCCCCCCCCCTCAAAAAAAATCTTTCAGATTCCACAGGATATAGAGTACCATTTATCTAATGCATTTCATATATTCAGATCCATGACAATCAAATATTATTCGGTAATATAGTATTTTCCCAAAATATTGAGTAATTTTAAAGTATTTTTTTTTACTATGCAACACAAACCATTATAATTAATTTACAAACACTTACACAATCAGTGAAGATGCACATATCTATCAAATGAATATCTATGATACATTTTCCTATTGTAATATGACTTTAAACATGTTGCACACACAGAATAATAACAAAGTTCAACAAAAATGGTAGAGCTGAAGAAGTGGTAAGAAAGAGATGTAATTAAAAAAAATGACTTTTTAAGAGCAGTAATTGGGGAGAAGGTAGGTCTTTAGTGGTCATGTATTTGCAGCGCATATAAAAGTGGTATTTTTTTTATAAACAAATAAATGGAAAAAAAATGGAAAGAAAACAAATAATTTGCCTTTGGAAATAAAAATGAGAATCAGAATTGACAGAAGCAAAATTTTCATTATCCATAACTACTTTCAACCTTTCAAACAAAATATTTAAAATGGTAGCAATCGCTCACAAAGGTTAACAGAATTTCATTTTAAAATGAGTTTTAAGTTTTTGTAATAGGTGGCTTATGCAAATGTGAATTAACAAAAATATATGATTGAAAGTCAATAAAGATCTACCATTGTTTCTCAAAAAGAAAGGAATATCACAGATTAAAACATTCAGTCCTTTACAGTCTAACAAATGCTCAATGTTTTCTCTTTAACCCCCCCCCCAATTAAAATTTTGTAACTTGATACTTCACAATCCCAGAAAAGCATGAATTTATTTTCACATGTTTTGATTGCAAAAAGTTCTCATCATAAATTTTACTTTTAAAGAATGATAAATTATTAAAGGACATCATTTATTTTATAATATGCATGATATTAAGAAGGACATCCCTTTAAAAAGCACAATTCTACTTTAGAATCAAACTAAGAGAACTGGCCAAGTTTGTTACAGACTGTAACTAATAGCAGAACAAAAAGTTTTGAATAATTTAATTCCATGTTACAAACCAAAATTAAAAAAAAAATGATGGAAAAATGTCCTTAAAAATATTTCAACAGCACAAATATCGAAGAACTAAAAAAGGACTTGTGTTTCATTTGGCAATATTTAATGTCAACTTCAGGAATTAAATAAAAAATGCAAACAAATTAGAGAAATGAATATATATAAGGCCAATCAATTAAATTATTTAAATAAAAAATTATTTCTTACTGCAACAGAAGTACCTAATAGGTGGGAGAAGAGTGAAAGTGTAAATTTAAAAACAACATACGAAGTAATAACTTATAAAATCAACTGATATTCAAAAAAATAATCCAGCATTTTATAAAGTCAAAATGTTTTCATAATATACTTCCTTAACTACCACTTTTAAAATGAAAATTTTAGAATTTATGTTACTAAAAATGACTCAATATTATAAATGGGTTTTTATAGTCGTTAAGACATACTTAAGATGCAATTTCCCTTTGCTTGTTTAATATATTATTCCTGTGATTTTTTGAGTGGTATGTAACTGTATTTAATTTTAATATGAGCAACAGTGTTTTGTGAAATAGTTCAGAACATGGAAAACTGGCACAAACTTTAGCCATAACAAATTACTGTTTCATCAGTCTTTCTGTAATAAGAACCGACTAAAATTGATTTATTTACTAATGGCACATTATGCTCGTATAAAGAATAATAGTTTATTCTTAATTCCACAGAATAACTATACTATAAAGCCTAAATATCTGAAACATGTAACGATATTAGTAAGATCGCTTGATGAATGATCCTTTTCTTAATTAGTGGACAATGAATTATTACGTTTAAAATAATAAATTAACGCTTTACCAATTAAAACGATATCCTGAAATACAAGATTTCATATAATTCTAAATAGATTAAATATATATGATTTACTATATTATTTTAATCCTCAAACACGAAGTCAATACTAAAAGTATTTCATTACAATAGGGAAGAAAACTTAAAAATAGATTAAAAACGCCCACTAAAACAGTTTCACATAGTATAATTCAGAAACGAAAAAAGAAAAAAAAATCAATATTAAATACCTACATAAACATGTAACTTGCGTAAATGTTTAAAGAATCAAGCTTCTTTGAGCTAATCTGCAACAATCTTTTCAATACAATTTTGAAATCCCATAGAATATTATTTATTGAGTTTAAATAAATAGCAAAATAAATCATAACTGAAATAAATCTATATTTTTCTATCATTCGCTTATTGATAATTACCGTTATATTAAATAAAATTATTAAGCAAAAGATGGATAATGATAATCAAAAACTAGGCTCGCATTACTTAAATTTTAAGTATCTTAACTCTTTTCAAAATGTTTGAAGATCTAATAACAAATCTTGATGAATTAACTTCATTTTTTCCATGGAAGAAGAAATCCATGATTTATGTATGCTATGGATTTAATTCAAATATTTCTTTTTCCATCTGACAGTGAGACATGTATACAGCTGTTCGGAATATTTTCCTTCACACAAAAAGAATAAAATTTTATGTACAGGTTTGAAAATTACTTCAAAAGGGTCATAATGTATCTAACACTGAACTCAAATAGAAATGAATATACAATTATCTGAAACCTGAATTTACCACATGAAAATCCTCATCCATCGATCATAATGTAAATATGTTAACAGTAATATAATGGAACTTGCGTAGTTATCAAAGTGTTAAAATAATATAATAATCACTTTTACTACATGCAGTAAATTAGGCAATAAGACAACAAGCTAAAATATGTTCAGCCACTGTTAGTTTACACTGTTTCTTAAAATATTTTCATGGCTAGCCTGTTGATGAACTCACCATTTTAAAAACGTTTTAGCAATCTACAACAGATCTTAAAAACCAAATCCACAAATTACTGAACATGCTGGGAAAAGAATAAAATATTAATGAAGCCAAATCCTTTGTAGGCAAACGATAAGAAATTACACCTAGGAGATAATAAGGAAGATGGCATACGAGAGAATGTGGGAGACAAAATGGGGAAAAAAATACAACCAAAAAAGATTAAGAGTTTTTAATGCCATTACGCTTTCTACATGAAATGAAACTATTGACTTGCTTTTATTTTACAGTGGCATAGATATGGAACTAATCCATGTAAGGTTCCATAACTTAAGTTTTCAAATTAATTCTGCTGGAAGACTATAATTAGTTTGAAATTATATTAAATTACTGGGTCCTCAATGTTTCTCAAAATAATGAATAGATCATAATTACAAAATGTTTATCATTGTCATCATGTATTTAAATCCAATCCAGATCATACATTTCAAACTAAAAGATGTTTAATGATTTATACTGATGGACATTAACACATCTTCGTTTTTAACAAGTAACTATTTGTTAGATATTAATCATTTTATAAACCCTTTTCTTAAATACTTTTCATTAATCAAATCACTATTGATACATATTTAAAAAGGTAAGAAATACAAGGAATCGCTCAAAAATAGATAAAATACATTCATTTTTTAAACAATGGAACACTGAACAACATATGAAGTATACATATAAATACGTAAGAAATCTTACCAATGAATACCTTCAGAGAACCAGTGAAAATAATAAATCAATTTTGTGCTAATAAATGAAAATTTAAAATAAATAGAAAGGGAAATCAGCAGAACTTGGTCCAAGTTATAGAATGACATTTATAAAAAATTACTAACTTTCAACAGCTACGAAAGTTGCACAACATAAATATTTGATTTATGCAGGACAACCTCCATCTTTCATAAAAAAATATGTTAATTTAAAGATAGAATTTTTAATCTTTTGATATATATATACATGCTGTTCAACACGATTTCAAATAAAATAGAAATCGGAAAAAGTACAAATTACTTTCAGAAGTATTAGAAAATAATGCAATCAAAACGGATATTTAAAACCTTGAAAAAATTATTTGCTTGTGAAAATGAATGAAATAAAATACAAAGTATGAAGTTATGAATAATAGTACTTCACAATTTTCATATTAAAACCATCTACAGCAATCAAAACATATATTTGCCTTTATAAATAAAATATTAAAACACATTTTTGCATAAAAAATGTCATGGAATTTCGCACATTCAGTTATTGAATAATATGGATTGAAATAATAAGAAAAAATGCAAAAATAACAATAGAATAAAGGCTCATCTTTAAAAAAAAGTGAATCATAACATACTAAAATATGATACCTAGAACACAACTGGTATTAAATTATGATAGTTTAAAATGAAACACAACGTAAGAAACAACTTACACAATGATTTACATATGCAAGAAAAATTCCATTCAAATAAAAAGTTTTAGCTTTCACTTTACTATACATAAGACCATCTTCAGTTAAAGTTGCACAACCTTCATATATTTATATAACGATAAGGTAATAAGTGAAAATGTATTTTAGAAACATTAAATAGACCACACACATATCAATATCTTTGCACGAATTACATTATTATAATATATGCCTTCATGAAATATAAGCCGACTATTAATAGGAAAATAAGCAACGTTTGCATGACCTAGCAAAATTTTAAACTTCCTCAATTTTTCAAAGAAAACATCATAACCAAGAATGCAACATTCTATAAATTAACTTTAACTTTAAAATATGGAAGAAAATAAATGTTAGAATAAGAAAAATGATCAACAGTATCGCATTCTCCGCGTTTGAATAAGTAAGACTTTCAAAATTTTCATTTAATATTTACAGTAATAAAAAGAACTTCATTCTGCATGAGAACTTTACTGAAGAATAACATAAGCTCCGTAACATGTTTATAGATACCGCAAGGGTCTATCATGAGCACATATATCTGAATTACAAATGAACTTGATATTTCATATATTTATGCTTAAGAAACCAAGAAACAACAAAACACTTATAAGCATTGAACCACAGCAATATTATATCAGTACACTTAAATATCAAGAGTTCTAAATACACGCAACATCATATAATTGAAAACAATTCAACTCAACAATATTTTAAATATACATTTAAGAATAAATCATGGAAAGTTACTGAGGATTTCTTTAAATCGATAAATTACATATAAGATAGTTTATATGATCCACACTATTTGTCATTAATGAAAACACTACTGGTTCAATGTGTAATTCAGAATAATTTTAAACATAATCATTCTACAGAAGAAATAAAATGACACTTTCATTCGCTAATGAACAGTTGGTCGCAGATGATTTAATACACACATTTGCAGCAGATATATTACAATGCTACACTGCTTTGAAACTAAATATTCTTGAATATAATCAAAACAGACTAGAAATTTTTTTTTCTAGAATGTATAAATAAACTACATAACTTCTTCACCAACAAACAGTAATGATGATCTAATTGTTACAGAGAAATCAGACTAGATTAACATAAATGTGACAATATTTAGGAGGTGCATTATTTGACCTCAGATATGATTTAGGGCACAGTAAGACGTCCAACCAAATGCATTAAGATGAAATATGAAAGGTAGATCATCGTAGATCACTAATATTTGCTTCAGAACCAAAGAGCTCCACAACTTGTTTTTGATAATGATCAACATTTCGACTCATAATCGCCATGCAAGGTCCTAATAGTCGTTCGAAAGCAGCAACATCAAGAACTAAAAGAAAATGATCAAAACATAACTAAGATTAATTTTAAAATTGCATTTACGACATCAAAATTTAAATCATTAATATATTTAATGGAGTCAATTTAAGCTCCTGTGATATACGCCAATTGCTTCACAGTCAATTCATTTTGAAAATCACTGTGCACCACGCAGAAGAAATGACATAATGCATTAGATCACTTGCAGTTTAAAGTTAAAACAACATGCGACCATCATAAATTGAATCCGCTCCATTAGATTGAAATTAATGCTGTTAAAACTTACATGCAAGTTTCACATTTCCAACAGCATAAGCTGAAGCAGCACGGGGTTTTTGGGTAACCAAAGCTAATTCTGGAAGGAAAAAAAAAACCATACATATAATATGCATATATAAAGCAATTATAATTACAAATTTGAAGCAATATGTATGAATGCAAACGAGAAAGGGTACATAGAGTTTTAAAGTATCTAAAATTATGAAACTAAAATTTGAAAATAATTATGATAATTCAAACCCTAATTTTTTCAAAAGAATAAAGTTTTTCAAATATTTGATATTATGACGAGCTGAAAAGTTATGATAAACAAGTTGAATAATCGTAACATAGTAACATTTTGATGCAAAATTATTAGGATTATAATAAAAACATTTTTTATTTTTTACTCTACTTTTAATAATGTGACGAAATCACTGGGATAAAATTTCGCCGCATTTTTATAAAAGATGGAAGAAATGAGACAAATCGATGCAATATAGTACTAAAAACAACGCTACTATTATCTCCATTTAAAAATCTTATTTCTTAAAAGATGGAAATAAAAAATATATATAATCATTTTACCTCCAAAATATTGCCCCTTTGTGAGTGTAGTAACTTCCATTTCTACTTCTTTATTATCTTCAGTCTTAAAAAAGAAAAGGGAATTACGAGAGTTAAAGATCATACATGAAAAGAAAACTAGAATTAATTTATCTTTAACTATGATTTTAACTACTGCTGTTACCTGTTTGATCATAGTGATTTTCACATTCCCATCTTCTATGAAATACATACCATCTGCTTCATCACCCTAATCAGAAAATATAAATAACATATATACAGTCAGAACAATAAACAAAGTAAACTTTTCGCAGTTACAGATCAGAAAATATATAAAAAAAATCATACAGAGCATTAATCTCTTCCACAGTCTCATTTTATTAAATGCACTTTAAATAATAAATGAAGCAAAATATTTTAATGGAAGATTGACACTTATGAAAAATTCAACAGCCCTCGCTGAAAATGAGAAATTTAGGAACAATGTATGGTAAAATACAAAGCAAGAGAAGGCATGCCGATTATATTCTGACGATGAAGCAAGTAGTAAAAAACTTTAAAAAAATGCTACTTTTCAGTTGTTAATAATCAACGAAGGGAAGGAAAGAGGATTATAATAGGTCTATAGCAAAAGATAACCACGAATAGCTAATTCCCTTTAAAAGAGAGCAGGAATGGGAATTTTAAAGGAGAAATATCTACATATATGGTAAGATATATATAGATATATATTTCATTAAAAGTAAAATATCGTGAAATAATGCGATAAAACGTACGCATAGAAATTACAGTACAGCTATTTCAGTATACAATGAACCCATGCAATTTAATGTGTAAGAGCATTTGCCGACCTTTTCTATTTTTGAGAAATAAAACATCTATGTAAATTTGAACAAATGAAAAAATCTTTTGGGTCGAAATTCAGCATTCAACAACTGAAAAAAGTTGTGATTGATAAACGGACATTCTTAAAGAATTAGTTAGAAAATATTTTGATTTCTGGTATGAGGTTAATAAAATTCTATTTCCCAAATGAATTTATCTTATTAGGCTCTTTTCCCCATTTTCAAAGCAATAAATTATATATAAAATGTACTCAAGTCCGATTCAGATGGAAAAATGATTATATTTAATTTAGTTTCATTAAAAGCAGTTTATTACTTTTTCTTGCACTAGTAATGTTTGAGCCCTGCCATAATTAACATTAAACTATCAATTGGCCATCACAATTAGGCATGAGGGAGGACTCTCTCTCTCTCTCTCGTATATAATGTATTTTGTTCGAAGCAGAATGCAGGTTTGAAGCAGTGAAGAGACTTTGTATTTTTAATTTCGTTTTATTCTCTAATGGGAGACAGGCATGATTTATTTACAAAAAGGCGCAGAGCGGCACAAAAGCTAAAATAAAGAAGGAAGGCAGAAACAAATGATCACTAGTTTTATATAACGTGGGATTTCCGGCCACGCGCCAATTCAATACAAGTGTTGACCTTTGTCACGGGCATCGAAGGGATCACTTTCACTTGTTACTTAGATTGATTGTGCAGTACTTTTTACACAGCTTCATAAGTGGAATGATGTCAGGAAATAAAAGAATGTTTTACTATGGGCTAAATTAAGAAAGTTTTGGAAATCAATTTGGTTTAAATTAAGAATTTAAAATATCCTTACATGTGTGAGTGTGTGCGTGCGTGTGTGTTTAAACATTATTTTATGTGAAGTAGAATGCAGGTGCAACAAGCAATGAAGAGACTTTGTATTTTTAAGTTAGTTTTATTCTCCTCTCGGAAGGCAGGCATGATTTATTTACAAGAAGGAGCGGTCACGGCACGTCCGCCACAGCGCGGCACAAAAGCACAAGTCGGGAAGAAGCGAAATAAATTATCTCTCGTCTTATATAACATGAGATATGGATAGGGAAAATACTTTGTTTACAGTGCTACTATATTATTAAGATTCTAATAGGGATTTCTGCCGCATGTCAATAACAAGTAAGGAAAACACATGGATCTTTTAAAAAGAATGTGTTTATTGGACATTTTTCTAGCCCTTCACACGGAGCGTGAGAATGTGGCGGCGTTTAGCCGATTCAGCAATTTTATAAAGCTTCTCTTGAATTAATTAAGTAGAGAAAGTGGAATTGGATCAAGAAATAAGAGAATGAACTTACTATGGGCTAAATTAAAATAAAACTTTGTAAATTAATTAGAATTGAAATCAGAGTTTAAAATATCATTACACATTTTTATTCAGATTGAGGCATGATTTGCAAATGAAATAAGGCGAATTTAAGCTTATTTATACAGCCATGTTGCTAAAGGAAACATGGAGTTTGTTCCATCCAGTCTGGTACTTCAAAAAGCAGTGTTAGAACTAACAAGCGAAAGTTTTTTTTAATATAGTTGAAACTAATTAATATAGTTAATTTACATTAATACTAGAACTATATATGATACTGGCGTACTATTTAATGCCTTAAAAACATTTCTATTTCCTCTGCTTCTTTGGCTTACAGGCCTCAATTTTGAAATGAAACAAGTTTTCTTCTAAGCAAAGAATTAAATAAAATCAATGTGATACAAAAGTGTTTATAAAATTCTACTTCAATGAGAACCGAAAAGAATTAGACAACAAGAAACTGAAGTTCTATTTATTTAGGAAGTAGGTCATTGCAAATTCACCATTCCTTTACCACAGCATTTTTCATATTCGACAAATGGAAGAAAGATTTGATGATTCCTGAATTCAATCAACAGATATTTATTTATACTAATACCATTCCACAAATGGTATATTGCTTATATGTAAAGTATTTATGTATAGCATTCCAGACCAACAATTTCTGCATGTGGTTGAATACTGTTATTTATTTCCTAGCTTAACCCATCTGATTAACTTGAAATTATGAAAATGGCTTTCATTAACCTCAGTACAATACATTCTAGAATAAATAAAAGCAAGACAAAAATTTTGAAACATTTTGCATATAGAAATGACAAATGCTTAAATGGTCATTTCTTACCTGTTTAATAATGAGTTCACCATCGGCATAAGCTTTGGGCATCAGTGCATCGCACAAATTCATTCTTTCATAGTTCTAAAAAGAATTATAATAAAAAAAGGCTTTTAATATTAAATACATTAAAAAAACGTTTATACTTTGCAAGACAAACTTTAATATAACAGACTACAGAAGAACACAACCGAGTTTTGATAATTTGAATAAAAACAGTATATTTAAAAACGAATAAAAAAACTAATGCTATCAATAATAAATAATAATTCCGAACCTCCAATGTCTGCAACATTGGCACACCCTCTAACAGCTTCTCATACTCCTTCCTCTTCTTGAATGCACTTTTTAGAACTATTCTTCTAAAAGTCTGGCGGTTCTTTAAAAAAAAAAAAAAAATCGAAGAATAAGGAAACAAAACAGTTTTAGAAATTGCTGCAAGAACTTTTAAATATTTGTTTACGTTTTAAATTTAAATGTTAAGATTTCGCTTTTTAATTATTTTCTTTAAATTTAAATGTAAAGCATATAAACATTCTTACCATAGCCCATAAAGATCCTTCAGAAGCAGCTTCAATAGTTGCGGCTCGAGGCATATTGTACATTAGAGCAAGTTCTCCAAAGCTGCCAGCATTGTCATACTTTCCAACCAATTTATTTTTTTCTTGATCAGTATCAACATATATGTGATAAACACCACTGTAAAGGCAGAGATAAACATTATTTTCAATTACAGTTTTAGAAGAATGGGGAAAAAATGGTTGCGCTGAACTTATCACGTAGTACATTATTTCCTAATAAGAATCGCTTCAAAATAAGAATCAAAGGGCTGACATCTACCTGATGGTCGTGTGATTGCTAATTAATTATATACCAAAAAATAGTCATGTGACACATAAAAGCATATTTAATATTCACGAACACAAAAGCAATACAACATTTCACAATCACATTACAAGCAAGAAGAAGAGATATAGGAGAAAACAGTCACCAGTTACGTCAGTTTCTTCTACTCTTTGATTGAAAGAAAAGAAAGATGCCTTTTGCAAGCCTTTCACAACATCCTCCCCCTCCTTTTTGAGAAGCTGAATAGCTGCTCAAAAACTAAGTTTAAGAGTCGCTAAAATTACGTCTATTAGGTCTCTTTATTTCACGGCCAAATCTCGACACTTGAGGCAATTTCACATCGTTGACAAAAGTCTCCATAGATGAGTCAGCAGGTAGACCCAGCTGTTTTTGAAAATCACTACCACTCACCTCAAGAGGGAATATTCGTTGTATGGGATGAACTAATGTAGAATGTTGAGTTTTTACTCTTACTGTCCATCTTTTCCAGGTATCAACTCTGTGACCCAGGATAAAGGCCATTGAAGACGCTTTTTCACATCACCAATTAATAAGTTATATCCTATCTGCATATTAGAAGATTGTGGATGCTGTCGATGGTGCTGAATCAACTGGCCAAGATATTCTTTTCTAAAGCGCTCCCTCGGCACTTGCATCATTTTTGCTTTAAATCGCAATCTTTCACGAAGATGATTACCATCCAGCACATCTAAGTCTGTTGTTTCATATGTTGGGTTATCATATAAAAACATAGCTTGAGTGATTGGTGTAAGATTCTGCAAATCCTCTGATTGATAAGTCAATGGACGTGAATGAAACATTTTTTCGCTTTCACATAATATTGTTGTCAATTCTTCAAATGTGAATATAGCTTTACTAAGGGTTCTTCTCAAAGGCTCTTTTAACGTTCTAACAATTCTTTCCCAAAAGCCACCCAACCAAGCTGCAGTAGGGGGAATAAACTTCCAGGTTGCATGTTGTACTTCGGCATATCGTGAAACTTACAACGAGTTAGTTGCTGTCAATTGGAAAATGTCGAAATGATAACAAAAATGAATCAGTAGAAGGAGAAGAAACTAGTAAAAATGTACATCTCGAATAATGTATAGATTACAATCCAAGATTTATCACCTCGCATTAAGTACAGACCTAACCACTTCAAATACTGCTGCATCTTCAACACGGTCAGCAGGTAAGGAAGATGGGCCAGCAACAAATTATTTACTTTTAAATCGACGACACTTGACACAATTATTCCATACTTTTCGAACTGTTTGTCTTCCATCTAATATCCAATATTTCCCTCTAATTAACCTTAGGAACAATTGAGTTCCAGTGTGATAATTTTCAATATGAAAATGTTCAATAAGTCGTTTTGTGAAAATACAATCGCTATGCAAGAGAATAGGTGATTAAATGTATGGAGTATCTATGCGTTCTGTGATTAGCGCCTTTACTCGAATTATACCTTTCTCATCTTTTAAAACACATAAATTTGATATCGATTTCAAAATCAGGAAAATTTAGAATTTTTATCGATTGAATAAGTCGGATCTCAGCCTTCTTTATCTCATCTAAGGATAAATTTTCGTATAAGTTTCTCTTTTCATAAATACTTTTTGCATCATCGATAAATCTTAAAGATTCATGCTAAAAATCGAGTAATAGAATAAAATTTTGAAAATTTCTTAGCATACCAAGGTATTTCCTTAAATTGCATAATCTAACCTTTCTTCTTTCTAACAAAATTTCGGAAGTCTCACAATTAATTAATTCATTTACAGGCAAAGTATGGGAGGGTCCTAGTAACCAAGAAGGACCTTTCCACCAACTTGATTCAATCAAATGACTGGGGGTACATCCTCAGGAAATAAGATCGGCAGGATTCATATTTCCGGGTACATGACACCGATCACTTCTAGGAAAAAAGATTTTTATTTCTTTAAATTCTATTTGCAACGAAAACTGACCATTCCCCTTTATCCCTCAACCAAAACAAAGCTACCATAGAATCACTCCAAAATATTGTTTTTATGTCAGTAATGGTAAGGGCAAGTTGCACAGAATGTGCTAATCTGGCACCAATACAGCATGCCATTAATTCTAATCTATGGATAGTTACTGTTTTAAGGAGAACTATCCTCGATTTAGCTCTCACAAGAAAAATCTTTACACCTTCCGAAGTTTCTATTCTTAAAATTATACATGTAGCATATGCTTCTTTGCAAGCATCGACAAATACATGCATCCGAGATGTATCATTGATTTCAAAATAACGAGGAATTTCTATATAATTTAAAACATTAAATTTCTTTTAGACACTTTTTATAAGAGTTAATAACATCATCTGGCCAAATAGAATTACAATTTCAATTGAGACTCCAAATTTGTTGCAATAAAATTTTAGGAAGCAAAGTTACAGAACTTAGTAGACCAATCGGATCAAAAAATTTCCGAATACCACTCAATAGATGCCTTTTCGTAAATGCTTCCTGCTCTTCCATAAAATTGTCTACATTATCTTTATACAGATCCTACAAAAATTCCTAAGAGTTTAGTAACCCCACACCTTTAGAAACATAATTATTCTTAACGTTGCTTTCCCAGTTTCTCAAATTAAAGCAACCATGTAATAAAATTTCTTTAGCCCTTTCAATAAATTCTTCCTGCTGTTTTACATTAACCCCTGTAACACAATTGTCTACCTAAAATGAAAGTTTCAATTTATCAACAATTTCTATAGGTGCATTTTCTAGCAAGTGTGACAAAACCGCAGCTAATAGAAAAGGACTTGATGATACCCCAAAAACTACACGGCAATGTCGGTCAATAATTTCTTCGTCTTCTTTAGGATAAAAGAATCTCAAAAAATCTCGATGCTCGGGAGCAATCTCTAACTGAAGGAAAGCCTTTTCAATGTCTGCAGAAATTCCAATAGGGTAACTTCTAAACCCATCTATTATATCCGGTATTTGTTCAATTAAATTTGGACCTGTATGCAATAACCGATTCAAACTTTTCCCGCTTTCTTGAGCGGACGCGTCAAAAACTGGTCTAATTTTTGTAGTAATACTATCATTTTTAACCACTGGTTGATGCGGCAAAAAATAAGTTTTAGTTTTACTTCCAGCCTTTTCTATTATTTTTAAACCTTCCCACTCATTAAATACCGCTTGGTAATCATCGAGAAGACCCATTTGTTTAGCGCGTTCACACATTCGTTTATGCCTCTTCAATATCAGCTCTTTATTCGCAAGCAATTCACTCGCGTTTTCTCTAAAGGGTAAACTACGTATCTACCATCTGATAAAATGTTCATATTGTTTTAAAAATGCTCTAAGGCTTTCAACTGCTCTTTACTTTTATTTATTTTCTCAATTGGGTCAGTATTCCAAAATTTCAAGATCCCATAATTCGCTTATCGAAGCATTTTTAACATACAAGGAAAGAGTACTTAAGGTCATATAGCAGTTTACATTACACCTTTTACATTATTTCTTTCTCCCTGTTATAACATTTCCTAACCGCTTATTAATTATAGACAAATCGGAGTCTATATGGAAGATTCATTCATAAACAATCTTCCGATTACATTTGCACCGAGTAATAAGTTGATTTCCGTTTTTGCTTTAGTTGGTTTATGAGGTTATGATCAGTTAATTTTAGCACATTGACACAAATCTTACTTTCTACATAGAAACTATAAGAAAAAGAAAATGAATCATCGAGTGATGAAGCTTTTAATTCGAACATTTCATGAAGTTGAGTTTTGTTTTCTTTCCTCCGAACAACAAATGTTGCATTTTTATTTTCTTATTTAATACCTTTCTATTGCTTGTTTAGATATATAAAAATACTGAGATCCGCTATCAATCAAAGCTCTAAGCGTAATTGATTTACAGTCCGCTTTTATTTTCATAAATAAAGACATTAAATATACATCTATATTGCAGTTATTAGACAATGAATTAATTTCTATGGCAGTAGATTTAATACTATTTCCTTTAGGATTAGCACACATTAAATAATGTTGGGCTTTTTTTACAATATACACATTGATTCTTAACTTCGCAAAATTTAGAAAAATGACCAATAGTGAAACAGGCCAAATAAGCTTTTTGGCTTAACAATTTTTTTTTTCTTCTAAAAGCATAGTTCAAGCTTCAAAACAGTCCTTGGCGGAGTGTTTTTTGCCACAAAAAATACAAAGTAATTTTCACTAACCTGGGGCGTTTTTATCAGATGTGCTTACCAACATGGAAGCAGCTCCATAATAAGATTTTGGGCACGTATCCCGTTTTCTCTGCGAACCAGAAGTAATACCAGACTGGGAAAGTTCGATTAGTTATTTTTCCCTTATTAATTGCTTCTCCCTTCTTTGTTTAGGAAATTAAGTCATTGTTCCAGGGATCGTGTTCCGTCAGATGCCTCGTTCAAATTCTATGTCCTTCCCATGCGATGAGAATTTCTTCGGGCAGGCAGGACTCCACTAGTGGGCTTAGAAAATCATCTTATTTCTCCTGAATTCGACCTAAACTCTCCAGGGCTTTAATTTTAAACTCGAGTTCGTCATAAAAGGGCAGGAAGATCTGTCGTCGCGCGGCGAGATACAGCATTTTTCATAACCATGGATAATAAGTCCCGCACGTAAATTTGAACCAAGAGATCCTCTCGTCCGAACCTGTCTTTGAGCTGGGCAATCGCTTTCGGGTAGTTATCCGCTGTGACTGGGAAAACTCGCGACCTCTCGGGCAGCTTTCGATTTTGAAGCTACTACTCGCAAAAGATACTGGAACTTATCTTCAGGCGGCATAGAACTGTAATCGTCAATCTTACGAAACTGAGTCCAGAACGTAAGATATTCCTTGGAATCTCCACTAAACTTCTTAAATTCGATTTTTGGAAGTCTAAATTTGCGTTATGGCGATACTATTTCTGTCGTCTCTTTTAGCGACAATTGATCAATAGTTGTGCGCAGTTCGGTATATGGGTCTCGATATTTTTCTGCATTAAAAAAATCAGCCTCAAACACTTGTTCAGCATTTTCATCTTTGAATATCTGAACATTGATTTCAGACTGGCACTTTTCCAGACGCTGAAATTTATCATTTAACTGCGCCTTCAACACCAAAAGTTGTTTAGTCTTCGGTTTTTCTTTCTCGAACTCATCGTCGGTTTGTTTCGCCGAACACGTAAACGATTTCCGTAGTGCTTTTAGTGGTGTCACATCCATTTTGGACTCAATTTATCTATCAGCGACCACGCCCCACGCTGGGCTCCAAAAATGATACAAAATCTAACACAAATTCACATCAAAATAAAAATCAAAGGGCTGACATCTACCCGATGTCGTGTGAGTGCTAATTAATTATATACCAAAAAAGTAGGCATGCGACACATAAAAGCATATTTAATATTCACAAACAATACACAAACACAAAAGCAATACAACATTTCACGATCACATCACAAGCAAGAAGAAGAGACATAGAAAAAAAACAATCACCAGTTACGTCAGTTTCTTCTGCTCTCTGATTGGAGGAGAAGGAAAGATGCCTTTTGCAAGCCTTTCGTAACACCTAGGCATTTTAAGAAGTTCAATACCTACAGAGTCACTAATATTAAAAATTAAAAGATTTTTCAAGGGAAATGATTTATGACAGAAAAATGGATAATCATCGCCATACATTGCTTCCCCACGAAAAAAAATGTACGTGCATTTATTTTGTAGCACTGAGCATTTTCATGCTAAAGATTATTTTATTAGTCTTTTGATGCCAATTGAAAGCATATAAGAATGCCAGATTGTAAAAAATGCCAAACCAGTTTGAAAAGTTTGCTAAGGTTTAACAAGAAGTTTAAAAAACAAGAAATTAATAAAAAAAATAATAAAAAAATGACGTTCTGTTACGAAATAAAGAGAATAAATTATTACCAAATATATTTCAATATTTATTAAATGGTAAAATGGCATCGCATAGCCAATGACATAACGGGTAAAAGGTTTAAAATAATAATACTTTAAAGAACAAAAGAAGAAAAATGACACCCTCCGTCACTGATAGCTTAAATATTATAAAAACATCTTATCAACGAAGTCATATTACCTCAGCTTAAAATTAAAATAGCTTAAAGCACAATGATATATAATTCGTACACCATAAACTTTTTCTTATGCAAAGTTCTGCAGATAATTATGAATTTTCAATGACATCAATAACAAATTTTTAAATTTTAAATTTAAAACTAATTATTTAGCATAGTTGTGGCAGATTCCATATTTAGTCATGATGGATTCCATTAAGGATATAGCGTTTATCAATATCAATAAAGTGAAACAAATACTCAGAGCCGGCCTTCTTTATAAAGGGGCCTGGGTGCAAGAAGCCATTTGGGGCCCTAATTTTTTTATAAAGTAAAAACTAACACGAACATATATTATTAATGCATGTTTATTTAATGCGTGATTTTGTTTTTGCTAATATATCAATTACTTTAGATAAATTACAATTTTTTGCAAAAAATTGCAAGAAAATTTTTTTAAAATTTTCTATGCTTAATATAGCAAGTGCATTTAAGCGTTCTAAATACATACTTGACAGACGATAATTTTTTATTAATTTTAATTTGCTGAAAGAGCATTCAGCACTTGCTATAGAACTGGCACCGTAAAGAAAAGTTTTAACACTGTTAATACATTTAGAAATAACTAGAATATAATTATTATTTAGTATGTATTGCAATATGCGCATTATTTATATCTCTTTCATTCAAAACGAAATCCTGTAGGAAACAATTTCCTGGATAAGGTCTTCATCTACATCTTTGTTATAAAACTTTACAAAGTTTTTGGATCATTTCTCTAATTTATTTTTTTCTAAAGTTTTAATATCAGTGATTCATTTGAAATCAGAAATAATATTTGGTATACTTTTAATTTTTATCTTGTATGAGTACAATAACAGTATCAATTACAGTGTTAAAAAAATAACACTTAAATTCCTCAACTGGGTTTTTTATAACTTCGCCTTCTGCTAATTCGGAATATAATCTTTTCCTTTGTCGAATTCGTTTTGCAGGAAAATGTTCCGAAATGTTAAATTACGTGCTATCACTTTTGCTTCTTCTAAAAATGTGTTAAATTTTGGATTTCAGTTTTAATTTTATTGACTAAGCCGAGTCAAGAACAATCGTTTTTGTTTGAAATTATTGACAGTGTTCATTTTGGACAATATTGCAAACCATATTATTAAACATAAAATAAATGGCATTTCTTGTATTGCATCCAATAAACTTTCAGCTTCGGATAAGCCTGTATTATCGTTACTTACATCAATAAATTCTTCTCGAGCATTACAAGTTTGTTCAAACTGTGTATACACTGCTTTAACCGAATCTATTTTGGGTTACCAACGAGTGTCACATAATGGTTTAAGAATAATGTTTAAATGCTTTTGTAGAATTTCCCATCTTTTTGTAGATGCAGAAAATAAGCAATATAAGCATTCCAATTTTATTTTTTTTTACAATATATACTGCTGGAAGCGGCATCACAAATAATTAAATTTAAGCAGTGTGAATAAGCAAGGCACATAAATTGCATACGGGTTTAGAGAAAATATTCTATATTGTACACCTTTATATTTCCCCTTCATGCTGCTACCGCTGTCATATGCTTGCCCTCTACAATTCATAATATCTAAATCAAGCTAACTTAATCTTCCCAATAGAGTTTTTGCTAGTCCTTCTCCAATCACATCAGTTACTTCAATAAACTCTATAAATGACTCATTCACAGTTAACCTTTCCTCTTCAAAATTTATGTACCGAATAATAATTGAAGTTTGTTTCTTATGAAGTTTGTTCCTTACAATCCATTTGGACACTATAGTACGTGGCTGCTTTTATGTCAGGTTTAATTTTAAGGACTTCAATCCTTAACACAGAAATAATTTGTTCTTGTGACCTATGTGCTAAATGATGCACAGTTCTATTTTTAGAATTTATTATTTTGTTCATATGATCCATTAGCACAGGGTCGTATTTATTTACTAATTCGATTAAACTTTAAAAAATTTCTATTATTAGGCATACCTACTATTTCGTGGATTCCACGAAGTGGAAGATTATTACACGCTAAAAATAGAATCACATCTACAATTCTTTGAAAGAGTAATTTGAGTCGTGCTGTTAACTTACTTATATGAACTTGATTTGTCTTATCAATACTCGAACATAAAATTAGTCGTTTTAATAATTCTTTCCAAGCTATAAACGAATTAAAATGATAACTAGAACGCTCATGATCTTGGATTAGAGTTGACAGCTTTCTCCAATTATTATAGCCCCAATAAATTGTGTAGTTTGGTTATTTCCTCTTCTTTTGGAAAACAGTACAGAACAAAAACAAAATACCGAGTCTTGCGTTTATGAATAAGTTAACCAGCTGGGTTTCACCATTTGGCATTTTTATATAGTAGTACGTAGTGCCAAAATGATCTACCTTCAGCATTTTTAGGAAAAACTCCTTTGCGTTGTACAGGTCCAAATGTGACACAAAACATTCTAAATTAATCCGTTATAATAACTGACCATAAACCGGGATCATTTATATTCTCTTGATCATATTTGTTACTGTCATTTTTGTCATTATTTTCTGATTCGATCATATTTGTATAAACACGCGGTTCTTCAACAAATTTCACCATTTCAACATTTTTATTGCAAGACTGTGTACTTTGCGCGGAACTTTCTTCCCCAGTTGAAGTTCGAATTGTAACTTCTGTAGTCGAAGCAATTTCTTGACCAGAATTATTTAGTAGCCAAGAAAACAGATCTACTTGCAACTTCTTGCAGTTCAGCCTTTTTTTTTTCTTTTCTGATAATTTTCTCTTTGACACCCAGAGGGATATTTCCTTGGCACGGACTTGGTTATATCTAAAAGTATTAAGCAGTATATTGAATGAATTATCAAATTACTATATGCTGTACCATACGCTATTACCTTAGTAGGAGAGGTAAGTGACTGTAAATCTACTTATCTTATATTAATAATATTTTGCACACTTGCACTAGACTATGATATATACAGTCAACTTCGTATATTTCCAAATCCATCGACTGCTCCATTTAAACTTCTTCCTTAATTCTTTTTATTCCGGTCATGGCCGGTAAAGCAGCAATGCAATATGCATTGCTAGGAGTTGATCGTTTAATTTATCTTCGTTTTACATTTTGTTTAAACAACTTCCTATAAACAAACATATAGAAGTGCACACATAAAAAATATTACATTAAATGTAGAAAAAAGTAAATAGCTGATTAATTAGAAATACTTTTGAACCCAACCTCGATTTCTTGCCGCCGCTTGTGCCCAGAAGTCGTGCCGCTCTGCCTTAACATGTCTAAAGGGATTTCCTTATTCATAAATGAGCCTTTCTCCCCTTTCTATAGATATCACTGCGATCATTGACTAATAAAGGCGACAGTCGACGCTCAGTCAGTCTCGTGGAAACAAACTAGTATACTTTCAGTACGCGTAAATGCTATTATTGTTCAAAACACTGTTTCAGTTCTTATTCACGATGGGGCCCCGGTGCATAGCACTCGCCGCACCCCCCAGATGGCCGGCCCTGCAAATACTTATTTGGCATTAAATCGGCTCTCTTTCTGAAGTGTCTCATTTTTAAAATAGGATATTATATTCTTCGAATGAGTTTAATAAAGGGTATTCATAAGAGGGAGGCGTCCTTAACATAAAGAATACTATATAAGGGAATTTCTTTCACATTAAACTTAAGTTTTTGAATTTCTTCTCAGGATATGTCTTCTTCATCAAGAAGCTACTTTACATCAAAAGTAGTTTATTGCAGCTATGATATGAGTTCGTCTTGAATCACACTGGCACAGTTATTTCATTACTTCATGAAAGAAAAATGAAAGCTAAAATTTATCAGCAAAAAAAATTCTTAAAATGACATTTCTTAATTGTCTCTAGAGATGGGTGAGTTGTAGACATACTTTTTAAAAAACTAGCATATTGCTTTAGCTACTGAAATGCTTTCCCTAAGCGTTCTTCAACTGAATAAATTTAAATCATTTAATTTTTCAGAAAAGAAACTTTCATACCTGTCAATAACATAAAAATTGTCACCATCATCTCCTTGTTTTATGACAATATCTCCAGGTTTTACCTAAATTAAATACAAAGATTCACACTGAATTTTTTTCAAACTAAATGCAATAAGGATAATAAATCAAATACATGATAGAAAATTAAATACACTAAAACTCTTAAGACTCATGCTTCAAAATGTTTCTCTCTGTGTTAAAAAATTCTTCAATGTCTTTAAATGTGATGATATAAAATGTGTCATGTGGGCTTCTTTTTCTGCAGGTACTAAATAATAAGTTTCAACTTTTTTTTAATTAATCTAATTTTAGATACAAAATAATAGGTTCCACAAAATACTTTGCCTTCATACAGTTAATATATCTTAAAATCAATATTATATTCAAGGGTAAAAAATTTCGATAAACACTACGGCATTTAAAAAGATGTTTCTTTAAAAATATCGACATTTATTTCAATCTAATTTAGATAAATTTTTTTCAAAGTCCTCGTTAGTTTCACTAATTTTTTCCCCCATGTTCTCTTTAAATTAATAAGTGTTTTAGTTTTCACGCAATCATATTTACTGCCAGAATTACACATTTGATACTTTTCATCATCTCATTTACATTGCAAAATTTAGAACTTTATCAGTTTAACAAAAAAAAAAAAAATGATATTAGTAGTAGCACTAAAAATCCTTGAAATAATTACAGCGCCCTCAATCAAGTTTTATATGAAATATGATAAAGTAAAGTAGCATCAACATCCTGAAGCAATGAAAATTAAAAGTGATTTTTTTTAATGATATTTTTCGATAGCATGTAAGTGCCGAATGTTAAGTTTAAAAGTGTCAGGAAAAGTCATTTAAAAAAAATAGAATTAGGTCTCTTTTTGGTGATAAATTGTACCCAAGGACATCGATAAATTTAACAATGGTGTACAGAGGGTAAATGGAGCCCGGAACGTTACTTTTTTTCCTCCTCCCTTATAGTTATTAGGTTTACAAGTGTAAAAATGGCATTCGAGGTATGGAAAGTATCACTATTTTTTTGCCGCCCTCATCACATGCACCTTTAAAAATACCATAAGCGCACTAACACTAATGCCGTCTCCATAACGTCCCCTAGAAGAAACGCCCACGAATCAATATCCCCTCTTACCCCTCGCTACGCCACTGAAAAAAAAAAGGGATACTTTAACTAAAATTCTAAAATTTATGGTAAATAATCAATAAAATGGTATCTTACCTTTCTTTCAAACATGGCATCTAAGACCTCTTGCATTTGTTGCTAAAGACAATATTTTACTAATTATTAATGCAACAATTTATCAAATTCTATAAATGTTTTTAAAATGGACAATTTAAAAAAATAGAAATGACAAAGAAATGTTGAAAGTACCAAGTCTAAAGATCTGAAGAGCAAGATGTTTCTTACAGCTTCACCAAGACGCTGTCGCTGAATATCCGATTTTGGATAAATAACCTATACGAACAAACAATCAAAGAATTCTTATGAAACATTAAACATGTCATAAAAAATATATTAAAAAACATAATTTTTTTAAAAAACTAAGTTAAAGTAATTCATATAAAAATTTATCTATCTATTATCTATAAAAGAACACTATCAAATGGGTAAAAAACGCAAAACATAATTTCTCTACATCCATCATTGCAGCTTCAGATAAAATTAAAATCCCATACGATTTAATTTTCATATAAAATCATTTTACAGTTTATTACTGTAAGATAAAAGGATATTTATTAGGAATGTAATTCAGTCACAGAAACTTCTCTTATTTTATTAAATTTTTAAAAGATAAAAATTAAAATTACTTCAAGTATGAAAAAAGGCCTTTGAAATGCTAAGAAACACATGAAGCTATCAAAGGATGTTGTTTCAAAATACAAAATGGCAATTTCTAATGACATTTCTGTAAGTTTTATGTGTCTATGATAATTTATTTACAGAATCTCATGCAAAATATGTGAGAAAGAAACGCATATATAAAAGCTTATATTTATTTAATATGAACTTGCAACATGAATAAGGCATTTCAAGGTGGTAATTCATAGATATGAAATGCTTTCTTTTTTTTCTTTCTTTCTTCTGGTAATGAAGTAGACAGGGAGTTCTTTTAATGGCAGGCTCCATTTTCTCCATGATTATTAGGCAACATGTTCATTTTTAAATATTTTTTTTTAAAAAAAAAGTGATACACTGACCAAGAAGACAGAAAACAAGGAAAAGCGGGCGTGAAAACTCATTTCCGAACTTACACAACTTCAGAAAGGAATTTAACTGAGAAAGTATATATTTTATGTGAGTGTGAACTGAAAAGCTTGGAATTTAACCGAAGGCTTCATTACCAGAAAAAATGAAGCTACAGAGAAATTAAATTTGAATTTATAAGATTAAGAATACTAAGCAGAAAAATAGCTTTTAGCTTCATCTGAAATTTTAATTAAACCAAAAGTCTTAAAAAATATGTGACGAATTTCCTAGGTCT
>JAPMOR010085606.1:2838282-2877325 GCA_026543865.1 Argiope aurantia | reverse complement strand
CAAGCACTATTCTCTCAACTGATTGGTATCATTCTTAAGCAAATTAATTAGCAAGGTATTACAGAAAAACAAAATCTGGAACGTATCTACAATTTTATACATTATCTAAATTCAAGGATTATTTTTTCTTTCCACACATGCAATTAATGCATTGTGTGATGCTCTTCAAAATGACTTCCTATTGTTTTTAATGCCCGTCCCATGAATTTAAAAAGAAAGTTGGAAACTATCACATTATTTTTCACTATGCCTTCATTACTTACCCTCATATTATGACAAAGGCAAATAGAAGACAACATTAAAAAAGTTTTATACTCTTTCAAAACTCAGTTGCTTAAAACTGAATAGAAATCTGAACATTTGATGTCGTTTTGCGAAATGAGATACTCTTCTACTGCAAGGAAATACAAAGAATAAATGGAATTCGGGCAAGTCATTATTTATTCAACCCTCTTCTTATATATTTGGTTTTTAAAAGTAAGTGATCGCACTTTTAAAAGCCTCACTCAAACTGCTCCTCTAGCACGTGTATATTCACCCTCCCCCCCATGTAGTTATGTTTCGTCTTTTAAGCTCAACAATCCTATTACTCTGAATAAGATTTGAGACAGTTACGTACATTCAGCACAAGTCAAGACGAAACAAGCCAGTCAAATAACTCGCTATCTTTTAAAAGTAATATCAAGATATTTAAAGTCAATATTTTTATGTCACTGGAGCTTAAATTTAATTTCTTGGAACGGTAGAATAATGATAAAAAAATAGCTACGTAAACAAAGATTTCACCAAATATTTCTCACTTAGGAGCAAAATACAAATAAATTTCAAAAACGAAACTAAACAAAAAAGAAAATAATGTTACGAATTGTTTCAAATTTTTCAATGATTATATATATATATATATATATATATATATATATATATATATATATATACACAAATTTTATTGATTCATGTTGGAAGCAGTAAGATAAAAAAAATAATATTCATAAAAAAATCCTGTCAATTTAAACAAATAAAAAACTTTTTCTGAATAAGATCGCTCAAAATAATTCAGCTTCAAAAAATATTTTCCAATTTTCATAGATCAAACAGCATAAAAAGGAGCAACAAATTCGATTCGTTAATATTTTAAAATTAACATTTTAAGAAATAAAGAACACACACACATAACGTGAAAAAAAAAAGATATTTATTAACTAACCAATACGAAGGAAAATGTTGCCGAATCAATCAAAGTAAATACTTCAGACAATCCCAGACAACCTAATTTCATCATTTTAATGGGTGAAAGGTGCTTTTTATTCTGATCAAAAATTAACAATGAAGTAACTTTGGGGAAGCAATTTTCGTCTCCATTTCTCAATAATAATATTCATATATTTACATCTGCACAACCATAAAGAATAATTATTATAAAATAATCACCCTTCATATTCTTATACACTAAAACAAATGATTAGTTGAAATGTCAAAATAAACAAAAGAAATGAAATTCCAAATTGCTGATAAAACTTAAATAAATATTGTATTTGATTCGGAAATTTTAGGTCATGAAATCTTATTTCTCTCCGCTAAACACTAGATAAATTTTTTCAAAAGCAAAATTTATGAGTTAAATGATATTTCTTAACTTTCCAGTGGTCGCGTCCTCTATGCTAACATGAAAGATCGAGCGTATTTCTTAGATACCCTATTGTGCGTACAGAGTATTCCTCCTCCTTTTATGTTTCTGCAGCCAACATATTTTCTTCCTTTTCTGCTACATTTAAAATTTGTGCAATGCACTACGCAGTTTGGGAATTACTTCACAATTATATGTATTTCGGCTTTTCATCAGAAACATGCTAATTTGTCTCTAACCCTTTGACTGCCGACTGTTTCAAGGTGAAGTGCTTCGCGTGAGCGGCTGGCAGTAGTGATATCCCGAGGGCTGAATACTTTCCTTGAATATGGATCTTGGCGGCGGTGTATTACTACATTATAATATAGTACACAATCCAATTACTATTATTTTGACCACTCCAAAACGGATCTGGACATTTTGTATTTTCATTATATATTGTTCATTCACAATGGTAAAGTTTTAAATCGCCATAATTTGATAATTAAATTGTATGCGTTTTAGATACTGAAAATTGAACAAATGGCAAGTAACAAATATTCTCTCTATATATAAACAAAAAATTTCTTTTAAGAAAGAAGAAAACGATAATTAATACTTCAATTCGTATGGTAAAACTCAAAATAAGTATCAGCACATAGTCCGACGTCAGATTTTGCTCACTCGTACAGAGTATTCCTCCTCCTTTTATGTTTCTGCAGCCAACATATTTTTTTCCTTTTCTGCTACATTTAAAATTTTCAAAGGAAATTGCCTATCCGTCAGACGAAATAGCAAGCTGAACAAAACCAAATAACCAACGAAAGTGACCGAATAAAAGATTTCATTTTATCTCGTTGCTAAGCAACGAAATATGAGGATTCTGCGAGTGTTGGACATATACGACAGAAAACAATTTTTTGAACATACATATGAGAAAGTAGTAAACAACCAAAGTCTTTGCAAGACGCATATATACGCCCATAACAGTTAAAGGATTAAAGATGCATTCTACTTTTAAAAAATAAAGTCATTTGAAAATATTAATGTTTCGTTAATATTTAGATTAATCTGCATTAAAAGCGATAAAAGAACTTAATTTCTAAGAGATTAATCATGTATTTTTAGTACATTTATATTTGCAATCTAAGCATGTTTAATTGATATTACGGGATTGATATGAAACCACCAAATTCAGGCAAAATCGTAGACAAGTTAGGAATGTAACTAATTTTGAATCTCGAAAAATAAAATATATTGTACTTAGTTGTACAAAACTCAACAAAAATACCAAGCTGATTGAAAATGAAGCAGATTTTTCGCCCCATGAAATGTTTCATGCTCTTTTATCAAATCATTTAATAAAATAAACGAGCCCTTTAGTGTTAAAATCTAGATAATTGCAAATTTACTCTAATAATGCATGAAATATTAAGTAAATGATTATTAGAAATTGATAATATTTCAATTTTAAAAAGTCTGAATGTTTAAAGTCAAAGATTTAAATACAAAGTCTAATTTGTCAATAGAATAATCAGTCTATTTTCTATTAATAAATTTATGGATAAACGATTTGAATTTCACTTGTTGGAAGAAAAAAATATTACAAACGATTTAATAACACTGAAACTTTACAGAAATTTCTTAGTGAAAACTAACCATACAAGAAAGAGAGGGGAAAAAAAATACTTACACGCTCCACATCATCGTCGTCATCATCTTCTGGGTTATATTGTTCAGCAAAAACTAAAAATATCAAAAATAGTAAGCATAAATACATTTGTATACAAAACAGTAACAATGCAAATGTTTAATACTTTTATATCATTTACATAAAATATTTACTAAAAAAACTATTTTGTCCTCAAGATGCATAAATTTTAAATGATTATCTATACTTATATAAAGCTCAATGTGTATGTGTTGGCGCTCTACAGAAAAGACCATTTGACCTACAGCTACCAAATTTGGTACACGTATACCTTGGAAGGTCGGGAATGTGCACCTGGGGTCCCTTTTTTTTTGAAATTTTAATTATTAATTAAAAACTCACTTTCCCGCCAAAAAAATCCTTTAATTTTCCCCACCGCCAAATGAATAAGGCTTCAGTTTTTTTTTTTTTTTTTTTTTTTTTCCCACCCCCTAGTGAGTAGACTTAACATTTTTTGTTTGATTTTTTCAAACGATTCTTTTATTTTCTTAATGTTTGATGCATTTAAAATTAAACGTTGTTAATTAATCGATCTTTCAGATTCATTCTGAAGTACTTTTAAATTAAAATAAAACAGTTTAAAGGAAATTAAAAATTTCTAATCTGCATAGCGTTACTCCAACTGGCGTAGAAAAATTCACGCATTTGCGTTACCGTAACTGGCGTTGAAAATTCACGCATACGCATTGTATTCTGATCGTTTACATCTAATTTCAACGGAAGCGGACTCGATTTAAATCATTTTTAGGTTAGTTGTATGCTTTTGTAATTAAATTGTATTTATGTTAGTTTAAGTTCATCGTTCTTTAAGTAATTTTTTTAACTGTTTTCGACCGATTATTTTAAACGATTCTGTTTATTTTCTTAGTGTTTGATGCATTTCAAATTAAATATTGTTAATTAACAGATCTGCTCAAGATGAATCAGAAAAAATTTTGTTGACAAATTCTTGTGATATTACATAAATTAAGAAAGGTATTCTTTAGTGCCCATAAGGTTTAAATGCTCAATGACTTTGTTTTCAGTAATCATATTACAAAAAAAAAAAAGCTTTGTTTCAGTAAAAAATATTATTATATTAATTACAGATTAATCATTTCCACTTTAATTTAAAGCATCAATTCTACGGGAGCTAATAGAAAATTGGAGAGATACAGATTACGTTATGACGTAATATTATAAATGGATATATAATATTATAAGTAGATTGAAATTTGAAGTTTTAAAATATTTTAATGAAGACGCTATTAAAGTAGGAATTACATAAAATAGTTAATTATTAAAATTTTAACGAGCATTAAGATTGGCGAATCGGCTAGTCGCCAAAGGTAGCTAGTTTATATATAAAACCGAGAACACAAAATTATTAAAAAGTTTACATCAAAACTATCGTAATGTGACGATGGGTTTTATTCTTACTACATATACCTCATTTGAAATAAAAATATATTTTCCACGGAATAAATTTCAAGTTTGTCATTCATATTTTTTTTTCTAGTAGTAATTCACATTTAAAATATTAATTCAAGAAGTGCGTGGAGAGAGGGAAGCTCCTTTCTCGTTTGGTAATAAAAAGATAAATGTTTAATTAAAATAAATGGTTAATAAAATAAATTAAAAATCAGTTGCACTGGATATGATTATCAAACACTTAAGGAGGCCGTAGAATGTGCTCTTCAAAAAATCACGATGGTTTTTTTTTTTAAACAAAAAACATTTGATTAGATCTTTATTAGGAAACATCAAGAATAAATGATTGATAAACGATTTTGAATTGTAAGAAAAAAATTTTAGTGTTTGATAAATAAAACTGATTGAATAAAAGGAGATTTTGAATTTTAAAAAGTAAATTTTATTGTTTGACTAACCGCCTTTGGCGACCAGCCGGTTCGCCAATCTTAATGTTCGTTAAAATTTTAATAATTAAATATTTTATGCAATTCCTACTTTAATAGCTTCTTCATCAAAATATTTTAAAACTTCAAATTTTGATAGTCATATAATCCCCTCATAATATTTGGCCTTCAGGCATAACATAATATGTATCTCTCTAATTTTCTGTTAGCTCCCGTAGATTTTATACTTTAAATTAAAATGGAGAGGATTAATCTGCAATTAATATAATAATATTTTTTGCTGAGACAAAGTATTTTTTTGTAATATGATTACTGAAAACAGTCAGTGAGCGTTTAAACTTTATGAGCACTAAAGAATATATTTCCTAATTTATGTAATATTTCAAGAATTTGTCAACAAATTTTTCACAGATTCATCATGACCAGATCGATTAATTAACCATGTTTAATTTTAAATACATCAAACATTAAGAAATTAAAACGAATTGTTTAAAATAATCGGTTGAAAACAGGTTAAAAAAAACTACTTAAAAAACGATGTACACTGGTGTGCAAAACTTAAGCAACAGGTATGTTTTTTGCCATAACTTCACGAGAAATCATCTGAGAGACATGAAATTCAGAAATGCGATACAGCATTTTGTTCTGAAAGAATGACGAAAGCATAGTTGCGCAAAAATGAATACAATGCATACAGTATGGAATCAAACAAAAAAAGGCTTTATTGAACTCATAGTATCGTTACACATGATTGTCTGTCCAAGAGGAAGAACAGCAAGCAGATGTCCCTTAGTATGGGATATGCCCTCCCCTTACTGCAATGGTTGCTTCGCACCGTCTCCCCATACTCAGCACCAGATTGTCCAACAGTTCTTGAGGTAAGAGTGCCCATTCCTCAATCAGCATCTGTTTAAATTGTCGGGTGTTCCCAGGAGGATGTAATAGTGCCGCAAGGCGTCTCCCCAAAGCATCCCATACATGTTCTATCGGATTTAAATCATGGGAGCACTCCGGCCGATCCATTCGAGTGATATCTTCCCTTTCCAGGAGCTCCTCAACAGCATGAGTCCTGTGTGGCCGTGCATTGTCATCCATAAAAACGAAGTCTGATCCAATGGCATCTCGGAACAGGCGCACATGGGGAAGGATCACCTCCTGACAATAGTGATCTCCAGTTACAGAACCTCTGTCGAAAACGTGGAGCTCAGTCCGCCGGTTCATCATAATGCCTCCCCAGATGACAACTCCAGGACCACCGAAACGGTCTCTTTCCGTGATGTTACTGGGATGAAACCGTGTCCGGACCTCTCTCCAAATCAACTGGCGTTGGGAATCACTTGTAACATCACGGAAAGAGACCGTTTCGGTAGTCCTGGTGTTGATGGGAACCGTTTCGGTAGTCCTGGGAACACCCGACAATTTAAACAGATGCTGATTGAGGAATGGGAACTCTTACCTCAAGAACTGTTGGACAATCTGGTGCTGAGTATGGGGAGACGGTGCGAAGCAACCATTGCAGTAAGGGAAGGGCATATCCCATACTAAGGAACATCTGCTTGCTGTTCTTCCTCTTGGACAGACAATCATGTGCAACTATACTATGAGTTCAATAAAGCCTTTTTTTTTTTGATTCCATACTGTATGCATTGTATTCATTTCTGAGCAACTATGCTTTCGTCATTGTTTCAGAACAAAATACTGTATCTCATTTCTGAATTTCATGTCTCTCAGATGATTTCTCGTGAAGTTATGGCAAAAAACATACCTGTTGCTTAAGTTTTGCACACCAGTGTACTTAAAACTATAAGCATATACAAAAAATATATAACTAACATGAATGCAATTTAATTACAAAACATGCAACTAACCTAAAAATAATTTAAATCAAGTCCGCAATCAGTCACAACAATCAGAACACAATGCGCATGCGTGAATTTTCAACGCCAGTTGGGATAACGCTATGCAGATTAGAAATTTTTAATTTCCTTTATTCTGTTTTATTTTAATTCAAAAATACTTCAAAATGAATTTGATGAAAGATCGATTAATTAACAATGTTTAATTTAAAATGCATCAAACATTAAGAAAATAAACAGAATCGTTTGAAATAATCGGCCGAAAAATCTTAAGTCTAGCCTCATTAGAGTGGGAAAAAAAAAACAAAAAAACTGAAGCCTTACTGATTTGGCGGTGGGGAAAATGAAAAGAATTTTTGGCGGGAAAGTTAGTTTTTAATTAATAATTAAAATTCTAATTAAAAATTCAAAAAAGGGACCCCAGGTGCACATTCCCGACCTCCAAGGTATACATGTACCAAATTTGGTAGCTGTAGGTGAAACGGTCTGGCCTGTAGAGCGCCAACACACACACACATTGAGCTTTATATAAGTATAGATAAATAAAACATTGAATAAAAGACGATTTTGAGTTTTAGAAAAAAAATTATTGTTCTGCACTCACTCTTAATTCAATTATTACAAAATACTTACGAAATTATTACATAATATATTCAACGATTGAATCACTGTAATAATTTAAAGCTTAATGAAATTGCTACTATTAGATACATGTAGCTAAGAAAGCAATAGAGAGTATGCATTATTTTTGCAATTTCCATCAATCGTTCATAGGAGCTTTTTATCGCAAACATGACATACGTGGCTATTTGTTAGTTAAGTACAGTTGGATCTCAGTTATCTGACATGCAAGGGGATTGTAGTCGATGTCGCACAAGACAACATGGTGGGTAAAAAAAGAAAAAGAGAGAACGCTTTTTACATAAAATATTCTATGCCATCCATCAGTCTTGTCACGATAAACTGTATTTCAAGATAAAAAAGACGTTGATCAATCAACAAACTAGTGAAGCAGGATAAAAGTAAATTTATAAATTTCCTTTTTTTTAAATTAGTAATTGCAATCAGCTTTATGTAGATGTTTTATAATTGGTATATCACGTCATCTCAAGAAAAATGTCACGCCTGTACTCCAGGTTTTCTCTAATTGTTCAGCGTATTACGAGACTACTACAAGACCATTTAGACTAACATTTTGATATCATAGACTTCATTTAGCTGTTTTTCAAGCTCTTCCATGATGAAATAACTATTATACACTTTTTATTTTCATAATAAAACAACCGTATATAAAAGTAAATAAAATTCCAACAGATTAAAAAAATCAATGAAAGATTGACAAAACGACATTTCATTATAATAAGATCTAATTAACTTGGAGTATCCAGCAATATTACAAGCTAGGTCGCCTAACCCTGATATTCTACATATACTGAAATAAACACCCATCTAATAGCAGGGAAAATTAAATAGTACATTTTTCAATTCGTGATCAATTCAGAATGAATGTCAGTTAAACTGGAATGCAGGACAACGAGACTAATTGTGCATCCATTTTGGGAAATTCTCGAATGCATGCAGGCATTTTGTTTCTGCCGATGTATTTGATAAATAACCCATCTTTTCATTTATTTGTTGCATGTTACTTTCTCGTACATGAAGTGCAGAGAAAGTATTGTAATCGTCAAAAAATTCGAACTCGAGATCCAGACGAATCTTCAAGTTTTAGAGGAGGTCGAAAAACGCATTTTTGGTATTATGTCTCTCTGTGACAAAGATAACTCAAAAGCACTTTGAGCTAGACGGATGAAATTTGGCATACAGACTCTACACCAAATTTGTAGATTTCTATGAAATTTTGAGCTAAACCTATTCGTAGGAAGTCTGTCTGTCCTACTGTTCGAATATAATTTAACACGATAACTATAAAAAGAAGAAAGATAATTGGGAAAAAATTCCGTACACAGATTTAACATGTACATTGTGAATACCAATAACATGTACATTGAGCCAAATATAGTAAGGGGTTGACCGTCTGCCTTTTCAGAAACATGTGAACGTGATAACTCAAAAATGAAATGACTTAATTATATCAAATTTGGTATCTGATTTTGTGACTACAATTTTGGTTTCAATCAGTTGAAAAAAACGCGTCTAAAACAGAAATTCGATTTTTGAATACTATTAACCGCTTGCGAGGGATTAATCACAAAAAAAACTCGACAAATACGACACGACAGATTCTGTAAAAATGTTGAATTCACGCCAAAAGTTAATATTTGGTAATTATTGTACGCTCTCTACCTTTACCAAGGTCTTCAATTTTTTGTGGAGGTGGGGGATAACACCTTTATGAAAGAGTATGCGGGAAAGATTCAGGAAGACCACTCCCACTGATTTTCAGGACAATTTTGGCTGCGCTCTTAAATGCCTCTCCACCACACATATGTATTCTATTGCCCAAAGCTGCAATTTTTTCAAGGAAGGTGGGAATAATAAAGATCTTTCTCCAAGGCTGCGGGGGGGGGGGACTGAAGCAAAATGCTCGGCAGTACCCACTGAGACACACTAAATCGGCTACCGGAAATATTGGAACAAAAAGATTCTCAATAATAAAGAGGGCGGTTTAAAACATAACATAGCCCATTTGGAACGAGTCAAAAATCGCTCTTTTTTGATCTTGTATGACATTTTAATTGCTTTTACGCAAGATAAGTGAAATATTTCAAAAAGGTACTCGAGAATGTGTTAAAACATAAATATAGGCAAACATTTCCCATACCTGTATTGTACGCAGAAGACTATATATTATGTCGCTAATGTATTTTCATATCAAATTCCATCATCACTAAATTGAAATGCAGCAACAACTATCATTATTTTTGAGACATACGTATCTTATTGCGTTAAAGATAACGAACAGCCTTTACGACTTACAGTTTACATGTTTTAGTTTGCGACTTAAGTTTTATCGAGGAATATCATTGGTTCTAGTTAAAGCATGTATTTAATCCAGATGTATAAAGCTGATAATTATTAAATTAAAATTATATTTAAGAAAGTTGCATCTTCCCACATGCATGGGGGATAAGATCCGCAAACGATTACTTTCAGTTTAAAACCAGAAAACATTAAAATCCGAAAGAAAATGGTAAATTATTTTTAAAATTGCAACGAAGCTTCGAATCCTTGACACTCTACCACAGTTTATAAGCGTAAAGAAATAACACCCTAAACATGACCATGACATTAGAAGAACATTCCATTATGTAAATAAATGGAGCACGATATTTAGAATGGAAAAAACATCGACATGGAAAATTTTAAATATTTTATCAGAGTTTTTATCAAAATTTTTATCATTTTTTCATATCAGCACACATCCATAAGATGGACATGTGCTGATATGGAAAGGAGGACATATATTAAGAAGGGATTACTTTAACTAAAGCAAAGATTATTTCCATGAAATATTGTGAAACAACCGATGGCAATAAACACAAGATGATAACTTAGCGATTGATTGATATAAATGTATTCCACTTATCTGTAATTTAATACTAATACATATTACAAAGAAAAATTCAATCCTATTGAGCAAAACTAATCCTACTGAACGACAGATACAGTGTTATCAGCTAACCAATAAGAATGGCATGAATAAGAAACTGGGAGTTATTAGAAATACGGTAGATGCCTATAACATGATTTAATGAGAATTGAAAAACATCGAGATATCAAATAGGCAAAGTTTTCAAGGTAATGATTAGATTAATAGGTATGGATAATAACACATTGCTAACAATATACTATATAATACGATTTCTTCGATGCGTTTAAATAGAAATACATACAAACTAAGAAAATACGCAGCTTTTATTTCAGGGGAGAGGGTGAGCTTAAAATATATTGTAAATATAAAGATATGTAACATGATTTCTTCAAACAGAGATATTTTAGCTCAGTGAATTTCTATAATGATTATTCACATGCGAATTTGAATACTTATGTAGGACTTAATGATCTGCAAATTATTACTAATAACCGAGTAAATGTCTGGCAATTAACAAAACTTTTAGGACACAGTGATTTTCCAGAAAAATATCAACATAATGCATACAGAGAGAAACTTAATGATCAATACTCTCACGGGAATGTAATGTAAGCAACAGCGACATATATTGCCAGATGTAGGAGATGTTAGATGTCAGATGTTATTCCTCAAAAGGAATTTAAGTATCGCGAAATGGAATACAATAAATTCAAAGAAAAGAAGACGAATTTCAAAGTAATAATGAGCCCCCCGAAGGAGTGTTTCAGAAAGTATTCATTCATTCATTTTATGCGATAACTCTACTTCTCTACAATATATATTTAAAAAATCTTTCTTCAATATTCGGAGAAAACATTTCTCAAAAATTTAAAATACGAAGACTCTCCATTTATGAACTTCCATTTAATAAAATTTTCAACAGAGCATTGACTTGGAATGACCTTTACATTTTATTTATTCTCCATATTAAGAAATTTAATTTTTATATAAAATGGTTTCCCGCCAAAAAAAAAAAAAAAAAAGGAAATTCGGAAGACATGGGAGCAATTGAAGGAGATAAAATCTAATTTTTTCCATGTTGATGAGGATACTGCGATTTCTGAATGCTCTAAGTAGCAACCATGATATAGTGCAAAACATTACGAAATGCAATGAAAACACTACATTGAATAATGAAAAGGTTACAAAAAAAAATCTTCATAAGAAGAAATGATAACATAATTATATATATATATGTAATGATATTTTAATTCTAATTTCAATTTAATTAATTTCCAAGGTTTTTATCTTAATTTAGGCCATAGTAACTTCATTCTAAAATATTCTCTTATTTCGTGATCCAATTCCACTTTCTCTACTTAATTAATTCAAGAGTAGCTTTGTAAAATTGCTGTATCAGCTAAACGCCGACACTTTCCCACCCTCCGAGTGAAGTGACAAAATACCGCTGACGAGATAAATTCTTTTTTAAAAGATTCCTATGTTTCCTTTACATGTGATTGACATGCGTCAGAAATCCCTATCAGAATCTTAATATATTAGCACTATGAAGAAATATTTTCCCTATCAAAATCTCAGGTTATATAAGACGAGAGATAATTTATTTCGCTCCTTTTTCGACTTCCGTTTTTATGCCGCGCTGCCTGATTCGCGTTTCTGCTTGTAAATAATTATGCTTCCCCGATGGATTAAAAAAATTTAAAGTCTTTTCACTGTCTTCAAAACTGCATCCTGCTTCACATAAAATAATGTTTACACACACATATATATGAGGATTACAGCTTCTAAATAATGATACATTTGTTGTGTTTCAATCATTACAAAAGTGGATTTATTTATTTATTTAATGAAAGACGTATTTTTTGCAATGAATTTGCATAGAGCAGGATAGACTTATTTTATATATATATATATTTTTCTTTACACAATAGGATAAGATTTATATTCAATAAAAAAGATAGACAAGTTTCAGGATTTTTTCCCCCATTGACTTGTCATTTTTATAAACTTACAAATTTTCATTTAATAAATTTCTTTCTAGCAAAGTTTTTTAGTGAAACAATGGGACTTCGTTCAATAGAAACTCGACAGTAACTCATTAACATTAGTTATCAGAGTTTCAACAATCCATTCATCTTAATGGCTGGCAGACAGTAATCAATGAAATTTGCAGATAAAGAATGATATCTTATTTCCCTGAAAATTATGATCTAGTCACGAAATAAAAATAAAAACTATCCAGCAGATTTTTTAGTAATTTTTCCTTATGAAAAAAATTATATCTGATAAAAACAGTTTAAGAATCTTAAACATTTCAAAATAAGGCTTCATTTTTTTAAATTTCAATAATTTAGTGTCATTTCACAATTAAAGAGAGTGGTCTGGCCAAAACTTTCTCGCATACTCTCTAATAAAAGTGTTTACGACCATCTCTCCCCTCATAAAACACAGGATCTTGGGCAAGACTGAACACCACGAGTACTCAGATTTTTATTTTCACACATGAGAGTTATGTTCTACAAGATACAGTAAAGAAAACCGGGACTTATTAACTCTATGCCATTGACGAACAATCTATATAAAACTCTTATGTGGGAGCAAAATCAAGTCGCATTTGCTAATCGTCATTTGGCAACATCTCGCAGGTTAGCATTATTTGCTTGCGGCATGTCTGTGACGTCAACGCTATTTTCTTGGAGTTACGAAAATCATTATTGGACAATACGAAAAGTGAGTTTAAGTTGAGAAGTTTCGATTATCGAATTATAAATCGAAATCGTCGAAAACGAGAAGTGAAAGCACTTGAAAGAAGTTAATGCATCTGTTGGTCTTTAACATGAGAAAATTGAGTTCTCGTATGTTAACGCGATAAATCACCCATAAGAATTCAGTCAGAACGAACTAAAAAGAGATTTAAAGTGATTTTGTATTACACACAAAATTACATTGATTGAAGTTATTGGATTTTTGAGTTATCGCGTTAATACATGATAACTCAATTTTCTCATGTTAAAGACCGACAGACTGCCAACCCCTTAACAGATCCAAGTCAAAATTTAATACTTAAAGTGCTAAATGTATGCAACAAATTTTATCCATTTAGCTTATTTCTTTTGACAGTTATCGTGTTATCTTGCATTCAAAATGTGCAAATTTTATGAAATTTCCTCCGTCAACATTAAATTCATTCTTTAAATTTCTTACAAATTTCATCCGTCTATTTCAAAGCGTTTTCGAGCTATCGTCTTGACAGACACAGGCATAATTCTAAAGATGTGTATTTTTCAGCTCGGGGAGATCTGAAACGAGATTTGTCAAAATCTCATTCGACTTTTTTGACGGTTCAATACTTTCTCTTAATATACTTCATATAAGAGAAAGTAAAAATGGAACTAGATAAAACGAACATAACAACAACTGAATGCTCGTTTTCTTCTCCCCTTCTTTTTTCGAATTAATTGATATGTCAATGGCGAAGCCAAAGTAAATAAAACCCAGGTCATGTTTTTCTCCTCTCTCGTGATATTATAGTTGATTCAAAAACTTAATAAAAACATATATTAGTCCTGCCGGCGCCCCTTAAGACTGGCGCCTGGAGTACTGACACCCCTCCACGCTACGACACTGTTTGACACAAACTCGATTACAATGACAGATTGTTTTGTCTCGTAACTTACACGTAGAATTTTTTTTAACGAAAACTTTACCGTCTTCCAATTAGTAATAAGACTAGCACTATTAAAATTTACTGCCTGAACTGAAAATGTTTTATTTAATAAACGAATCAGTTACTTCACTCTAAAGATTTATGCCGTTTAATTTTATTTTAAGCCATTCTGCGAAAGTAGAATTCCTTGGTTTTTAAATGAATCAATAGAAACTCGTTCCACAAACATTGCGTAAAATTATGTATTCCAGTACGAAATCTTTATACTTTAAGCAACTATTAAACGTACCATCATTACAAAAAGAATCAGAAATAGCACAGGAAAATGCAAAATATTAGAATTAGTCAGTAATTTTTGATACTCTCAATATTACAAAGTGCATTTCTTTCACTAGGAGAAATGCATTTAAAAATCTCTTCAAAAAATATATTCAATATATTAAATATTTCCCCTATTAATAAGAGAACTGTATAAGTACATTTGATGAAAAAGTGAAATAAACTAAGATTACGGAATCCTTCAACGTCACAATGTCAATGGCGCCTTTTCACCGTCATTTTACGAATAGGGAGGTTTGTTTTGAAAAAATTCAAGAATACAGTCAACTTTTTTTCTCTTCTTTTTGTCATTCGGAAATGATACACGAGAATTTAACTATACGATTTATAAATTCCACATCAGTTTACATATCATTTGGTTCAATTATATTTAAGAAAACGGAAAAAATGGAATTTAAAGATAAATAAAATATGTTATAGTTTAACTTAGATAACTTGATATTCGACCAATGTTTTGATAAGAAAGGTCATATACCCTTACTGTTGTTATCCACAAGGAAAAGTTAGGCTACCATTTGATGCAATTGCAAACAGAATAGAATCCTTATCTTACATTCATTTATCGTTACAAATAAATTCAGCAAATTAGAACAATTGTGCAGATACACGCTGAATGATGTAATTCTCCAATTTTGCTTTGATTATATATATAAAAAAATGCAAATATTTCTTATTTAGATTCATTATAATTGAGCTTTAGGTAAAAAGTTATAAACAGTACAGTTTATGTTATTCTTTAACTTAGATTGAGAACTCATTACAACAGATTACGCAGCTCAAGAAGAGGACAAACCATTTACTATGCAATCCACAGATCTACTTGTGAACAGGCGAGTAGGACTTGATATGCAGACAATTTTTCAAAATCTAAGATTTCAATTCATTCCACATACGATTTAAAATAAACTAAAGAAAATGGTCGTCATTAAAATTTTTTTGTAAAGAAATTGGTTGAAGTAAATAAGAAAATAAATAAAAACATGAATATAAAGTTCATGATTTTTATCTTGCAGCTTGCGAATGATGGATTAGTTATTAATAGTTTTTTAATACATAAAAATGTACTTGCCTAGTTTCTGGGTTCATAAAATATGCCAACATTTCTAAATCGATTAATCCTAGATCAAGAGTCAAACTGACTCAATGTTCCCATTTGACGCTTCCTTTTCAGGTTTTATGATAGCAGTTCACAAAGTTTGTGAAATACAAATGTTACATAATAAATTTCCAAGAAACAAGAACTCATTTAAGAATCATTCTTGTTGGAAGAAGTTGGCCATAATTTCAGACAGAAGGATCGATCTACAAAGTGTGCTATCATTGTCTCTCTTGTTGGAAAAAAATAACGGACACTCAAACATCTTAAAAAATGATATTCTTCGAAATATGCGCAAAATATAAATATCTAGTTCATGAAAAATAACAGCAGCCTAGTTTCTATTCAATCGTTTTTGCTTGCATTCAAAGGGGAGGAGGGGAGTCACGACAGATATGAGGCTGAAAAGTTGTTGGTTTAGTCGCTAGCTCTCGCTAAGCCTTTTTACCGATGATGGATCATATTTCTGTGCGAGCCGATCGTAATGGGGTGTTATCTTTGGGTGGACCACGGAACCCGATGTTGTATGTAGTGGCAACTCGGTCATTCATATCAGCCCGAGCTCTACCACATGACGGGATTATTATTTGCGATTAATTTATACTTTTTTTTAATTATTACGGTTCGCAAATATCACGAAATCGTAAATGTTATATATAAATGAGCATCAAAATTCTTTAAAAATGAAGCTGGTTCGTTTTAAATAATATTATTTATCTATATGCATATAAGATACTATATATTATATTGATATTACAACGGTAAACTGCAGATTCTAAAACAATATAAAAATTAAATACTTTCAAATAATTCAAAAAAGAATAATTACCTGATTTTCGTCGTGAATACTGGTTTTGGTTTTCTGAAAGAAAAAATCAAACATTAAAAATAACGAATTAAACACATCAATCAGTTAAAAGTACACAAAAGTAAGATGAAATTTTTTAAAATACAAATATTCCTCTACTATTCTAGTTAAAATTTCTTACGTTAAGATTCTGATAACCTATAATCATAAAATTGAATGTTCGTTAGTTTCAACCTTATGCAATTCCATACCCCAAGACAGAATCGAACAAAATTTAGCACACACACGTCCCTTAGTATCTTGAAGGATTAATCGCCAATTAAAAAATTTCTACGCCTCCCTAAAAAGGGTGAATTGGGAGTCGAATGATGTCACGTTTTATCGGAATAACTTTGAAGTACTTCACCGGGAAAAAAATTACGCCAAAATCAAATTTTAAAAAAATTAGCTTTTCAATGACATAAAATTCATTTTTGTATGATTATTTTTCAAATTTTAAACATTTTTTTGAAATTTTTGAGCAATGATGCTATTCAAATTAGGGTTGAGTGTTCAAATTATCGTAAGGAGTTAAACTAAAAGAATTCAAAAACTGCACAATATAAAAAATATATATGTATTTTTTTGTTATATATATATATATATGAAATGGAAGGTGTAATAACCGCATGCCCGCGATTAATTATTAAAAAAATCACTTAACATGTTATGCTTAATGCCACTAACGATTAATTTTCAAAAATGTCATGTCATTCTATTGACTATGCTCATCAATGGCACGCGATTAATATGCAAGTATCTGTAAAACAAATAAATGCAGGCGGACCCACGTGTGCAGCGACTAGTTCTCAATAAATATAAATAAAAATGCTTGCATGCATGAACTCTTTTGAAGTTAAAATAATGATATAAAAATCTTGTTTCCAAAATACATTTTTTCTTTACTCGCAACAATCTACTGCTTGTCCATTAGATATAGAATGAGATTTATATTTCATCAAATAAATTTATTTCAATAATACGAGTTTATTTACATAATGTGGCTACTGTGTTTCGAAATTTATTAAAACAAAAGTACAGAGGCTCGAAAATATTATTTTAAACATACTAGAATTTATTACCTTTCGATTTGATATCTTTTTTGCGGAATAGTGACACAGTCAGTATCAACTAAAGTGGAAAGTATTGGTGAAAATATCCGATGTATATTTAAATACAATTAAATACACAGGTTAAAAAAAGAATGATTTTATTTTTTCTTCTTCTTTGATTAAACAGGAAACCTCAGGAAAGCAAATGACAAGTCAAAGAAAGTTGCCCGACAGCGTAAATGAAATGCAAAACCAATTATGTTTGAATAGTGACAAACTGGGCTAGAGAGCTACAGTTTATTATAACTGTTCAGTAGTGTGTATCCGAGACATCCTAAACAAATTGATAGAATGGAGCATGAACAAGATCAGATCATCCAGTAGTTTTAGTGGAATCATCTGCCATTCTTGCTTCAGGGCAATTCCTTGCGCCCAAAACATTTGAATAATCGAATAACAGTTTTCCTTACTTTTAATTTTTCTTTTGATAAAACAAGAAATAATTTTTTATCGGTTCAATATTCATTTTGAAACATCCCTTAAATTTCGTGAAACGTATCATTTTAATTCTAGCACGTTCAAAAGGTTTCAATATAATGAACATAATTTAGCTTTAAACTTCCATATTTTATATTTAATGCTATGAAATTATGTTTAAGTTGCTCTTCTGTATAGATCTTTTTTTACAGCTCTAAGATGGATAAACATGTGTAATGCCATCTAGTGGCCGCTCGTAGGTTTTATTTTATTTTTTTAATAGCTAATCACTTGAATTGTCCGACTATTGATTTTTATTCATTTTTTGTTAGTACCAATTTAACAAAAACTAATATTTAATAAAAAATAAATAAAACCAAGGTGTTCTTTAAAAAAAAAAAAAGATATGTTTGGAAAATGAAATAAGGCAGATAATTTTATATGAAAATAAAGATTTCACGATAGTTATTAGTACATAAACGCAAAAAAACATTAGAAAAAAAAACATCGATAATCTCAATAAAAAGGTTAATTTTTTTTATTAAATTTATATACACTTTATATTATATATTACTAAAAAAACACTTCCACTAACAAGCTAAAAAGTAAAGATTTCTACATTCTAATTATTTTCGACTTTTCATTATTATAAATGTTACGAAATCATGAAATTAATTTTTCAGAAATTCACTATCAAAGAATGTCATTTATATAAAATCAAAACTTCAATCAATTGATTAAATGATTATCAAATTCCGAAAGAATTAAAGTAGCATGATACCTTCGTAATTTATTGGAGTACAAAATTCCATCTTCATAAAAATGAAACAAGTCACGTTAATCAACAATTTATAGAAATTGAAATACGAGTTTATATAATTCGAACTCTTTTTTTTCTTCATTAAAACCAAATTTTAGAAAAGTATTACGAATATTATGTAGGGAAACTGGGCGTTAGTATAAAATTGTACGTTGTACGTGTTCAACAACCAATTCCTCCCTTATTACGATAGGAAATATGCCCCTTTTCTGCCCCTTTATCTGCTAACCAGATTTTCCTGCCAAAAGCCATTAAGTCGAGTAAACCTATAAAACGTGCGCACCAGCTACTGTACACTAGAGACACGTAATCTAATTTAAGTTGTCATCGTGTCTATCTGCGGGAAATGACGTCACGAACCATCATCCATTTGGATTAGCCTCCGAATGCAACCTCTGCCATATAATACAAATGCTCTTATGTTGTGAAAACTATTCGACATTTAATGCTTTGTCATCAGCCGTTCCCTTCAATCTTATTGCTCTGATTAATCAAAATCTCTCACTTTTTTTTCTCCTAGTCTCACCAAGATGGCAGCATATTGTCCATAGGTTTTAATTTACTACCTATTAAATTTAACAACGGCAGCTACTAAACTGGAAGCAAAAATTTCACATGTACTTTAAATATTACCTTAAAGTAATGGTAAAATGAACATTGGAATAAACATTCTTTATTTACAATTTGATTTTGAGCAAGGACATAATAAACTAAAATTTAAAAAGTAAATCGGAATTAGTTTATCAGCTTTATTTTTCTTTACAAAAGAAGGGGGGGGGGAAACATTGTAGCCAAGCTAAAACTGCAGAACAACAGATACTAAATTTTCAATATTTAACTTTTGGTTTAAGAGCCGGATTAAGCTTTGTAGACGTCCTGAAGCAATGCAAGTTGCCTGGTTTTCCTTTCCCATTTAAACTTCCAAAGTCTTATTTTGTTGTTGTTGTTGATTTTAATTTAATCTCTAGATAAGTACATTTTACTTAGTATATACTATGGCAAATTGAATTAACAAAACATTTAACGGAGGGTGATCTTCAAAAAGGTTGGTCCCTCGAGTAAAAATAAATTTAGAAGTATGTTAAGCAAAATGGAAAAAAGAAAAAAAAAAAAAAAAAAAAACTTTTTAATGCATTCAAACACTGAAATATAAAGTGGCCAAGGTTGCAATCAATTAGTCAACTAAAAAAGAATGACCATATTGATCTGGAAGCGAATTTGAAAACATGAAATATATCCAATTTCAACGACACTTGATTTTAATTTCAATATATTCAAATATAAGACCCTGTCAATCAAGTGAAATCGCAAAGTTAGACATTCTTGAAAATTCCAGCAAATGACGGGGCCTCAGGGCAACTGCCTACTTTTTAATAACCGGCTCCTAATCTGTCTCTCTCTTTCTTCAAAACAGTTCTCAAAGATCTATTCACCTATACTTCATCGAAAAAATATAGGCATTGTCCAATCAGTAGAACATTTAATTCCATATTTTTTAATTATAAAATGAATAATAATTTATATGCCTGGATAACAAACACGTTTGCATCTCTACGATAGCTCCCCCCCCCCCGCAAATCTCAAAACAAGAAAATACTTAGAGTTATTATCATACAATTGAAATGGAAGGGATATTGAAATTAAAACGATGAGATCCGACCCCAGACGAATTTTGTAAGAAATCGAAGAACTAAATTTCTAAATCATATCTGCCATGATCAGCCAAAAAATGGTTTACGACTTTGTCGTTTAAGACTTTTTACAATTTGGGAAGTTTGTTACTGACATCAGAAGTCTAACGAGAAACTTTACATCCCTAATATGTTAAATAATAATTATTAACAGTAATGTTAAATAATTATTAATAGTAACTTTAAAATGAAATTGCCCCCCAGAAATTTACAAATAAAAGACACTAAGTTTACCGAACCAATTATTCTGTTGAAGACCCAACTCCACCATCTTCCAAGGCAAGGCACAACAGAATCAATATTCGAAATGCGGCCCTCCGAAAATAAATGAGGCTACCATCAAACCGTCGCGGTCTCTTTGGAAAGTGAGGAGGGACATGTACAGTATGAAGACGCTTATAGATTCCTCTAAATTTTGAAAATGCTTGCAGTCTTTTAGTAAATAGAGGACATTTATTTTATGGAAATGCTTATAAGAACAACTTAATTCATAAAATGCTATATTAAAGTTTACTTTAAAATTTCAAAGTTCATTTCCATAAGGATTTCCTGGATAAAAATAAATAAACCACCATTTAATAAGAAGAAATTCCCGCCGTGACTGTGCAAGACTGAAATCAATAAATGTTTAAAAAACAATTAATTAAACGAACAGTTATGGATAATTAATTACCCAGAGCATTTTTTTTATAAACATAATTCTATCATTCAATCGGATTACCAGGAATCGGGCAGGTATCAACTCGCATCACAAAATCTTAATAAGCTCCCTACTAAAAAAAACTTTTTTAAATATCTAAATACTCTTGCATAATAATAAAAAAAACGTTTATTTTTTATTTTTTTATTTATTCAGTTTTTTCCCGTCCCTGCAAAAATGGCGAATTCATCAAACTTCTTTATTATCGAGTAATGTATAAAAAAAAATATATGCACGCCAGCCGTGGCCCTTCTTTTTTTTTTTTTTTTTTTTTTTTTTTGCCGGTGTAATTCGGAGATAATAGCAGCAGCTCAGTAAAAGCTGTGAAGAATTCAGAGCACTTCGGGACAGATTTTTTATTTTTCTTTCGAAATTTTGATTAGTCTCTTAATTTTAACCTCAGTGAAAATTCACAGATATCGCTTTCCTCGAAGCAAAGTTATACACCAAGGCAAATTTTGCATCTATATAAATAAAGGTAAACTGTGAATGAATGCAAATATTTTCGGAATGGTTTATTTATCATTTTTATTAGTTCTCGGTTAACTTCAATTTAAAGGAAGCTTTCAAAAATATTTCGATGCTTTCTCTTATAGTGAAGTTTTCTTAGAAAAAAAATTATCACACGAACTTTTTTTTTTCTTTTTTTCATTTTTTGCATTATCTGAAAATTTAGAAAATTATTTTCAAAAAGACATCAAGATGATTGCCAAATTTTATTTCGAATTCTAATTGGTAACAATGTTTCCTACTCTTTACAATTACATACATTTTAGATAATTTTCATTACTTCATCAATTTTTATAGCTTTCTTTCCCATTGTTATAAGAAAGGAGAGCTTCATTTTAAGTAAAATCTTTCCTTGATTTCAATGCAGTTATATTTCAAATTCGCAGCAGTCTCAATTACAGTACACATGTATGTATAACAGCTACAATTCGTTTCAAAAACTAGACTTTTCAAATGAATTTACTTTTAGCGCATATTTGTTTCCTTTTCGCCTTCGTTCTTTTTCGATCGCAAGTAGATGGCATATATTATTGCTTTTATTACATAATATATATATTCCGAGTACAGACTCTTTTATTGCCTATTCAATATGTCCATCGAAAATGTCTTCATTTTTTTAATATTCATGTGATATTGTCATGCATCTAGTTTTAAAATTAAAATATTTCAAAAGTGGCAACAGATAAACGATTTTAAGTTTGTTTTCAAGTAGAAGTTCTTATTTTAGTTATAATAAACGTAAATTTAGTGTTTTGTTTTTGTCAATTTTTAAACGACGAAAAGATACCATGCTCGGTAAAAGCTGATCCTTTCCTTTACAATAAATAGTTCATTTGTTTCTCCTTTCATGTTGCATCTACCGATTTTCACAAACCTCCTGCTTTTCAAGGATAGATGTAGGTACTTCCTAGACATTCTGTAGGCAGTGGTTTACACGTCTCTCAAACAATGCTTAGAAATTTAAAGTAGCTATTTTGGCTAAGCAGCGCATTAAGTTTCAATTCAGGTTGCTGTGCTCGAATTCCACACTCAACGATATAATTATAGACTTTTTTTCAAATGACGAAATAAGGCAATATTAATGATAATGTTTGGTCTATCAGAGGCAGAGACTATTGAGTGAATTAATAGGGCGGTTATCCATTAAACGAAACTGTCACTTGGACGTCGGATTTTCACTCATCGTAATAAAATTAAATTACACAATACATTTAGCCATAACTTTAAATTCATTATTACGGATGTTAATTATTGATGCTTAAAATACAAATAAATGAATACTACTGAAAATTGCTTTTCCTTTTTGCACAATTTTAATGTTTCATTGATTCTGGAACAATATATATATCTTATATGAAACTTTTGCATTTGGCTATGTACGTGTATATGTACAAGGAAGATAAGGTTAACCAATTCGGCATTACTGCCTATGAGTGAGTTATTTCCCTTCTCCCGTTTGCGGTAATCGGTTAAGCACGTAGGGATAATTATGAATTACGGTCATATGACCAAAATATGTTCTAAAAGGTAACCCTCTCTCTTAACACCAAAACCTCGAAAATGTAAGCATAACCATTAAAAAAATACTCATTAGAAAATAGATCGGCTCCCATCACTTATTTTTAGAAATAAAGTTATAATAATAGTAAAATATATTTTTACATGAAATTCATAAGATCTAGAGCAGTAGGAGATGCATAAAAGAAAGCTAAATAACTAAAAAAATTGCCATATTTTACTTTTGTTATAAAAATTATAGTTAGACTTACGAATATTCTAATTTGAACCACATATTAATTCTTTAATAAAGCAATGTAATTGAAATAAACTGTATACAGTGGTAATTATTTCTTTACTTCAATCTGATATTGGCAAATATCTCGGATTTTGGAGAGCATAATCTCTTAGCAGATCGTAAGTATTGTGAAATACGCAAGTTTCTTTCGATTTGCTGGTGCAACGAAATTGTTTTGAAAGAATATCACTAGTTTATAATTTTCGGAGTTATTGTGAATGGATATTTTGAGTCCGTATTTTCTTTGTCTTATGGTGGCATCTGCGAGAGATAAATCCTCGATAATTATAATTTACACTGATCAAGGATTGAGTGGAAAGAATTTGCCAGATAAACCTCTCGTTTTAAAAATTTAATATATATAAACTAAGATTGACAGGAAATTATCTTAAAAGCAATCGACACGGATTGATGATCATAACGTTACGATAAAACAGATTACATTTAAAGCACTGAAATTTATCAAAGGAGCACCAACTTCGTTTCAAAACTTTTTTCTTTTTACTATATTACAGGAATTTCAAATTTAATCAATTACCTTAGCATTGATGTTAAGCATGTTAATAAATGCGATTGATATCAGTAACATCGAGAAATTTATTTAATAAAAAAATGTAAACTATAAATGTTTTCAATTAATTAGGAAGTGTTCATTAAGGTCCGATACGTTTGCCTTTAATACCTCCTCCGCACTTAATTACTGATGAAGTTACTAAGCTTACACAACAATAAAAGGAAAATAAAGTTTATGTTACTTAAAAATGCAGGTTTTTCTAGTAATATTTTACCAATACATTTATCTTTTGATCATTTATAAATATCTTTCTATCTCTTCGCAAACAACAGACAACTGAACATTAAATTAATTGAATTCTTTTAAAACTTTATCTACAAATAAAATTAAAAGTCGGCACCAATTAAGTAATCAAAATTATGCAATATTGAGGCTGACAACTGAACATTAAATTAATTGAATTCTTTTCAAACTTTATCTAAAAATAAAATTAAAAGTCGGCACCATTTAAGTAATCAAAATTATGCAATATTGCGAAAGCAGAATAATAAAAACGATAGAATCTGCAGCATTAAATTAAATGTTTCTTCTAACAATTCAGTCAAAACAGTCTAGGATTACAAAAATAGTTTCACAAAAAAGGGAAAGGATGAGCATTTATGAGAAATATATATTCTGATTACATTTTAAAATATTGGCTAGCAATTAAATAATTAGCTACATTATAAACTTTATGAAATTAAAGAATAAAGGGGAAAAAAATAAGTCGATACACAACGAAATCATTTCAGAAAGCTTAAAAAGCTCCGCTATGCAATCTGCACACTTTTAAAATTTAAACTTCCCATAATTAAAATAGGAGGCAAGGAAATGATAAACTGATATCAATAGACAAAATCGCAATTAACTAATTACAAAACTTATTAAGAAAAATAAAATCAAGCAGAAAGAGAAATAAAATGCAGATTTCATTGCTATTTATTTTACTCAGTGAATATCTTTTTACAATTAATTAATTTCATTGAAAGAATTAAGAGTTTTACAGCTTATGAGTAAACTGTAATAATTTTTAAGAAATTGCTAATTAGATTAAGTAAGCATAATTAGGTAGATAGAAAAATAAAGTTACGTTTTATGCAAGAAAGCGCCAGCTGTTTTAGAAAGTTTTCGTAAGGATTAAATTATAAGCTTTTTAAAAGGTAAACAATTCTGTGGATATTTAATTGCTTCAATAGTAAGAATTTTAAAGAAATTTTCTGGAACATGGAAAAATATTTGAATTAAAGCTAACTTTTTGTTGGCTTAACGAAGAAACATTATATTATTTGATTTAAAAAATGTATAGTTCACCCACTTAAAATCTTATTTATTTATGAAATTTTAATTTAAATCCCTTTTCTTCCTCAAAACAAGCATTAACAACTCATATTTTCAGGTTAGGCAATAGTTAGATAAAAGAAATCAGCAAATCTCATACAGTATGTTAGATTTTGACACTGAATTAAAAAAAATAAATAATAAGATTTGAAAAATTGACAACTTTCCAAATGATGTAACAATTATGGCAATTTTCAATAACATGCCATGACAGCTACATCAAAATTTTAAATGCACGATATATAATATTCTCAAAATAGATAGCCAATACTTAAGGAAGAGACCTCATTTTCTAAAGCAATTATTACACTCCCTCATATCATTAAACGTAAGCCAAAATAAACCATGTTTTTGTAATAGTTTATCATTCATTAAAAAAATAAAGTTCACTATGCCCACAGTCAATAATTAAAAAATAAAATATTTCTGGTTTAAAGTTCATTTCTGATTCATATTCTGGTTTAAAGTAATTAAACATATAATTAGTTTTGTAACTAATTCTCACCTTTATAAAAAAATTTAAATTAGGGGGGGCAATGCAGATGCAAGAAACAAATCAGTAGAAGGCCCAACAAAAATAGATTTAAAAAAGAGGTTTTTATACGTTGCAAGACATAATAAAGAATTAAAAATACATCTATGTTCAAGTAAGCAAATTACTACTGAACTAGGTCTATATATAATAGGAAAAGAAAATGAAAGCATGATGTTTTGTCTTGAAAGTTAAGTATAGAAAAAAATAAGGTACTGTATGTTTCACGATGCCCTACTGCCAAAAATAACTGGGTTTAACAATTTACATGGCAATTAATATGCTAAGAAGACAAGAAATAATTTAAAACCTTTCTTTACTTTTTAAATTCAGTGATAAAATTGTGTCATATCTTTACTAATATAATAATGTAAGAAACAGAATCTTTAACTATTAACCATATAACAAACAGTTATATGTAAAAACTTTGCTTTCAATGAAGGAATTCAGAAAAATTTAGACTATCCCTTTTTCATAAATAGTAAAATGTATTGGAAATATAGATATTACAAGACTTATTTTTATTACAATTAATTGCTGCATAATTCCTTTTCTTTAAGTTTTAGATAAAGAACAAGCAATAACTCCAGATATAACAAGGAGTGAATTTTTCAAAAAGAAATATTAAGGATCTAAACTAAAGCAAATAGCTTCAATAAAGACACCAACAGAGGTGGAAAAAAACCTTGGAATAAATCAATAGGAAGGAAGCAATACACAGTTTAACTACTTGTACTTCTCTGAAAATATATATTTACCCTGAGATTTACTATGTCCAAATACTCAATTTTAAGCAGCTTGTTTTAAGAGCAATTTAAAATGATTTAGATTTTAAAATGAGAAATATATTATAAGAAAGAAGTAGCCTATAGCCAAGGAAAATCTGTCCAACTTGTACTAATTATTTTCAGCAATCTAAAAGAATATAGAAGAATTAAGCAATTAAAAATATAAGCATATGGTCAAGGATGAGTGAACTGTTTAAAAACTAATAGCAGGAGAAAAGATAACTGAAACAGCTTTTTAACTGTAAAAAGAAACTCAACTTAGCATTTTTGAAGTTTGTTTTGGCTACATTTTTACAGATTTCTTGTTACAAGGCAATGCAAAGGCAAAATGAATGCTATAAACTCTAAATTTTAACTGAATGAGAAATTTTTAGAATGAAGTTTACGTAGAACACTGAAACAGTGACAAAGTTAGTTTATTTAAGTATCACTAAAAAAAAGGGCGGGGGGGGGGAGGTTGCTTATTTTTTTAATACTTGCACCACTAGAGATTTGCCTATTTTATCATAAAATATGATTTAAATTATATTTTTAATTTTAAAATATTCAGAACTCTCCCCCTCCCCAATCCTGTATTTATTTGGATTATTTTTTTTTAAATAAGTGAATTCTGGAAAAAATGTTGCAATTTCTTTTAAAAATTATTACTTGCATTTCGAAAATTCAAGTATTAAATTCTTAAGTATTAATATTTTTACTAAAGTATTAATATTAAGAATTAAATTTTAAGATAATTCTTCAGTAAATAAATTTTATTTAAAAACTCACTTATAAAACTTATAACCATACCAATTTTTAGATAAAAGTTGGTAAGTTATACAAAGTTAACCTTTTTGAAGGCATCTTATCCTTTAAAAACTACTGAATATAAAATGCATGTAAAAAATACCAAAGAAGTTCAATAAAGATTAATTTGAATTTTAAATTTATAATTTTATAGACATTTTAGATAACATTAAAAAAAGGTGAAATATTAGATGAAAGATTTCATTTTCTTCCTTGAATTTTCATAACAAATGTCAATGTGTAAAAAAGTTAAATGAAAATTTTAAGAGAGTAATATTAAGAGGATAAAGAATAAATATGACTTAACTGTTTTTAGTGAAATTTACATATCATAAAATTAATTATAGGATGAAATATTATAAGATTAATTGTTAACTGTACAAAATAAACAGATTTTTAAAATAATATTGTAACTTGATTTAATTAATAACTTTATTACAGTTTAATGATACAATATCTTTAGTTTTAAAGATAATATAAATTATTTAATACATTTTATTCTAAGTGTAACTAAAAGACTCTTCTTTATAACAAGAGGAAGGGGGACATTTCACCTTAATATGATTGATTTTCATTTGAAAATTTTTAATACTAATGATAACAAATGAAATATTGATCCATTTTTCAAAACCTGGAATTATACCGAGCAGAATCTATTTACATTCAGCTTGAACTTATTAGTAACTTGTAATAACAGAAATATAAAAAGGTATTTGAGAATAAAAACCAGTCTCTTAGTTTGATAAAGTCTTTAAAACTAGCCAAAAGTGAAAACTGGAGCTTAGTATGTGAAAAGATGTTATAAAAGTTGAAAGATGCATAATAAACAGTGCAATGTGAATATGTAAATTTTTTTATGCAAGTAATGTGCAAGTTTTATGCAAGAATATGTAAATTAAAATATTTAAAAGAAATCATATATGTAAATACATTATTATTATTATATGATTAAATGCATAAAAATTCGATTTTTTTCAGCTTAAATAGTACATTTAATTCTAATGACCCTAAACATTTTTAATTATTTTTAGCTCAATAAAAAGTTATAAGAATGCAGCTACTGTAAAACTGATTATATCTCATGAAAAACTGAAGTGATTTATTATTTTACTGCACATATCTATTCTAAGAAAAATGATCTAATTGCATAGTAATAAATGTATGTATGATTTTCATAATTCTATCTTTGTCTGAAATTTATTACAGAAATAGATTTTTTTTAAGAACCAAGGGAATTATTTTAAATTGGATTCATTTTTAATCAAAAGTAATTGAATTACTTTAACTGATAGAATTAATTAATTTTTTCCACTTAACTGAGCTATACACTATTTAATGCAATTTCTCTTCATAACTGAAGACATCCCATTTAGATGGAAAAAAGAAAGAAAATTTAATATCTGTATGCAGATTTTGAATAGAAAAGTTTAGAAACATGTTGCAACAGATCTGAATGAAGAAAAAAGTACAATATAAATCAGTGAATGCAATATGTCCATTTAATAAGAAATCCAAATTTATCTTATGTAAAGTTTCATTACAATTCAGTATATTTAAAGATTATTGATAAATAATCTCATTTTGTATTTGCATATGCATGCATCCATTTTTAATATGCTTCATGGACACATCAAAATAGAAATAATATATGCAACATGTCACAATCTATCACACATTAAAAGAATATTTATTTATATAAAACACCCATAAATGCAAATTGATCAATTGTTGCATGTTGCTTAAGCAAATTCACTAATCTTTCTGCCCACTCTTTATATTAATTATCAACATGTTAAGGAAACTTTTTGAGAAGAATACTTACTTCGAACTGGTGGAGGTTCATCAATTTCATCTTCATCACTATTTGGTTCATCTTCTTCGCATGTCACGGATGTCAGAGGTACAGATTGCTGATTATTTGGGCGACCTTCGTCCCGTAGCTTTGTAAAATAACTAACTGCATAGTCCACTAGATCAGCCGGTTTTTCGAGTAATACATTTACGGTAAAATCTAATAGCAGGCTAGTCAGTTCTCGTGGTACTTCGAGGCGTGGACGATTCATAGCCATTTATGAATTATTTTGTTCTAATTATAATATATATTTAGACAGATATACACGACACACCAAACCACAATCGCTCGTAAGAAATTTCCACCTAATTTCGCATACCGAGATAGCCTCTCGATCTCCCTTTCGCACAGTACGTCCACACGGAGCAGAAGAAATGTCCCGGTCTGCTCAGTCAGAGGACTGGTGGAATTCTGAGCGAGTGAGGTTTAACCTTCACTTACCGCCATCTGGCTGCAACTGCAAGTATTAATTCCGAACTAAACTAAAAGCAGACGGCTATATATTAGCCTTAAAAAGGTTTCGGTTTCATTCATTTACAAATTTTCGGCTCTTTATTTTAACACATATTGGTTGATTAATATTAATGTGATTTTTTGCAACAAAATAGAATGAAATAACGATTTTCTCAATCATTTATCAGATTTTGACAAATGTCGCACTAGAGCCATTTAATGAACAATCGGCGAACACTGCATGATTTCTGCTAGAAAAGAAGCAATTTCTACTAATTATAAATCTAAACAGAAAAACATATTCGAATTAATGAAATAAAGTAAATTACTTTCAGAAAAGACAAATATGAAGCGTTTTGAGAAAATATTAATATTTAGTTGGCAAAGTGGTCACTAAGGGTTTTGAGTGAGGAAAATTGATATATTTTGTCGAAGGAAAGTTGTCCTTAGTTCCAAAAACATTCTTCAAATTCTCTGTTTCCTCTTTCTTGTATTTTAAACACTTTTCCTTGCAGATAGCTATCAGGAAAATCTCGTGTACTTGAATAAAAGTTATAAAGGGATTAATGTTAGATTTAATAGTTTTTTCATGTTCTCAGCTGCTCACATAAAAATTTCTTTTCAGTTGATGATATTTCTCAAACGTTTTAAGGGAAAAAAGTAGTAAATTTTAAAATATCTTGTAATTAAATTCATCCATACCTTCATCACCATTTTTGAAATTTTTTCCCTCAGTATAATCTTTAATTTTTTTAATAGTTCTAATTCCGGAGTTATTTTATAATTAACAGTTTACCTCCGTTGCACAATACTGAGTACTTATAAATTAATAAGGCAACAATCGTTTAAATTAGTTTAATTGCTATCATAATGCTGAATAAACTTTGAATGTTGTGCAATTTTTCAGGATTCTCTTATGAATGAACTCGAACCTGAAATGAAGTTGATACATAATCATATGGAGGAGATAATTTAATAGCAGCGAAAATATGAGTTTTATACATAAGTGTATATTATATTCAAACACTACAAATTACAAATTTTACTTTTGAGTAAAAACCAATAATGGGAGAAAATTCCCTCTATTTGAAACACACTATATAGCTATTTATGTGATAATTTTAAGGGAACAAGTTTAGCAAAGAAATCAGAGAATCGGGGGAAAGGGAGAGAAATCAGAAAAAAAAAATCATTTTCACCAGAATTATCTAATTAGAATGCTTAACAAATAACATGGATTTCAAGCATCACTCCGAGCTTATCATAAATCATTGCGAACTACAAATATAGTATTGAAGAAATAATATTATTGCGTGAGAGAGCTTCTTGATAAAATAACTGGTAAACAATTTGCATAGCATTCAATGATACAGAATAACAAAACACAATAGCATCTTTCATCACCAATTGCATTTTGGTTGCTCTCACAAAAAATTGTAGCATCACCTAACATATGGTGTCGATTTCGTATTATTTTGCCTAAATAAGACGTTTAACCGTGCAAAATTATACAAACAGCAAAAATGATTTCTGAGCATCTTACGATGTTCTATATTGCATAAATCCAACATTCAAGCAGAAACATTTCACCCAAAATGATAACTAAATGTGGTAAGCGTTGTTAATGCAAAGAACTAATAATAATAATAATAATAATAGATAATAATAATAATAACTATTTGAGGTGTTTTCGGAGAAATTTAATTTACAACTCGAACTTATCCAATAAAATCAAGTATCGTTTAAATTTTAAAATTATTAATAAACAGCATTCCAACTTAATGGGAATTTTACGTTATATCAACATTATATCAGGAATTTTATAATTAATAAGACATATTGCTTTATCATTTAAAATCTGTTCGATCCGATGATGAAACAATATTTAGATTTTGTTAAAAAAATCTGTCATTTCTTAAAAACTTGTTTTCAAACATTATTTGTAAATTTTAAATCGGGTTTTATATACGAATCCTCATGGTTTTAATGATGAATATTTTAAATATGTATTACCTAATTTTGTAATAAATGACTATAATAAGTAATTTAATACTAATCAAATGACCATAGTAAGTCATTTGATTTACTATGGTCATATACTTAAATATATTCAAATTAAAATTGTATTTTTTAAAATTTCAAAAAAATATTAATAGATATTTTTTAAATTCTTTCTTGTATCCAAAAGCGCTTGTAGTTCAGTCATTTTTTTTGTCTTTTAGTTAGCTGATAGATTTACACGTCAACCGCTCTAGTAAACTCTGTATTTAAATATTTAGAATGAGGCAATATGTTAAATATTTTATAATTTTATTTTAAAATCTAAATTAAATTTTAAAACTTTGATTTAATTTCTTTGAATGTGAGCTATTGAAACCAATTTTCTCGAAGATATTCTCAAATGTTTTGCTATTTCAGTTTGTCATAATATGTATTATTTAAAAATTACTTGCATAGAGATTATATGGAAAAATACATTGAGTTTTTGAAGTTTGGAATGAGAGAGGGAATTTTATATTGTATAGAGCTTAATCTGACCATGCATAGCGACATCTGTACCAGATCTTTTGAATTGCTTAGAGGACTTACAGGCACTTTTTTTACCACATTATAAAATATTGTTCGTTTGACATTGTAAGTGAAGATGATGCTTGAATTTATTTGACAATTACATTGTATAGCAATTGGAGTTTTCAATTAATGCTAACTGCTGCTAAAAGGGTCTTCTTTTTATGTCCTTTTAAAGCTCCTCTTTTTCGTATCCTTTTGATTCTTTCAATTACTCTTACCACACCTAAATTTACTTAATGAAGCTCACTAAATAAATTTTCCATTTTTCTTTTTGCCTTATTCAATTTACTTGAACTTTTATTTTGACACCAATACTTTTTTGTCCTTTATATATCCTCTTATTTATTTAAGAATTTTACACCTTTACTTCTTTTCAGAATTGAGGCATTCTAATAAAGTTTTTGAGTCAGTTTTTGGGCATGAGACTAAGGATGAGGATTCAGTGACGTAGCGAGAATAAGTGGCACCCGGGATGCATTGATGTTTTCACCCTCAAATAGTTATCAGTGACCAGCAAAAATAAATGGCGTCTGGAGAATTATATTTGTCCGCTGCCTTGTCCTACTTAGCTTTAAAAAATGATAAAGGCACTACTGTAGATTTGAGACTGCTACTCGGTTTTGCTGTATTAGGTACAGGCAGTTGCCGATACTCGACTATACTCGAATAATAGTTGCCTATTATTTCTTCGTCGGAATGAAATCGGTTAATCATTGGGTATAATTCTAGCATTTGCAGCGGGTTCTAGAAGCATATCCACCTAGCTATGGTATGATTCATATTAGTATCAGTTATCACAACAGGTAGCTGATATGAATATGAATATGATTCCAAAATGAGATTTCACTTCTTCGGAAAAAGTGCTAATGATAATGTGCTAGTAGCTTTGATTCTTATTGTGACTGATGGATGCGTAAAAAGAGGAAAAGGAAGGTTTTGCAGATATTGAAAATATAAGAGACGGTTTTTCAATTGTATATGCACCGTTTTATGGGGTAAAGGACAATTATGACTGGGGATGTAGTTTAATAAAAACATCAAGCAGACCTAATAGCGTCGTCGAAGCCAGACAGAGAACTAGACTATATCGATCTAACAATTTGCATTAGTTTGTAACCTGATTAAAAACGGATGAAGCCGAGGAGATTATAAAACGGTAATGCCGAGTCCAAAAACTGATGGCAAGTACTTTTATTCAACATCGCCTCTGTGTATCTGATATCTGGCACAAAATATCAGGTTGATACAAAATCATCCAACTTTACACTCCTTACTTTGGTGTTGTCCCGTGAAACGTGCGCCTGGGCAACTATATGCTCCTTGTTATTGTTGTACTAAGCCAATTTAAAGCGATGTATTTCTTGATCGATAATTACTTTATAGAATTTATTTCTCCCTTCCCCCCCCCCACACACCAGTGAATAGTTATTAAAATTAAATATTATTAAAATTGTATTTTTCTGAGGGAACCATCCAAATTTTTAAAGTTTTAAATAAAAGATGAATATAAAGGGATATGCCATACCATATGTTCAGTGAATATCATCCAAGAAATATACATGGTAACCATATAAAAATTAACACATTTAAAAAAAGATACGTAAATGTTAAATGAAAGTAAAATGATATAATTGGTTCGAAATGAAGCTATGGAAGATACATTTTTGTATGTTTTATCAAAAGGAAAAAAAAAAGTAAAATGTTAATCTTTGAATATCCGCTAATGTAATTCTTAGACCTAATAATATTAAAAAAATATTCTGTAACATTTAGAGAAATGAATTTTCTAAGTCAAAAGTAATATTATTGTTAACTGATTCCACAATAAGACAAATATTTTGAAGAGTTCCGATTTATTTTCAATCATTTCTTGCACTTAAGTAATTTTCAGATCGATAATTGTAAAATCTTCTTAATCTTCCTTTGTTGTATAATTTACCCACTCAGTTTCCTCTTGAACTTTATAAATTTATTTTTTAATCACTCTCTAATATATTGTTAATGATCGATAATGTATTTATTAAATAATTTTATTTTGTTTATTCTTCAATTTTAAAATGGATCTTTCTCTGCCATTGCAAATTTGATTATTTGAATACATTTTAATAAAAAAAACCTTAATTATCGGCTGAATTTTATTTCATAAAACCACAATTTCTTTATAGAATAAATCAAAAAAGCTCTCTTGGATGAGATATGAGTTGTTTTGATATGCTTTAATATTCATTGTCATCTTGAAATAGAAGACTTAGAGTTGTTTATTGAAAATAGTTTGAAAATGTTTTACAATCAGTAGGTATTTCAAATGTTTTCATTTTAGTTTGAAAAGTATTCGGAACTGATTCATGACCCTTGACATTTTCATTTACAAAAATTTGAACTGATAATTCCATTTTAATCGTAATATATGAAAGGATCATTGAATCAATTTTATGCAAAATTCAAGATATCAATTGTTTTCTGAAATCTAATATTCTCTAGATATTTTTTAGGTTTAGAATTCAATTAAAAAATTTACTTTCAAGAGACCATGAATTGAACTAATCTTTAATATATGTCCGATCATGTAACTTCACAGGGGCCCCCATTCGTAGTATACAAATTACAACCGTAAAACATATTACTAAACAATGCGTAAAGCATACGAAAGGTACTGTTAAATTAGTTTAATAATCCGTCATAAGAGAACAGACCTAAACACACACACACATATAATCCATTAATTAGGTTTTTTATTAAGTTTCTGTAGGAAACAGGATAATTGTTTTTGATAACCCTTGCAATTATAACAACCACATTTTATTATTAGGTCCCCAAAGCACGTTAACATTTCTTACCAAAAGATATGTTATGAAGTAAATTAATCACATTTAAAGCATCAGTATATTAATCATTTCATTTTTAGATAAATTTCGCAAGAGCATGTGTTTCCCATTTGAATACAATTAACCAGTATTTATGCAAATATATATTTGATATTTTTTATAAGAATTTAAATAGTCTTTGTGCCATTTATTCTGAATTATTCAGTGTATTTAAGAGATATTTGTTATTTATTTTACCAGTTTTCTTTTAGAAAAGTTCCGGTTGCATAACCCTATATAGAGTCAATCCATTGTATTCAGAAAAGGATTTGAGGTCAAATTATGAAACCCATTGTCACCGTCATGGGGTAAAAACAAGAGTAGTTTTTCTATTTGAGTTATAATGGTGGGAAACTTATCAGAAGGAAGTGTAAAACTCCTCGCCACACCCTTGGGTTGACATTTAAACTGTTTGATACCCCAAAGACCATCAAAATTAGACAATTGGATAGAAATAAATCTCTAATCAATAGTTTCGCATGGAAGATACAAATCTTTTAATACTAAAAGTTTTATCTTTATCTTTAAAATTCTTGTGCATCCACCTTATTTAATGATATGTAGATTATATGTTCAATTAAAGAGAATAATTTAGAAAGAATATGTGAACTCCAAATTAATTTTCCTAGTTAAATATATAATATGCGATTTTTTCAAAACAAATTTCAGAGGAAGGCATGCAAATTTACGCAAATTAGTTAAGGAAGGCAGTGATAAATATAAAAAAAATAATTTCAAACCAAATTTTGCACTGAAGTCATTTCATTATTTAATGAAAAATCTCTTTTCTAAAAACTTTAGTTTTCCATGTCAAAATTTTGCTTGTAGTTAACTTCCTTAATCAATTCTTAAATTATTCAAAATTACATATTAATACAAGTATCAGTGTCGTAAATATTATTCATTGATTAGTATAGGATTTAAAAATACATACATTAAAATATTTATTTAAGCAAATGCAATGTTTTTCTTTCTTAGAAGTGTAACGTCAAACTCTTTTGAAATAGTTGCACTAGTATGTTGAAATGCATATAGTTTAATATATCTTTCACAAACGCAAACTACCTTTTCGTTCAATTATGCCAGTTATTCTTGTCTTTAAACACGCAATATATTCATGCCCAATTGAATGATATTTATTCCTAGATTGTTATTAAAAAAATCTTTGAAGTTGTAAATTCTTCACATTGATACAATATAGAAAAGTTAATTAAATTAATTACAGCATTTTTTTTGCAAGAAATTTTTATGCTGGGCTTCAAACTGTGCTTCATGTTTCAAAACAAAATAAATCTTAATTTTGGCAATTTGTCACAAATCTGCAATTTTGTTTATTGTTACATTGAACTATTTTTATTGTACAATGTGTGCACTCTAATCGTTTTTCAATAGCTAATTTGTAAACTCATTTTTTTCCACTGGTACTTGATTCACTTGATTGAAATAATCTAAAATGCAACTCTTTGCATCGTTTTTCCATTTGGAACTATAAGTCTATTGTTAAAGATCGAGAAATTAGCTACTGGGAAGTGATTAAAGTAGACCAAGAAATTTTCGAATATTATTTTGAAAAAGAAATAATAAACTACCTTTATTTCTTCCCGCAGTATTTTTCAACTTATGAAAAGTCACTGGTCACTATCCAAAAATTGTATTTTGATCTTGAAGAAACGGAATATTTGCGAGAAAGATAGCAATTAGAAAATAAATATACTTTTAATTTGTTGTTCCATAATAATGGCTCATAAGTATTCCATCTTTTATTTTTGACATTTATAAAACGTGTTATATCTTCAATGATTTTGATTTTTTGTTTATTTATTATTCCATTTATTTACTGCAAGCATAGCGCCCTCAGGTCACATATGCGTAAACATATCCTTCTATTTAAATTTTAATGCACATTTTGGTTTAATTTTTCCAGTAAAACCTTCTCCACGTTTTAAGACTAATAAATTCTGTCAACCCAAATTTATCTTTCATTTAATTAGCGAAGGAAAGTACAGAGCAGTTGAAGTTCGCATTTTTAAGCAAAGACGGATTTTGTTTCTTTTAAGGAGCTGCATATCTGATGTCACTACTTCTTGACGTCATCCACTCTTAATTGATTCTCCTTCGTGATAACAACCTTTGAGGTAATTATTAATATCTTTGCCTTTAGGAAAATTTACCTGAATCAACCAGTTTCCCAGAATAGATTGCTTACAAAGGATATTTTTAAGAGCTAAGTACTAATCCTTTAAAGATAATTTTTGCAATTAATACGGATGCTTTAATCGAAAGAAAACAATAATCTTTTTAATAGACTGGAGCTAAACATTAAAGCGGATGCTTGTATCAAATCAATAATTAACTCTTTGATGTTTATATAAATTGTGGGACAAAAAATTATCCCCTTAATTATCGTTTGCCACAAACCTGCAAATAAACAAAAGCAATCTAAACAAAAGCTGCAATAAACAATTTTTTGGGTCCTCATATTAAATAAATAGGATATGTATAATATATTTAAATGGTTTTAGAAAGTTATTTAAATTAATTTTGAGTTAATTAACTCTTAGAAATTTCTTTCGTTTATTATTTATTAATGTATTTACGAAGCTTGTATTTGGAATTATAGACCTCCCATAATAGTCAAACGTAGGTTACTTCTGAGCAACCATACCGAATAAAAAGTTAAAAGGCATTACGACCTGCTTAGTTTAGTTTAGTTTAGTTATATTAACGTCCCGTTTTGAAGCAACACTAGGGCTATTTTGGGACGGCCCTCGTAATTTTGAACCGCGGTCAGATGACGAGGACGACACCTGAGCTGGCACCCCCCTCTCCACACCACACCACACCAGCGGGAGGACGTTTGGTCAGGACGGATTTAACGTGCAACAGACCCCCTTACACGACGGTTCTTCGGTGGAATCGGGTCTCGAACCTGAAACCCTCCGATTCCGAAGCCGAGACCTTACCACCAGGCCACCGCGGCCCTACGACCTGCTTAGGAAATGTTTTTATATTCAAATTTAGTGCTTATTATTTTTGATATGCTAATGTTTATCTTTATAATTTCTCAATTCTTTCACTTTTATTTTAGCTTTCGAATATTGCAATTGTATTTAAAACTTACGGCAAAATTTGAACTTATTTCATTCAGATTTGGATAGTAAATTTTATTCTGAACGTTGGATAAAAGATAAGAAAAGAAAATAATTTTTCAGATTTTGAAAAAAAAAAAGAAAAAATAAAGTACGTTTAAACTTGGAATATGAAAGATATCGGTTTTTCTGTAATAAGATATTGGTCCTGGAAAACATAAATATGCCATATCAAATTTTATACTTAGGAAATATTCTTTACGAGAGGGAAAAAGCAGTGAACAAAAGTCAATATTATCGAGGAAAAAAAAAAAAAAAGAGTACAAGCAGTTTCCTAGCTTTTTGTCGATAAACTCAGATGATTGTTAGTAGACAACGAGATAAACCAATAGAACCTTTTTTGCGAACGATGCTTAAATGGAGCGAAAAAAACAGCGAAAAAAATGTAATCTAAAAATTCAAATTCAGAAAAAATGTTACAATTTCTTTATAAATCATTAAGAACTTTATAAAATCATTTAAAGTAATTTCTGCCTGTCTGGAAGGATTAGAAACAAAAGCAGTTTAATCAAAAACTGCTTGCATCAGTATATATACTTTTGTTCAGGTGCAGATTTGATCAGTTGAAAACTTACCAGGAATTG
>JAPMOR010085606.1:2808880-2838272 GCA_026543865.1 Argiope aurantia | reverse complement strand
TTTGCAACAGTCACCTTTTGTTCTTTTTGATATTAACTGATATTCCTTAAGGTTAATCGCCAGGTAATTAAAAAAGTGTAAAATGTGAGAAAGATGTGAGAGAAGGGAATACAAAGACGATTTGGAATCACATAACATTGCAGGGGTGGAAATATTTTCATCAAGCAGTGGAGGTCGGAGTTTGGAAACTTTGGACTGCATGTATGCTGTCTAAAACTGTTTCGGTAACATCATCGAAAACCTTATAAGATAGTGTTTCATGCTTTCTCGTCTGGATGGTACGAAGACTTTATCTTTGTATACTGTCTTACAGGAACTTTTCGAAGAAGTTCCTATTCAGTTTAGTCCCGCTCAAAGCTTTTCCAGCATGAAAGAGTTTTAGCTCATTTCGTCATCAAAATTTGGCAATTTTTAAACGTTATATTACAGCAGTGAATTAACCGTAGAGGCCCGGTTCATTGACCTGTTAGTACACCTAGCCTATTATGCCTTGCCTTCTTGCCTCAAAACAAAACAAAACAAAAGTATGAGACTTCCGTTGAAGACCTTATCTCTTGCATCTCTGAAACGGTTACCAGGTACGGCAGGAATCTTTCGAAATGATACAGATTCCACGCAAAGTTGATTCCAAGCCCTTCTAAGCGTTTCTGAGGGAAATTGCCAAAACCTTCTCACGCATTTATGCCTTTTTTTCTCTCTGACGATTAAAATCCGTTACACGTTGCTGTTCTTCTTCTTGTCTTCTGGTTACATCTTTTTTTTTGGGGGGGGGGGGGTCTTAATTCGTGGCGATGATATATCCGAACCTGCAGTGCCGTACGATTCTAAATCATCCTGTGCCCCCACACTAACCCGCCTGCAAGTTTGTCGTACTAGTGTTGAAATACCCTTTATATAGGAATTTATATCTGATATATCAATCATATACGTGGCTTTAAAGAACGCTGACATAAAGAGTGTTTAATAATCATTGGCACTTTGCAAAATATGTAAAAAAAATATAGAATAGAAATTAAATGTCTATACTAGCTTATAAATCTACAAAATTTAATAGATTTCATTATAATACCCCTTTCTTGCTTCTAATATAAACCTGAACAATTTCTTACCATATATTGGCAAACATTTGAAGAATTACATTATTAAACATAACAATAATATGATGCTAATGGATTTTAAGAATAACTAATAAACATTTAGAAAACGTATTAGTCATAATGAAATGCATTGGTCTTTGTTCGTTTTTTAAAACAATTTTGCAATGCGTCCATTAATTCTCGAACATCTTGTATTATGTTATTAAACAAGAAAGTCTTTTGTATTTGCGAAGGTCATTGAAAAATGTGTTTAGAGAAATTGATCGAAAAATTACACGAAAAACAAACACAGAACAAATAAATTGCATATTGAGAACATGATACAGTGCTGCAAAAGAAAAATAATTGCAAATGTACTGTCTAAAGACAATACGGAATCTTAATATAAAGGCAAAATAAAATAAAGATATTTTGAAACTTGAGGCTGGCATCGTTAAAATTTTGACTTTAAATTTTCAGGAATTATATCTGAAAATTTTTGACTTTGAATTATAATCGCATTTCTCACCTCTTGCTCACAATAAAGACCTTGCATCGTATCACATTTCAGATTTCAATATTTTAGCCTTGGACTTATTATTAAAGCCGCCACTTTTTATTTTGATTATAACGCTGATTATTTTATATCTGTTTAAAGAGTTTTTATAATCCTAAATGGGCTTTCCTGATTAAAGAAAATCCTAATCACAGAAGATATACTCGGAGAACGAAGGAAGAGCATTCTAACAACCATTTCCAAAAAATATGGTTGTAAACATAAGTTATGTAAATATTTTCTTTTCCTAATGTATCTTTATTTCATAAAACAAATAATTTATCTTCATTTACCGAGTCAAAAAAAAAAAATCAAAAATAGTTAAATCTCTTACAAATCAGAGGTATTTCGTACTCTCTTTACTACAATGAGTTGCTTGTACTATGAATGATAAAGCAGGTTTAAAAAGTATTTTTTGAAAATTATTTATTTTGATATTTGATTTTTATATTTTCATTTCTGATTTCAAAAATTATCTCCCCCCCCCAAGAAAAAAATACTCAACAGTATTTTTACAATGCAATTTCATATTTGAAGGGAAAAAATTAAAAATATTGTGATATTTTTAACTTCTATTTCATCTTTTTTCACAAAACATATGCGTTTCATTTATTTCGTGATCTAAAGGATAAACGAGTTTCAGAAAAAGGGGAGCAAACCCTTATAGTTGTTTTCTTTCTTTCTTTCTTTTTCTCCCGAGATATTATTTTCTACTTATTTTCCGGTGCACTTGACGGAAAATGATTATTTTCGACAATCGGTAGCAGTCTCCTATCATATTAATATTTCGATTTCATTGGTGTCTCCTTTACATTACATTTTTGTTTTCTTGAAGTTTAATTTTGCAGCTGACTTCTCTTAAAGTTCACGGAAATAATCGAAATGCTAATGAAAGAAAAGAGTTCTTAAGCTCTTACACCTTATATCTCAACATTTTCTAACATCTCTTCTTTAACAGATCTCTATTATAGATCTCTTTGGTTTCAGATTTAAATGCTAGATACAGATTTAAAGATATTTAGTAACTGTTCGAAAGATTTGTAGGCTTTCCTCTGTTTCTATCGTGAGCTAAACTTTCAAATTGTTATCAGTTTTTTTAATATTAAATTCTACAAATATTCTTTCCAAATATTGTTTCGGATTTAACCCCTGACTTTCATAAAGGTATATGGAATATTATCTTTCTTTGATGAAGTCTTAAACAGTTTTTTGTATGGCCTAAATTTTATCCAGTGATGAAAATAAAATCTGTTTCAGATTGAACAGTCTTTATTTTCGAATATTTTTGAATTCAGGTTCCATTGTCTCCTTTATTAGTCTTTCTTTCTTTCTTTATATAATGCATTTTTTCTATCATGTATGATAAAGAAAATTGGGAGTTTCGTGTAATCACTCTGTGGAAACAACATAGATGTTATTTTCAAAACTCTGAAAACTAGACATTGAATTCCAAATGTAAAATTTCATTAGTTATCAAGATTTTTGAAGCAATTATTTAAACAAATTAAGAAATAATTAAAATTAAATAATTAAGAAAGACATTCGCGGAAGGAGGAATTGGGGGGGGGATGACAGGAAATGGAGAAGAGTATGACAGAGGAAAGAAACAATGTAGTTTTAACTCGTTTTCTCTGGATTTACTGCTGTGTTTAGTGATAGATTATAAATTTAGAAAAAAAATTCTAATAGTTGACGGATAGAATTTATATAGAGCAAATTTGTAATCTATTAATACGATTATTATTTTTCAAGTATTCAGCATCCAAAAAGCTGTAAAAAATATTGCTTTTAATTATTTTTTTTTTCATCGCAGGTCTATGTAATTTTTTTACACAACTTTATGGGTTCTTAAATCTTATTCTCTTTGGGATTCATTGATTTAAGCAAAGACGAACATATTAATCAAGATATAATTTTCTTAAGAATATGTTTTTATCTAAAAAAATTTATAAAATACTTCCATACTAAAGTATTCATGTAAACCATTTAAGAAAGGATGTCATCATGTGTATGTGCATGAATGATTTCAAAAAATACTTTGAAGATATTGTTATACACAGGGATGTATTATCAAATAGAGAAAAAAGGCATTGCCTAGGAGCAGATTTGAAAATATCAAAACAATTTTTTTCACGGTATTTTCAAGATAATAAAATTATGTGCTTTTGTTGTATTTACAAAGTCTGTGTACTCAAGATTTCAAATTGAAATCAAGCATCGCTTAAATTTCAAAGTTTGGTTTAGTTATATTAATTCCCGTTTGAAGCAAGACTTGGGCCATTTTGGGACGGACCTCGTAATTTTGAACCGCGCTTAAATTTCAAATAAATATTGTTAGGATTTTTTTCACATTTTCTAATTTTTTGTAGAATATTATGTTTTTTTTTCAGTTGATTGATTCACAAGTCAAAAAACAAGAGAATTTGTGTAAACAAGAGAGTATTGAAAAACAAACAAAAGAGTATTTAGGTTGATTTAAATGTTTTGTTTTTCTTTACCATTTTGTTTAAAGTTATGTTTGAATTTAAAATTTAAAAAAAAATTTAACACAAGAGACTAATGAACTTACTTGAAGGTGATACGCTATTAATTATTTTGTTATTTCAGTTTGTCGCAATATGTATTAATTAGAAACAATTAAAAAAAAAGTAAAATTAAAAAAAAAGAAAAGACTCAAATGAACATTATCTAGAGGGCTTTGGATGGCTTTGATTCAATACTACATATAAATACCTGCAATAAAATACAAAGTTAAGTGCATAATTTAATATGAAATTACGTTAACGAAAATGAATAGGTTTTATGCGTTATGGGTTTAACATTGATAAATTATTAGAATGTCTAAGTCCGTTTTTCCTGCTTCAAACAACATGGGGTATCGAAAATTAGCGTGTCACATTATCCCTTTGCATTCGGACGGTGACTCTTAATCAACATTTAAGACTGTGCACCATTTTCATGTTTTATATATTTAATTAATTTTGATTGTTAAAAATAAGTGCAAAGTAGTAAGAAGTTTCAAATTAATTAAACAGGATAATTCAACTTAAAACTATTATATTTATTTGTTTTTCGGAGCAATAAACAAGTCTTTGTATTAAGTGAATAATTATGCATTAATTATTTTTCCGAGTGGAAAGGGTTAAAATGCTGAATAATCTGCTATGCCTTGGAAATGTTTTTAAAAGTTTGCTGTTATATCAAATCCATTATTTATATAGAGTTTGCGGTAGCGCGTAATATAAAGTTCACAATACGACTGAAAAATCCCCATTAAACGCGGATTAAATTTCATCCTTTCTTGAAAAGTACGGCTTCCTGGCTTTGAGTCAGTATCATGGCACTTCATCTTCCGAATAAAATTCAATTGAAAGACTTCAGTTAAAAGCGATATTTCAAAAAATTCAAAAGCATTATAATAAAGAAAGATTTTCATTCTTTTAAACAACACATTCCTTTTTGCTTTTATTTCGGAAATTAGTAGAAAGAGCTCTTTTCATCACTTTATCAAAAATCATCAATATCAAGAGGCGCATTGCGATAAAAGTTCATTTCTCTCTTGCTTTGTCTCATCCACTTACGCGTTGGCTGCTAAAGGTTAACAGCTAGATAATTTCTCACTTGGAGAAGTGAGCCTTTTGGATAATTTCTTCACTGAATTAAGTATGAGGTGTTGGTGTAAATATTTGATGACAATGAATGGTATTTTATCTCTTTATCAGAAACACTCCGTTGATTACTATCATCAGGGAAGTAAACATCTAAATAAATTATGCAAATTCATCTGCTGAATACCTCGGCGGAGGGAATAAAATCTCTTGAGGAAAATAAATGTGGAAACTTCTCTGCAATCAACTGATCATCAGATCCAAGACCTTTGGATCTGACATCCCACATATGGGGTAAAGATAAATATTAGTAATGTAGCGGAACTTCGGCTTAGCCGAACCGAAAGTTTCGCCGAAAGCAGACAAACTTTTAGTGAAACTTTGTGCCCGCCTCTGCTCGTTTCGCTCATTCAGTCAATAAAGCAAGGAACTTTTTCATATACGCATTCGCCTTCATCGTCAGTTACAAATTTCGAAAGAGGCAACTCAAACCAGCTTTTATGAGTCTCTTTACGATGTGCGGCTACTTTTTAATTACCTAGTTTTTGACGCTGCATATTTATTAAGTTCAGGAAAACAAGTGTTTCAGAAATCTTGAATGTCATTTTTTTATATTATTTTCGTCATCATCATGTAATCCAGTTTGTACCTTCTCATGCACAAACTTAAGAAAGAAAATGTATTACAATCGTCAAAAAATTCGAACCCAATATTTTGACAAATCTCCATACTTCAGACCTTTCAGAGACAGAAAAACGAATTTTAGGAATTCAGCTCGTCTATATATTACTAATATAACTCAAAAATTATTTGTGCTAGATAGGAGAAATTTGGTATTCAACGTTTACATCAAATTTGCGTATTTCTATCAAATGTTGAATGAAATTCATGCACGGGAAGTCTGGCTGTTCGAGTAAAAATGTACACAATAACTAAAAAAACTTAAAGAATCAGACAGATAAAATATGGTACAGAAATTTAATATCAAGTGTAATCAATTTTTAAACCAAATCCATATAGGGGTTGATTGTCTGTCGCTCTGTATTTTAAAATGTATATATAATAGCAATTACTGGAAAACGCAATAGCTTGAATAAATGAAATCTAATACATAGTTTTAGCATGTAAAACGTTCACTTCATCAAATTTTGAATCAAATCCGTTTAAAGATTAACCGTCTGTTGGTCAGTAATTTCACATGCACGTAAAGATGATAACTCAAAAATTCAATGATTCAAACAAATGAAATTTGTTATGCGATCCTTTTATTAGAACTGCAGTCCTGCATCAAAGTTTGTTTTAAGTCAGGCGGAAAAAAAGCATTCAAATTGCATAATCGGTTTTCCAGTATTTGTGTATTAACCGCTTAGCGATTAATCGCCAAAAAATCAATCACCGTGTGCTAATAGGCTCTATCGAACTAATCGTCATTTCACTAAATAGATAAAAAAAAAAAGTAGTCCAAAATGCCTATTCGATCTTCTTTACTATACTGCGATGTACAAAACTCATTTGTGGAAACACTGGAAATAAAGAACAGTGTACTCTCTGCGTTTATCGCCTTGTCCTAAGTCCACAATTTTTATACGTGTGTAGAGGGAAGGAGGTTTATCAGGAATAAAACGAGAACATTTCGGGGAGACCATTTGCGCTGATTAATGTTTATTGTTACTGGAGTTGGTATTTTCCAAACTTTGTCGATTTGTGATGTCTTTGTTGAATCCAAATTTTTCCGCAGCGCATTTTTTAAAATTCCGATAAGTATTTTTTTTGTTAAATAGTTAATTTTTGGGTAGATTAGGTAAAAAATAAAACATTTTAGATTGCTTAAAAATATATTGTATGCATATTTAAATAAAAATTACATTCATTGTGATGGATGAGTCTAATAAATCGCAACACATTTTTCTTTAGTGGAAATAAAATGAATATAGCCATCTTCATTCTCTTTCCGACATTAATTTTATCTCGATACTTTGCATTTATTACAGTAAGTATCGATATCCTATTTTGAAATTAAGGAGCAGAAAATGGAATTCAAGTCCTCTAAACTTTACTACTTCTGCAAGTCATATAATAGCTCGTGGCCCCCCTGTGAAGAAGTCTAGGTCCCCCAGAGTTCTGGGGAAAATATTTACTTAAACTACTTTATAAGTATTAATCTTTAAAACTTTTTGAGAGTGCGTATATGGGAAAGAAAAGCCTCGATACCAAAGAGTTTGTAATAATAGAGAGTTAATTGTTCCTTTTCATTAATATTGATTCATGAGTCTCTTATTGAATACTTCTGTACAATAGAGAGCTTGACATAATAGAGAGATAAGTGTTCATTTTCTTTAATATTGACCTATGAGTCTCTTATTGGATACTTCTGTATAAGGATAATAATGAAATAGTACCTGGGAAACCGAGCTTCCTTTTTTTTTTTTTTTTTTTTTTGTAGAAAAAATATTTAGATACGAATCACAAACTGATTACATTTGAATATTTTTCAATATTATATACATATGAACTGATCATTTAAATAAAAAATCATGAATGTGCTTAGTTTAGTAGCATGTCATTCGAAACAATCTGGTATGTAACAGTATTCATTTTACAGTTTATCTATCATTACTTATATTTTCGCTTATATTCAATTTTACCATGGTGAAATCGGGTCCGAGGTGGCGCTATACGGCATTGTTAGCATGAGAGCAGATATAAAAAGGCTTTAATAAGTTAGTTATAATTTTTTTTTCTGTGTAAAATCGCTTGTTTTCAGGAAAGGCACCTATATAGATCCATTTGATCCAAATCGTTAGAGCCGTTTCCGAGATGCACGAAATAAATTTATATATCACAAGAATTTTTCTTTTGAAGATGTAAGATAAGTTTCAAAAGCGCAAGAAGATTTGAATTAATTTCATAGGTTTTTGAAACTTAATTCTTAAAATCCATAATATTATTTAAAGTTTTATGCAGCCCTTCTTTTTTTTTTGTACAAATAAAAGAGCCCCAAGTTTCATTTGCTGAAATTTTAGTTTGTTATCAAGGTTTAGTTATTATTCTTTACAACTAAAATTTCTTTCTTATCCAAGTATGATAGATGTAACATATTGTTTTAGAATTGCCTTGTCGTTGGAAAAGAAGCCTATATAGAGCACATTAGATATGTACGGATCCCATGTAATTTTTGGATCGAATTAAAAACCATTGTGTTTCAGAAAAACCATTGTGAAGAAATATCAGCGACAGAAATGCGTTTGAATTTTTAGATACTCAAGACTATTCATTTCGATCATGGAATCAAAATCCGTTAAACTTAGTACTGATTTTCAAGCACTTTTACTTAACTTGACATGTTTCATCATGTTTGTAATGATGAAATGGATTTTTCATTCATTTCCTACTGTTCTGCAGATTTGAAATTTTTATACTTGTGCATTCTTGATGACAATACATAATGTTATTATTTCCAGAAATTTATTATCAGTTAACCAAATGGTTTAGTTTACTTTTGATTCCATATAATATAAGTAGCAGTTTCTGGCACTGAATTCTAGAAGCAATTTATGTCAAGAATCTATAATATTTAGAATAATGAACAATAAATAAAAAAAAAGATTTAAAAATAGAAATAATTAAAATTAAAAATGCTACTTTTCAAATTTAGAAAGAGTAAAACCAATTTTAAATAAAAAAAAAATTCCGCATAGGCTGGAATTACAATCTTTAGATGATAATTGAAAAAAAATTACAAGTATATTTTTAATTCTACTAAAAATAATTTGTTCTTCATGCATATACTTAATATTGCCTTAAATTCAAATATAAAACGATGAATCTCGAAGACAATAATTAAATTATTAGAGTGTCCTAGACATTGTACAACAAATACACCATTCCAAAGTTTATCATCAACAAGCTGCAGACTAATTCACTTATGGTTATTAGATTAGTTAAGCTGGATGAAATTAGTATAATCAATTTTTTCGCTTAATGTTGCATTCTAGGGAGAAATGGTTCCAAAAATTAATTAGAAACTGGAATTTAGGAAATCAAAAAAAGTAATACATGATTTTTTTTTACCATCAAAATAAAATGTTACAAAAATAATTCAAAAGCAATCATGATAAATTTATTTTATTAGTAATAATCCATAAAAGAAAAACCATTTTAAGTTCCAATAATTAGTAGTATAGCTGGAAAATAATTAGTTATTTAAATCCATATAATGATAGAAAAAATAGTCTAGACGTGATTTTGATTGAAAGCAAAAAATTTCACCTTTGTGTTTTTAAACGATTTTCACGAACACATGTTAAAACATGGCGTCTTGGTATTTAAAAAAAATACCATAAAAATCCAAATATGTTGTTTTTATTTAAATATTATGAAGAATAGTTGTACAAATATTTTAACACAATTTCTAATAAACAACTATTTAGAAAACAACAGATTAGTTTTCAATCTAGCAGGAATCTTCACCTCTCGACTTCCTTCTAGACAAACCTAATTTGGCGCATTCTCTTCATTTCTCATAAGAATATACATTCCAGGAATGTATCATAGAAGAATCATCTGGTGTATCACAGCAACAGGTATGTGGGGATTGATACCAATAAGGGAATCTTCTATCAACAGTATAGCACGCTTTTTTCATTTCTATTTATAAGAATCCGCATCCTGGACATGTATTAATGAAGAAAGACGTATCCGGGCGAATCATAGCAATAGCCACGTGGGAATTGAGAGTGAGAGCCTCTCATTTCCCTTGTCATTCGCACATACTATTAATTTAGATGAAATTTGCTTCTCATTTTATGCTTCGTAATATATTAGGGAAAACCCACTCGAATATGGATTTTAGACGATAAAAGATGATCATGTAAGTTCACCATGACTTAAGTAGATTGATCAAACTATTGATTTTTCTTTGAAAAATCAACCATTAACAACAACAAAAAATGAGCTTAAACTTCGATTATTGGGATCTGCATTTTTTGTCGGAATTCACCGAGTCTCTGAATTTGGGCTGTACGTAGACGAAACTCCAATGGGTATTTCATGACGTTTCATTGAGAAAGTATTGTAAACGTCAAAAAATTCGACCTCGAGATTTTGATGAATAAAAGTATCAATTTCAGGTCTCCCCCAGTGTGAAGAAAAAACACACTTCTATAATTATCATGTCCATTTATTGGCATATGAACGATATGGATCAAACTCTCAATGAGCTAGACGAATGAAATTTGGAGTGATCTTTACACCAAAATTGTAGATCACTTACGACAGAATGAGGTAGCAAGAAATCTATCTGAACGTCAAGGCGAATGCGCGCACATTGACTGTGAAACGCTATGAACTAGATGGATAGAATTTAGTTTATGGTTTTATCATCAGAATTGTAAGACTATATCACATTTTGGACCAAAGTTATTAAATTGTTAACCAATTTCTCAGGCTTTATATTCGCGTATACGTGGAATGTGGGTGGCTTAAAAATTTAACTATTAATTTAGATGAAATTTGGTACGTGGTCTTTTTCCCCAAAAGTTTTGTGTCTGTATCAATATCTGTATAAACAAGTACAAGTATCAAAACAAGTACATACGATATTCATTTAAAAGTTTTCAATTATTGTTTTACTTGAATGCATTTAAATAAAAGTTATTTGTATTATAAATAAAGTGAGCGATCACGAGTCTTGAATTTATCCTTTTAAATCTCAAATACTACTTAGATGATGAATTTTTCATTAATACATATATTTCTGGAAATGTTTGCAATTTTTTTCTAATGTCTAAAATTAATGAGATGTAAACTTTAAATATTTCCTTTATTTCAGTAATTAAATTAGATATTAAGCTTCTTAAAGAATGTTATATGACTTTGGCTGGTTTATGTATGTACACATAAAATGCCCATCGTTTTCATAATATTGTCCTTGTTGTAAGCAGGATCGAACTGAAATGATTTTGCACCCTTGATCGAACTGCCAAAACTGCGCCCCTTTACTACCTGTTACATTTTTGTTAATTTTTCTTTCCCTTTATGATTCTCGATCCCTTAGGAAAATGATGTTCGAGTGATTTTTTTCCTTTTTAACACAGATTTAGCAAACTTTATAATTTTTTAGAAGGTTTAACAAAAGTGATTTATTCTGAAAATAATACTTAAGTGGACTATAATAATAAAAAATACTGTATACAATACAAATTAAATGTATAACTGTTGTAAATAAATTACAAATTATAAATATTTTATGAAAGCTTTTTTGATTTATCTGTGATTTTATTAGCCAAAAAAAAAATATTCTTCACCAGTCAATTGCGGATTTTATTTTTAAAAGTCCCTCACGCGGTGCATAATAAAAATCAAGTGATGTGTTTACATCTCGAAAACAATACAAATGCTTGCATAATAAATTTTGTGAAAAAATTATATTAAAGTGAAAAAAGGTTTCATTTTTACTACATAAAAGAATTACGTCGACCACACCAAAATGAATGGATTATAGTGCATATACTTCGAATACAGTTAACTGTTTAAAATTTCTTTATTTCCATAGTAGCTTGTATCAACTCTTTTTTTTTAATGCCCCCTCTAACAACCTGCTCCGGCCTCCACTGTGTGCATATTAATTTCTTCAATTAAGTTTGAAGTGATTAGCAACTAGCTTTGAATGCAGATCTAAGTATTTCCCTGTATTCAATATGCATTATTTCAAAGGCGCTTTAAAAATAAAAAATAAAAAATTAGTTTTCATACTAAAACATATTGATATATTTTTTTATAACTTTGTAAAAAAAAATGGAAAATATAGCATAAAAATTTTTTAAAGCAGTTGAAAACTTTTAGATTAGAAACATCTAAACCTTATTTTAATAAATATGATACTTATTTCAATACTCTTTGTTAATGACAAACTAAGTATTGTGCACTGTATGGATAGACATTGTTAAGCAAATTATAGGATAAATCTGTTGAGGCAGCCTTATTTTCGGCTGATGAGTTAAAGCTAATTAGAATCTATTGAAAAAATTTCCATCTTCAGAGACATAGCACGCAGAAGATTCTTTGCAAAAAATAGCATTAATGACGTCAAAATATGCAAATTTTAGAATTCAACAATACAGTAGATAAACACAGAATGCTTTATGTTGTTTGCGTTGCAACATTAGGTTAATCTAAATAATTTTTGCTGAACAATTTCAAAAATGTCTCATTATTTACTGGAATAAATAACTTGGCAAACAATTAGGGATCTAAAAAGGCATGAATTTCAAAAATAAATGGTAAATTTTTCTGAAATGCCTCAGTGAAATTTGTTCAACAATAAAAAGAGCGGAAGATCGTTGTGTGTCCATAAAAGCCTATTAAAGCACGTACAGCTTTTGTTGAGAAGAATTAACAAAAGACATCATAGGGTGATGAAAGCCTCTAGCGATGGCCATCGCATTTGGGGTAATTTAGAGTAGAGCTAATATCTCTTTCTAAGGTGAACCAAGGTTCCATTTTGACTCGAGAGAATGTAGTATGAGAAATAGTTCCAATTTTATGCACGAAATGTCACAAAATCGAGTTTAATTTATGTAGGAATTACGTAACTAAATACAGGTAGATTGAACAGACTTGCATTTAAAAAAAATAGAAATTTAATGTTTAAAAGGCCCGGGTAAGAGATTTTTGAGCCTTTTATTTTACAATATGCTGGGGCAATCAGGCTATATTTCTTTTAATGGACGCCATTTTTCAATATCAAAGAGTTCGTCTTATTAGAGGAGGTTTATCTAGATTATGGATCGGCCAATGTGCTCACTCGATCTAAATTCAATTGAACATGTTTGGGATGCCATAGGGAGATGGGATGCTGCTCGGTCATGCCCTCGATCATTTTTTTTGTGTACAGAAATGGGAAAGAATGCTTCAAAACTTACAAAATCACTTCGTAAATTCGAAATCAAACCGATGTTCAGCGATTTCAGCAGTACCAAACAGCCCATTAGTGTAGCATGAAATTCCAAGAAAAACAATGTTTAAATTTCGTACCAAAATATCAAAATTTCCAAGTTTACTCAAATGTCAAAGACCGCTTTTTATCTGCTAAAATGAATGAAGTCAAATTTTGCATATCATAATTTATAGGACTACGTAGAAGCACAGATTCCACATTATTATTTTTCAAAAATGTTGAATGGAACAAATGTATATATTTTTTTTTTCATAAAAAAGGTGTTATTCGTTATTTTTTTTGAGAAGTATAAATATAATAGTCAATAAGCGAACCATCATTTTATTATAATTTTTCTTAGATAAAATATTTAAAATTAAATTTATTGTAAATAAAATCTAAAACACTACTGCATAATATTAAATATATCCGAGTAAAGTACATCTGCTTAAACAGTAAAATAAATTGCTGCTAATTGCTAAAAGGATTTCTTAAATATATTTGAGATAATTTATAAATGACAGGTTCAAATAAAATGTCATTTGCATCTAATATCAATAAAGTTTAAATTACGACTAAATTTCAAGAGAGAAGCTGGTTAAAATCATTCATTAGATATTTAGAAAGTATTAATGGATCCTTTTAAGTTAGCGTTAAGAGGTTTATGCATTTTAAAATCTAGAATTTCGTAAGCTAGTGTTGTAACATAAGAACGCTCTCTATTTCTCAATCACGTATTGGCTGAATTTACACGAGACATTCTTCTAGAATAATCAGTATCTTTCAAAATATCATCTCACATTAGTGAAGAATTAGAAAAGTGTTTCGAAAGTTTGAGCAATTCTAATGCATTTTCAATTTCCTATTGGAAATTAGAATTTAAATGAGAAATTCATTAGAGGAGTTTCTGGAAATGAGACAAACACAATTTTAAACTCGGTAGCGTCCGCCCAATTATTGTGCCCAAGTTTTGTGATAAATGTAATTCAGAGATATTACTTCTTTCATCCTAATTTTGTTTACGGTAATGTCACACATGTTTCTGTTATTTTATTTTAATGTTAATATGCCATCCTTTATTTTTGCTTATCTGCAGTGTTTCTTTTTCATCATCATATCCATGCGCGCAGCTGTATTAGTTTTGATTCTTTTATTTAGTAATCATTTTGTCGTCAGCATCTACATTTAGTTTTTATTACTTATCCCGGCCCTTTTGTAAATTTCTTTCAAAAGATAAATACAGTCAGGAAATTATTGACCTTACTTCCAGCACAAGATGGGCCAGCAGAATGGCAGTGTTTCATGAAAACATCTTTGAAGAGGCGAAAAAATATTCCAAAATATGGTGTTAAGGTTTGAAAAAAAATACCAGGAAAAAAGTAATTACGAAAGAACTATACAGAAATGATCAAATTTTCACAAGTTCTTCGAATTTGGGATAAAATGCTTTGTTAAATTCAGATAAAAGGCAACGTTTAGGGTTTTTTTTTTTTTTTTTACAAATCTTAGCACCTGCCTTAGCATCTATATTTAGCTTTTTTATTACTTATCCCGGCCCTTTTGTAATAATCTTGCAAAAGATAAGTACAATCAAGAAAGTATTGACATTATTTCCAGTATAAGATGTGCCAATAGAATGGCAGTGTTTCATGATAACATCTTTGAAGAGGCGAAAAACATTCCATGACACGGAGTTAAGATTTAAAAAAAAAAAAAGAATATCCAGGAAAATAACTACAAAAGAACTACATAATCAAATTCAATCACGAATTCGGGCTCGAATTCTTTGTTTAATACAGTTGGGATTCCAAATATTTTTTCATCATTCTGCATTCTAAGTCTATGAATTGAAACATTTTTGCCAATATTAATTAAATGTTCGTCAGGCCTTCTTTTCAGTTCATAAGCAATATCATTACCCAGATATTTAATTTACTACAAATACCAAAAAGTCCCCCTTCCTTTTTAACATGCATTTTAAGTCAGATAATACTTCTTCACATAAATCGAATCAGTAAATATAAATTAACACTGATTTTTGCTCAAAATTAATGAAAAGACACCCTAGATAATCTATTAGAGTTATATAGATATTCACGAGGTTAGATATTCTAACGGAAACATTTTTATGCATTTACATGAATCAAATCCAAATGCTTTTACACGAATCAAATACCAAGAAATCTCCCTTCCTTCCTTTTTAACATGCATTTTTAGCCAGATAACACTTCTTCATACAAATAAGTAAATATATATGAATACCTATTCTCTCTCAAAATCAATGAAAAGACACGATAAATAATCTATTAGAGATAATATAGAGATCTATTAGAGATAATATAGAGATCTATTAGAATCTAGAGAGATAATCTATTATAGATATTCACGAGATCATATATTCTACCGGAAACATTTTTATTCTCTTTTTATAACTGCGTCAAACATTAAATTTATTTGAACGGGCATCATCTACTCCCAAACTCTGCCTACTTCTTACTGAAGAATAAGAGTGCGAGATAACTGGATTTTTATGGCATTACAAACGAAATTTGGCTATACTGCGCCAAAAGCTACCACAGGGATTTAACTTCCTACAACTAACTAGCCCAATCATGAATATGCTACCTTTTTTGTCTTTGCAATGAAAGCTTTTTATAAGAGAATTGCCAAAATGACATAACTTTTCAATTCATAAAGTATATTTACGTGCGATAATTCGTAATTTTTAAACAACATTGATTATTTTCCTTTCCGAGTCGCATCTTATAAGTATGACTATCAAATATTTTTGAAAATGTTCCATTGCCAAAGATATTCACGGGTCCGTATTTTATCTCCATTCGTCATCGTAATCTATTCATAATGTAATTTTCTTTGTTTTACAAAACACAGGAAAAAAGTTCAGGAGGGTATATGTATTACTTCATTAAAGTGTTTTAATTTAAGAATTTTTCTATTAAGGTATGCGACTATGTTCGGGATAAATTTTTTGAAAATTAAAAAACAATACTTATATATTTGATTTTTTACATTTATTAGATAGAAAAAAGAAGCACCTGAGAAACAAAAATAAATCAATTGAAAATCAAATGTTTTGAAAATTGGAATTTTTTTTTTTTTTTTTTTTTTTGGCTAAGAAAAGAATAAAGTAAAAACTTCTAAGAAATTTATCAAATTATTTATTCAGAATTTTGTAGATAAGAAAGACATTACCTAGTTTTTGAACTAATAAAATAAGCTGCATTTCTATTCGCTCTTAAAATTCTGGAGCTCCGTTGATATATATAAATTTTCAATTTTTTTGACTTATGAGGCATTAAAACAATTGTACAATCTCTTTAGATAAATATATTGCTTATTCTGCAGTTCAGGAACTGCAGAATATATTGAGAAATTCTTATATTAAATTTGAACACAATTAGACATTATATTTTAAATTTCCACCAAAGTTTAGAATTTCATAAATAGCATTCAAAAATGTAAAATAACATTAAAATGCAAACTATGAAAGTATAAAAATAAAAGAAGCTTTCCATAGATTGAAGGTCGAAAAAATTCAAGATCGTTTTATAAAGAACTTTGTTTAGAAATGAAGAATATTGAATAAAACATATTCGATGCCATCACCTAAAACCGATTATTCAATTTAGTCATCTATATTTTTGTGATATATTTCAAAAATTGAACATTAATATTCCTAGAAGATTTTGGAGAAATTAAAATCCACCCCACTTTCAAAAGAAATTTGATTCTATCGATTTTATATACCCTACGAAAATCCAATATACAGACTGCACTCCTGACATCTGTTCAAAATGTTCACTTCCTTATGTTCAGTCCGAATTTTCTTCAGAAAAAAAGAAATCTTCGTAAAGGCACAAAAATCGAATGTTACTTTCCATTGGATTCAAACAGACATTTGAGAGCATTCCGACATTTCTAGTTCCGTTGCTTCGCACCTGGCAGGGAACTGAAAATCATCTTATCTTGTTCTATTTATAGACACAGAGGCAGCAGGGAACATTTTTCACTCACGGAAATTGATTGGTTCGTTTTCCCCTTCGCCAGACGAGATTTCCAGATATCACTCCTTCAGAGTATCATTGGTTCTAAAAAGTACCAACTTAGAAATGTCACTCTTTAGCATTTTCGGGAAGCCGACTGCCTAAACTTATTGAAATGAATCATTGGCTTAAAGCTAAAATAAGCAATTTCTCTTTGCTATTTTCGGTTGTCGTTTGCAGCGCAACTTTTTAAGAATGCTCTTTTTATTTATGATTTTTGTTCTTGCAAGAACTGTTTTCAGATTGCTCCTCTGGCCAATTTTCTTTCTATTTAATGATTTCTTTTTCTTCCAGAGTAGTTTGGTTTAGACTCATTTTTATACATTTTTTATTTAACTTGATTTGTTTCATACATTTAAAGACGGAATTTATTAATCGATTTTATTGATTTAGTAGACTTTTGAAATTTTGAACAGCTGTTTTCAGTTGAAATTTTGAACAGCTATTTTAAATTAATCAATTAATTTAATTAAAATTAAAGTCAAAAAAGGAGAAATTTTAAGAAAGTAATTCTACTTTTCAGCACACAAATAAAAATATATTTTTAAGAATTGTTTTCAGTGTATTTGCTTATTCATTACACTTTAACCATAGCTACCGAACAACTCAAATGGATTATAAAGGGAAACTCCATAGTGTATCCTAGCTCTGATTTAAACAGTGTTGAACACAATCTTTTTTTTAAAATTGATATATTAGAAAACATTTAGACAGTAGATTATCAGTTATTCTTTACATTATGCAATAAATAAGAATTTATATATTAGAAGAGAGCGCTTCTTTTTACATTATCAAGACTCTTAGAAACAGATGCTTAAAAATGGGTAGTATTTCATTCAATGATGATGGGGTCAAGCGCCAAGTTATACAAATTGTCAAAATAATTTGTTACTAGCTATTAAGTAAGTCTATAAGTTATTAACTCTTATAAACACTTTCAATTAACTTGGGGTTTTTGATTGTTTGTAAAAATTGAATTTATAAAGGATTTTTTCCTTCTTGATGCGATAGAATTTTGAAATTTTGTACCTTTGCGTCTTCTTGGTGAGAATATATTAATATTTGCAGAGCTCAGTTATCAGTTAATCGATTAATTTTAGTTTTAACTCATTACAAGGGGCATTACTTTGTATTTAATTTTAGAAAGAAGAATATTTTCAAGGTTTTTGAAATATTTATAACATTGAATTATTAATTACAGATTAAGATGTCGAAAATAATTAAAATATATACGTTTTTTTTAAATCTCTTGAACACTATCAAAGCGTACTTTTAAAAGCTGTTTAGTTTATTTAGTTTAGTTACATTAACACTCCGTTTGGAAGCAACGTAAGGGCTAGTTTAGGGCTATCGTCTTAATTTTGATCTCTGGTCAGATAACGTCAACGACGCCTGAACTAGCACCTTCTCGCCACTTTTCCACACCACATCATACCAATGACAGCACATTTGGTTCATTATGTCAGTGCAGCAGGTCCACATAGGATCTTTAGTGGAATGGAATTTTAGTCCTCCGGGTGATACTTTACCATTAAATTTATTTTCAAGAACTATTCAATAATTGATGTACGCGATGAGTTAGCCAAATTATTTTGTTTTTTCATTGTGGACTTTGGAGAGGTTTATTGCCCGATCAAAATTCTCTCATTTCAAAATACTTTTCTTCATAAATAATTATCGATATCGTCAAAATCATCACAGCCAGGGATAAACTTTTTAACCAGATCCTAAAATCAGTTTTGATAAACTGATTTTAGGATCTGGATAAAATTATCAGATTTATATAGGATTAGGATAATTTTATCAGATTTTAAATAAAAATCTGATAAAATTTTTATGGAAATTTTCTTATAAAAGTCTATTGGAAAGGTCTTAAAATTGCCCTTTATTATTCGAGAATTTAATATAGTCCAAACTTTTTGATATGATCGCATGAATAAGAATAATCGATTGTTAAAAATGTCAGTGCTGGTGATAGTTAAAATTCATCGGAGAAAACGTCCTTCCGCATGACAGTCTTCGTCAGTGGACCATGACTTAAAATTAAAAAGTCTACGCCAGTAAACTATTTATGATAATAGAGCCAATATTAAATGCATTAAATGTGCGGCCTAATTTAAATTCCAAATCCATCATGAATTTCACTGAATAAAAAAAAGGGATGACAACGGCAGAAAAAGAACGAAAATTGAATTGCTCTCATTGCAGCCCATCATCAGATGATCTGCAGTTAAACGTCAAGCGATATGACAGCGTTTCTTAGCTGAAAACTTCCATTAATTATTGGAGCTAATACATCCGTCCATGGTCGAGATTAAAATATTTTCATGTCTAATATTTTCAATGGAAAACTATAATTAACAAAATCTTTATTTTTTGAAATGCTTTTTAATAAAATGAAATGACAGTTGAATAAGACGATTTTTAAAAGCCCCCAATAACTGGTTTTCTTCTTAAGTTATTAATATTTCTGATTTAAATACTCAAAATTTTATTCAGAAATACTGAAGTATCCGAAAGGTTTTAATGCTATTTGAGAAAAATTAAATAGTTAATTTTTAATTAATAAAAAACATGAAAATAAACCAAATTGCAAATTTTTTCCGATATAAATTGTTAATGGTCTGCTCCTAAACTTTTCTTTCAATTTTCTTCCAGAATTCTGTTAATGCGATCTGGCAATAGTTAGTCATACGTACTTTTGTTCTTCAACAGTAAAAAATATAAAAGATCGAAAGTAAAAAAAGTTAAGACGGAAAAGTAAAAAATAAAAGTAGAGAAGTAAAAAGTCTCACTGTTGCCTAACAACGAAATATCTACATATTTCCTTAATTTAAAGTCACCTTCTTCAATTATTTATTAATTTTGAAAAATTAATACAAATTGAGGGAAAAAATTACACGAAACCAAAATTGGTATAATTGAAAAGGCAAAATATTGAATTTCGAAATGGTATAAAATATCTTGGAATACAATTTGCTTCGAAGTTACTTCAGAAAAGGGGTTTTCGATTAAAATCTAATTAATTAATTGATTATTTAATTAAATTTACAATTTTAAAAGTTGACCATATTCTTTCTCATGTGTTAAATAATAAATGCACAAATTAGTTGAATTATGCCCAGTTAGGAGGATATGCTGAGCGCACACGCACACGTTTATTCAGATTTAGGCATGATTTGTAAATGAAATTAGGCAAATTTAAGCAGTAATTATATTTATTCTGATTTTCTACTTAAATGTCAAATTACGGACGGTGTGTTTTCGATGAAACATAAATTCTGCTTCAATTAGCAATTTTATGGTAGATAGCAAACAAAAAATATATTCATGAATATGCATCATATTAGAATAACTGACAGAAGCAGAAAATAAATGTCTTCCTTAATATGACACTTTTAAATTTTTTGTTCAATTTATATTTTATTTTTTCTTGAAACATATTGATTTCTTCCTATTTAAATTTTGCTGTTGGCTTAATTTAGCTTTTTGAAAGATAAAACTGCTAATTAATTTTTTTAAAGATGAGATTTACAATACTTTCGACTTTATTCTGAAATAATTTTCAGAAACAGTAAACGTGTTCATTTATCAAAATATTCATTTCTACGCATTTTATACTGAATGCTTTCGTAAATTCACTGCATACAGAAAATCAGAATTTTATTTTTATAATCAGTGGAAATAAATTTGTGTAAACTAATTTCATACTTCATTCTATTATAGAAGTTAAAAATTCTTGGGCAAAAAAAAAAATCAATAATGTATTTTATAAATAGTAAATTCATATCATTATCACAATTTATTTTCCAAGAAAATCAAACAAATATTCGTTAAAACCAAATTTGTTGTCATAACGACGTATTAAAAATATTCGCTAGATAAAAATAATTGCAATTTTATTGTATTAATTTAGGTCTAAATATTTTAATTAAAATATTCTAAAAAAGCTTTAAAATAGAGAGTTATAATATATGTTTGGATTTAGTAGCTTTCTTCGGATTTTTTTTCCAATAAATGAAAGCGTTACATTTCTGATAATAATTATATTACACAGGTACTGTAAAATTCAATAATTCATTAATCAGATTATTAGGAAGAGAGATATCACATTCCTTTGTATTTGAATAAAAAATATAAGCAAAACAAAAACAGAATACTTAAACCACAAGAACTGTATATAATGTAATTGTATATAATTGTATAAATCCTTGAACAGCCTTGCATTCAATGCTTTTTTTTCTCTTAAAAAATCTTGATACAACACATTATTTTCACTTACATACAATGATGTAAGTTGATGTGAAAAAAGAATTGTTGTGTCATAGAACTTAATGAATGAGTAATTTATTTAATAAAGATAATCATCGTGTTGAGGTAATTCATTTTTTATTGTTTTTTTTATACAAAACAGTTGCATATCACAAATTCTATTGAAATTTCTTTTTGAATTTAGTGATTGATATTTCATCCTGTAACATTTGCCTAAATAGACCGATTTTGACTACACCCATCATTAAATATTTTATTCCCTCCAAAAAATGTATATGTAAGATTATAAATAAAAGTAATTAATTTAAGATATATAAAATGAAAGGCAGTAGATATTCAGTGAATTTGTGAAATTAATTCAGATCGACTACCTCTCTTTTTTGCTTATACTTATAATGTAATTTTGCTTATGCATCTGTGTAATTTTAGCTTATGTTGTAAATTTTCTGCTATTTAAGATTTTCTGTGCAATTGAATTTCAGGAACACTAATACATTACATAGATGTTTTCAACATATATACACGATCCAGGAAATAATCTCAAATTTTAATATCACTTGTCAGATGGATCAAAAATTTATTTTACGAAATACTGCTCAATTTCATATATCTCATATTTTTTTAAATTTATGGATTATGATTGTGTTATAGTTGTTTAGTGAATTTATAGTTATTTGAGTATTATAAAAAATATTGCCTTAGAGGAGACAATCTTTATGATTCATTAGTATTTGTAGCTCAAAGTAAATAAAATAATCTTGACTAAAAAATCTCAGTTTAACATATTCAATATTAATTTTTTATTTATGATAATTGGAAAAGGTTCGATTTTTCATTTTCTTTTTTTAACTTTAGTGTATCTGCAAAGTTCTTTGAATTGCACGCATGATCGAACAAAATTTTCCCAACTGAAAAGAGTCAAGGATAGGAATTAATTGCTAAAGAAATGCTGATTTACTTAAATATCAACAAAATAATTCTTGAAATTTCGGAATTTAGTAGAGATTCCTCAATGGCCGACCTCAAAAAGTTCATAGACCGCTGATCGTAATGATGTTTTTTTTTTTTTTTTTTTTACCAAAAAAAATCCCCTTTTTGAGCTGCTTTCAACTAGGATTTATAAACCTCAAACAGAAAATACCTTGCAATGAATTTCAACTAATTTCATTCCGCCAGTTAGCTCAATGAACGACCTCAGGGGAATGAATAGCGGTTTGATAGTTGAGTTGCACCAAGCAAGCCTTGTTTCCATGGTTACCATCATATATCGTTCACAACAAAATATTCAAGCGCGAATAGTCAATCACAAAACTCATAACGTAGCCCAGAGAAAACTGTACGGAGTAAAAAATGCCGGTCTCTCTACTCATACAAAAACAGAAGATATTTGACGATCTTGGGGCTAATTAAAGTGCATTTTAAGGTAAAATCTTCCATTTCAATTTTCACGATCTTTGCTTCTTTACCGCAAATTTTAATCAAATATAATAATTTAATTTTTAAAAAGAAATCCGTGTTTCTTGTTTACACGTTAGTGCATGTCAATGCGTTGTTTTATTGCAATTCCTCATTATAATAATGCAATTTTTTCTTAAAATTTTGAATAATCTTTTAATCGGTGTAGATAGAGATTAAAATTGTGTTAAATGTATGAAAATTATCTTATTATGTATGACAAAGTTTATTTACCGAAATAGCATTTAGCAGAAATGATAAGAAATAATAAATCAATGCTAATGGATACATATAATTAATTTATCTAAAGCCCCTCTTTCATAATTTTTTCAAGGCTTTTTTTTGTGTATATATAAAATGTTTGTTATATTTCAGGTTTAATTTTTTTTTGTCATTCATATTTAATAAGCATATGCATTATAACCTCAACAGAACAATTTCTTTGATGTTAACTCCATATAAGATTTGAAATTTGAATAATTCTTAATTTTGGTATACCTGAAAATTAAAATTTTCTGAATTCAAGGATCAATTAAATATCAATCAAACCGAGTAATGTTAAACTATGACAGAATCTCAATAAATGAAATTTAGATACTGAAAATAGTGAAGAAAAATTGTGAACTTTTTTTCCCAAATGACTATGGATATATACATCATTAAGATAAGAAAATTTTTGTTTTTCTGCTTATCCTTATATTTTCTTAAATTTGTCCTAAAAGTTTAAATCACAATTTTTTTCATATAACAAAATGAAAATCTCAAGCATGCAAAAGTAGTTAAAATGTGATTCGAAATATGTTTACAATTGTATACTAATTACCAGATTTTATTAACATTTTAGCTTTTAGGAATTTTTTCCACTTATTTCATAATTTTATAAATGCTGAACAATTTTACTCCAAATTTTACAATAATAAAAGGATTTTTAGCAAATTGTTGACACCTCGCTTTTTCTGACAAACGTTAAATATTATTAAAAAAGTAACATATTAATTTATGATATCTAATGCAAATTTCCTGCATAAAGATATTCAACGTTCCGCGAAATGAATACAAGACAAAATTTGAAACAACATACAATCGAGAAAATAAAATAATAATCTAGCAAAAAATCCAATTTTAAGTTTTTTAAAACAAGCAAATAGAAAACATGTTGATATGAACTCGATATTTCGCATATCTGAAAAAAAAATCAGTATCAACTTTGATAAACAACTTTTTTTGGAAAACGGCTGCAGTCAGAAAAGAAGAAACGTGGATAATTGCTGAGAGCGATCGATAAAAGAAATAGACTTTTGACATCCAATACAAAAAACTGAAATTGAAAAACGAACTGGCTGTTTGTTCTGACAGTTGACAAACAGATTCTTTTGAAATCCTAGCTTTTTCAATTTCCTAGAAGCTGGAAAATATTTTTGTTCTCGAGTTGTATTATATCTTTTTCTTTGAAATTATTAACCTTTTTGAAAATTATAGTGATAATGTACCAAAAGAAATACCTTTATAGATATTCTGGCTATCAAAAATTTATTTGTTTATTATCATCTATAGTTGACTTTTCATAGCTTTGGTATTACATAACTTCATTAAACTTCAATACATCACAGTAAAAATTGTAATACTTTATTAAAATTCCCATAGACTCCTCTATATAATATAATCGTTGAACGAATATATAAAATATTTATATTAGTTAAATGCTTTGATAACCCTTATGTAGTTCTAAAAAATGAACTAAAATTTTATATTTTTTTAAATTTGGAGAACATGAAAAGGTTGCTTTTCCTGTTCAGATGTATTGTATAGAAACCATTGACAACTGTTATATAGTTCTAAAAAATGAACTAAATTTTCATCATACTGTCTTTAAATTTGTTGAATATGAAAAGATTGATTTCTTGTTCAGATGTATTTTATTGAAATAAAAGCAGCAAATTAAAAATTTGAAAAAAAAAGTTGTGTTTTAAATTTTAGTTAAAGTCAGTGCTGCTTAAAAATAAAGTTTATTTCCAAACACTGCTATGAATTTAATAATATACTTAATTTCGATTATGATCTGTATATGATTAAATAATCGCTTTCTCTGTTTTAAAAATTTCATCACAGTAGGTAGTAATCTATTGATATGAATCACTATTTCTATGTCACAATTTTTTTTTTCATTCCACATATTTTGAAAACACACACACACAGGTTTCAGTGCGTAACGTCTCTGTTTAGACACATTTATAGAATATCAGCCATGGGCAAAAAAGCAATTACCGTGGGATAAAGATTAAGAAAGAATAGTTCAAAAGTAAAAGCTCTTTCAAAGTGTTCCTCAAATTGATCCTTAGTAAGAAAAACAATTTTCCGATAAATGAACTTAACAGAAGAAAGATCCTTTTCCAATAAATAAAAAAAAAAACACTTTTGACTTTTTTCCGATAAAAAAGGGATCTTTCTAATTAACTTCAAAGAGTACACAGTTTTGAACCTCATTTTTTTAAACATTCAGCTTCAATTTTATTTTTACTCTCTTAGCAAAATTAAATAAAAAACCTCGAATACACAAGTAACTGTTCAAGTAATAAAAGACTACTGAAAAAATATTTTTTCCTTGTTGTAAAATATATGATATGTGTAGATTAAAATTATTTAAAACCACATGTGGGAACTAAAATTGCGGGTGAAACTCGAGAATCTTAAAATCAACGAAATAGTCTGTCATTTGTTTCTCCATGGTGGTTGCTTGGAAATTATAGAATTTACTGATCAGTAAGAGAAAAAAATTTGTTTAGTAAAAACTATTTTGGATGAGTAGAAAAATGCAATGCTAATTGTGTATAATTTTAAAAAAAAGTGGAATTATATTTTTTCAGAGATTAATTTTTTAGTGCATTTTAAATCATTTCCATTAAAGCAATTTTTGAATTAAATGTTAGGAATTTTACTTTTTGATCATATTAGAAAATTATTAACATGTTGCCGCAAATAACGGCTATAGCCGTCCAATCTTTTTTGCGATATGGAGCTTATGACGTAGGCTTTAGCCGTAATTCACTCTGGAAGGAGGGAAAAAAATGTCGCGATGAGCAAAAGACTGTTACAACCGTCGAAGGTTTTCATGAAGAAACTAAAAAAATACGATAATTTTCACTTACAAATACATACGACTGACGCTCAATTTCATATGACAGTTATAAAATATTGAAAAGATGTGTATCTGAGCATGATCGTCAAATTAAAAGTGTGCGGCAACATGTTCAAGAGAAGATAATTAATAGTAGTAAGTGTTGAGTTTTCCATTTTAACAGATTTTTGCATTTATCTTTATACAATGAAGTTGGTTTCATTTTTTTCTCCCTTTCGTAAAGCACTGTATAAATAGAAGATACATTTATTTTTTGTCTACCGACTTAATAACAGGGTTTTATCTTCATATGTTTGCAGTATCAACAGCTAAAATGTTTGATATTTTATCTCCTAAAAGTGAAAAAGTAAGTTATTTTAGTATTCGAAGTTCATATTTCACCAGTTGAGATTTTTGAAATCATTTTTGTAAAATTTTATCTGTTTGCTTTAACATTAGTTTCCAAATATTTATTCGGTTTTCTGTTATTTCAGGTCAATAGTTGAATAGCTTGTTGTTTTATTCTAGTATGAATCTATTCAATTTTCCATTTTAGTTCTTTATTTGATTTGCCACAGGAAACAACTATACCATTCCGTTAAACTATTCATATCATGTTTAAGACAGCATGTTTAAAAAAAGAACTTTTGAAACTGTCAGGTTCAAAGAAGGCCATAGTTCTTTTTTCTTTTCTATTAAACTCATTTCTGTCTTAAAGGTAAGTGATAGAATACAAGATTATTTCTATATCTCTTCAATTTTGATAATGTCGCCATATTTATTACAGGAACATGGGTCGGATTACAATAGGCTAGGTTATTTGCACAATGTATCAGCAAAATAGGGAGCTAATTGCAGTAGGCAGCGATTTATATGGAAAAGCTACAGAAATATATCATATTAGGAACTTATTTCTTGTTTGGTTACTTCCCCCTGAAGATGAAACCTTTAAAATGGGCAAATTAAAATGAAATTGGACCATTAATTGAGGTGAACAAATTGGTCGTCAAAGGCAACTACATTTTAAAATAAGTAAATATAACACTTTTGACAATTATCTTTAAATAATTTTTAATCGTAAACGAGAATTATATTTTACAACAGAAGTATGAAGAGCTTATTTTACTTATCGAATCATTTTCTTCTTTTCCATGGTGCTATATGAAAACGTTAATAACTTATACTACCTTACTATATGATACGCCAACTTTGCCAACGGATTTTCATTTAAGCAAAATATTTGTTTAGGTACGATACATTTGTTCACAAATTTCTGAGAATGATCAGCTGATAGAACGCAGTTTACCCAAGAAAATCTCTAATTGCTCTAGTTGTCACATAGAAATGTAATATGTAGTATAATTGTGGTTTTTCGCATATATGTCCATTAAAGTACAATTAAGGAAAATTTGTGTCTAATTATTTTCGTTTCTTACCGAGCAAATTTATGCCATGAACTTCAGCCTGGAAACGATTGGTAATTCTCTAATTTTAGCAATCAGAGTTAAAATACGGTATGAAAATAACCAAACGTGAATATAACTCATGAAAATTTTTATAATAGCCTAAAAGCTCTTTGTGTTGAGGAAAATACAATCAAAATTATCAACAAAATTTAATTTTTAGTAACATACTACATAAAGATAACGAATTTTCTCGTGTTTTGAGCTCTCCGTCCTTCAATACACATTCTATGATCTATTGCAACTATATCGCATATTTAGGTGTTCGCATCAGTAATTATGTAAATTATTAATTAAAAATTATTGTTGATAATTTACTGATGTAAATTATTATTTAATAATACTTGTCGGAGCTGTGTGCAGTAAAAATATCAGCCAAAAAATAACCTGCCGCTATTGTAAATAAATATTTATACTCAAATATGTTAACATTTCAAACATGTTGCTAATTCTATGAAGATATTACATGGAACAATTTTGCCAAACGATTATCCTGTTAGAATACAAAAAAATATTTTTAATTTTCAAATTCGTAATGATAATTCGAGTAACTAAAATATATAATCATTTTTAAATTACAAAGGGCAACTGTTTAGGAGATATTCTATCTCTAAGCCTTTGTCAACAGTTGGTATGTAAAAACACTCGAACGAATCACAACGGAACAGTTCTCTTTTAAGACTAAATTAGTTTTTTTTTGTCACGGAATGCCAGACATTTTCCAGAAAATGACAAATAATAAATTTAAAAAATGAAATTTCAAAAAAAAAAGTTGTCTGAAGCTATATTTAATGATTGAAAAAAAGAACCATTTTCATCATGGTAAAATAAATGAATGAAAGTTTTTTTTTTCTTTATTGGCTGATGCCAGCTAGTTGAAATAGATAAAGACACGAATAAAAATAATCTGTGCAATAAAAAACTGATCTTTTGTATAAAAGGAATAAGTTTTTTTATCAATAATAATGAAGGGAAAAAACATGTTATCGAAAGCGTTTATTACCTAGTTAATACAGTTTGCGCAAAGCATTTTGAGTCTTATGTGAAATCTAATTAGAAAAAGACTTCTATATCAAAGAATAATATGATCAAATTTATGCATTTAACCGTCATCCTACATACGCTAGCTAAACAAAACATTACTTCGGGAAAATTTCATCAATAAAAGCATGCCTTATTTAATTTAATCAAAATCAGAATTTAACGTCAAAATTCTTACTAACATTAAGCCATTTATTTACGTAACGCTGATTGCAAAAATATTCACATTTAATAGGAGATGCATTCGCTGCTTTATGTATTCATATTGAAATTTTTAAATCCCGAATCCTAAGTCTTAAACTCGCGACAAATCCTAATGAATAAATCAATTTTTAATGAGGAAAAGTGATAATCTTTTAATGAGTCATTAAGCGGTATCGATTAAATTGCTAATTAAATCGCTTGAGTAATTACTTGGCGGGATAGGATAATCAACTGAGTAATAAAAATGAAACCACGTAACAAAATATGATAGCGCAAGGTTAATTTCGAAGGGAAATACGTTTCTTTCTTTTTAAAGATTTCTGAGTTATCCAGAATAAAAGTTGCTGAAACTTGAAATTTAAGGCATTAGAGAAAACCTCTTTTGGAGGATTCTACTTATAATATTTATCTAAAATAACATTTAATAGATGGAAGACTTAAATGTTCGCCAAAAAGGTTAATCTGTCCAGATGCATATACAAACCTGTAGGATGTTGCTTTTAAATCAGACATCAAATGAATGTTTTTCCAGTATATTTATGAAAACTGTTCACGTGGAAAGCAATGACTAAATTAGAATATGGAAAGCAATGACTAAATTA
>JAPMOR010085606.1:2779072-2800378 GCA_026543865.1 Argiope aurantia | reverse complement strand
AGTTTTACTAATTTTAAAAGCGAAAAGTGCATTACGAATCGACAATTATTATAAATGTTTATTTTACAAACTGCAGATTGAGAACCAATTAGAAGCAACTATGCAATGAAAAACAAGCGGATACTGGTCTTTAGTTGTTGAAATCTTACTGCTTTACCAAAACATTATAGAAAAAATTTCTAAAAAAAATTATCACCACATTTCAAGTAATTTGCTGTTTAGAGGTACCAATTTTGAAGACAAATAATTCATTAAGTAACAGTTTTCTATTGTGAATTCAGAAATTAATCGGTAATAGTAGATGATTCCTAATTGCATGCCTGCGTCCAGTTATGACGACGCTTTTTACGCCTACACCGACGAAAATAATGATCCGAATTAATACCTTTTGCCCCTGTTTTTATATCAACATCTCTCTTCTTTCTTCCCACTGCCCCAAAATATCAAGGAAAAATCTTTACCAAATAAGGAGAATCAATAAATTTAGACCTAAAACGTACTATATGTACTATATGACTTCAATAAAGTACTTTGGTTTTCTTTTACTCAGGTAATAATATAGAAAATCTGAAAGAAATCAATTTTCTGCAATTGCTTTTTTTTAATATTTAACCTTCGTACTCAAACGGCGTGTCAGACTCTTGCATCGAATTACAGGGTTTGAGTTTTAAGTTTGTATTTATGATAAATTAGCAATTAATTTAAACACCAGTTAATCATGCATTAACATCTCAAATATCCTTATATGGATAGAAATAACAATAAACATGCAAAATAAAATATGACATCTAATTAGGAATTTAAAGAAATTCGCAATTCAAGACATTAAAATCCCATTTTGAAGCTACAAATTGTTATTGGAAATGAACATTTCGATTTTTCATAGTGGCCAAATGAATGAGCCGATACAGCGTTCTTCAAGCTTCCACCCCATATTAACGTAAGAAATTGACTTAGCTTCCATGCGAGTTAATTGTGCGGTGAATCTTCTTTGGTAACAGATATCGGAATAGAAGTTTAGTTTATTATATTATATTATATTAATGTAGGGTTTTAAAGCAACAAGCTATTTTTGGAAGGTCCACATAATTTTGAACCGCGGTCAGATGACGGGTATTACACCTGCGCTGGCACTCCCCTCTCTATACCAGAGGGAGAACGTTCAGTCGGGACTTTTAGTATGGAGCAAACCCACTTACACGATGGTTCTTCGGTGGAAGCGAGTCTCGAACCTGAAACCCTCCGGTTCCGAAGCCGAGACCTTACCACCAGGCCATCGCTTCTCGGAATAGAAATAATACCAGAAGTTCACAGTCTTTGACGCAAAAGCATTTAAAAATAAAATTGAGAAATGCTTTTAGGAAACTCTGAGAAACTTCAGAGGAAAAAAAAAACCCCGAGAATTAAAAAGAACGGTCGTTCTCTTTTTCAGCAGGGAAAAAACGCATCTGAAACTTTTATTACTACTTGAGAAAAAAAAATTTATTATTCTCATACTTTTTAATATATCGATTACAAAAAGTGACTGAAAAACAAACGATCTCTTAGAAATTAGCAAAAAGTATCTACCACATATTTTATTCATTTCACAAATACGAATTGAATGAATCTAAACACGCGAACAACGTCTAGATAAAGGGGAAAATAATAAATTATCAGCAAAAAAAATTTATGTAAAAGAAAAAGGTTCAAACTAAGCTTCCGTGTCTCCGAACATTCTTCAAATAAGGTTTTAACACACCCTGACACGGAACGAATAGAGAATATTACGAGACAGTTCATTTATTCACAATTTTTATAGACTGGTATCTAAGGAATTTAAATATTGGTAATAAAAAAAAAATTGTGGCTACTTACCATGTATGGTCTTTACCTTAATTCATCTTTTAAGATCTGTTCACATAAGTTAATAAACATAAGTTTATCACAGATATTTAAATTGAATATTTCTTTTGTAAAATTATCATCCATAACAAATTATTTCGCATTTATATGGCTATGATGTAATATTAAATTTATTGAGAAATGGATTTGTCTTTCACTTTTTGGAAGCAAGCGGATCAACATTATTTTAAATCAATAAGCTGAATTTTCTCTAGTAGAATGATCGCAAGAATCCAATACAAGCCAGATGGAGTTGACTTAAATGTAAACAGCATGGGGTATATAGCAACAAAAACTATAATACCCAACAGTAGGGAATTAAGGATTCCGGCAACTCCCGAACCAAATAGAGCTTATGGTTTCACTGTATAAAAAGTTCAACTTAAACAATTTTAGAAACATGGGAAAAAATGTGATGCGCACGCAGGCTATCACGTGGAACAGCCTCTAAATAATAATTTGGAAATCCCATCGTGATTTTATGAACATTTTGTTACTTAAAGTACCATTTTTCTATCGGAATTTCCCTTTGGTATTTCGCAGTTATACGGTAAGTGTTGGTGTTTTAAAATTTTGTACTAAACAAATAATTATATAATTCAGGGTTATTATTTACTTTATTTAAGACCCTTTACTTCTTTTTCTTTTTATAGTAACCTTCCTTCTCGGATGGTGACTCTCACTCGCCATTCAAGACGGTGCATCATTTTGAAGTTTTATTTATTTATTTAATTTTGATTGTGAAAAATACCTCCAGAGTAGTAAGAAGATGCAAATTAATTAAACGGGAGAATTCAGCTTAAAAAAGTTATATATATGTATTTATTTTTCGGAGCGATAAACAAATCTTTGTATTGGGTGAATAATTATGCATCGAATTACTTTTCGAGTGCAAAGGGTTAATATGATAGTAACTAGTTTGATGCCCATAATTTATCCTGCAGAATTACTCTCATTTATATTGCCCTATCTTAAGAAGAGTAGTTAGTTTTGTATTGAAAAATTTCGTTGATTTTGATGAGTTCCAATCTGTATTTAATGCTCTTTTATTTACCTTATCGCTGATTGAACTGCTGAAAATGTGAATATTTAATATGTTTTTATAAACAAATTTAGGACGTAACCCTCTTACTCAAGTATCTGACCTTATGACCGCTAAAATATTTGTCAAATATATACAGTTTTAAAATAAACTTTGCTAGAACTAATCATACGAAAAACACAAAATGGCGTTTTTCCTACTTATAGTTTGCAACCACTCTACCTAAACGTTTTTTGCGATTTAATTTTTTTGGCGCTTCAATATATGCGACGAAGGAACGACTTCAGGCTTAATTCGTATTATTCAAATGTATTTCTTTATTTTGCTTGTTGTCAAAAGATTCTTCATATATATATATATATATATTCATAATACGGGAAAATTGAACTTATTTTTGAATACTTTATTTCTTGCCTTCCACATTATTAGTTAGAAAAGAGTAATGGTTTATAAACGATTAGGAAATAATTTTGGCAATATGATTGCTTATATATATGTCTATGTATGTATTATATGTATTTTATATTTTGAAAGTTATAAATGTTTCTAATATTGTTGAAATTAAATTTTTACTGATTTTATCTATATATTTACATTAATTAGCGACCCCCCATCTCCCACCACTGGTCTGCTTACGCCAAGTTTTATTTCATATGAAAATTTGACATTCTGATAAGTCACCAATGGTTACCCGTTTCCCGCTGCTTCCCGTCCATTTTTAAGAGAAATCTTAGAAACATTACATCATTATGCGGTGTCTATGGCGGAAACAAATTGTCACACTCCCTTCGCCCAAATAATTGTACCGATTTCGCCAGTGTTTATTTCAGATATAAATTTGTTACTCCTAGATATTTTATCATTAGTCGCTTGTCGCTCGCATTCCCCTTCATTTTCGAAAGATATCGCAAACCAAAACTTTGAACAGAGCCTTCAGCCTCAGCTATTGCAATGCTTTTCCCAATTTATTTCGTGACTTTATAAGCATAGTTAACTAATCAACTACTGTACGATTGTTTAATCCTTCCAAGTCGAATTACTGTTTTGATTCCACTTCATTTTCCAATCAGCCTGGCTCATTTTTATGTCGAAGTTAATAGTGTATAGTATCCATCTTCAATTTTGTAATACATCTCCCAAATTACGACTCGGATAAGACATAAAGCTAAATGACGTGCATTCACTAATGTCACAATCGTAGCTTCCACTCCCAAATTGTGTGCCCTTGTCCAAGGTTTGCTCTATTCATGTTCTGAATTGTGATTGGACCATTCAGTTTGCCAGCTAATATTCTAGATCAATGTCTAATTTTCCCGAGGAATCTGCGATAGATGCAGTACAACAGCTTGTGACTTTCAATATTGTTTAATCTTTGTGTCCATTCTAGTTTCCCTTCAACAAACTCATTCTCCCAATGTTCAATAAATGCATTCAAACATTATACCATTATACCGATTCCCATTTACCTAATAGTCTACGGGTACTATTATTTACATATAATTGATGACGTTTAAGTTAGTTTCTTCCAATGCTGTTGACTTCAAATTAGTATAATTTGAAATAGCCTTTTCTTTTGTTGTTACAAGTTGTAGCTCAAAGCTGGTTGATATGACGAAATAAATACTATTAATATAGTGAACGAACATCTGGTCGCCGAAGGCAGTTATTATTAATTTTCACATAAAGGATACACACTCTTGACTTAGATACATAATAATTATTACATTTGAGATAATTGGAAAGCTAAGCAAAAGAATTTTGGAAATTTTAATAATTTTATGAAACTGAAAACACGAAAAAACTGAAAATATGCGAGCTTTAGAAAAACATTTTGCCATTTTTTTTATTGAAAGAAATTTTAGAAGATAATTTAATCAACCGCACTTACTAGCATCTCAAAATATTTCGTAAAGGTCAAGAAAAAAAATAAGAAAAAAAGATTCGAATGAGCAACTTTCTTTCTACGAATAAAATTCCGATTAAAAGTATAAAAAATTGTTTTTGAAAATGTTTTAAACTGCAAGATGGTTAAAATATTTTCGAAACTTTTTTTCTAAAGATTACTTGGTAATTCAATATTTTCGCAAGAGTTACATATTTTTTAAAAGTGCAACCGTCTTTAATTCACATTGGAACTTGGGAGTTTATTTTAAATTAAACTCGAAAATTCACTCATTATTTCTGTTCTTTAAAAGGAAATGTTGTTACATAAAAGCACTTCATCCAAGATACTTAAGAGCACTTCATGACTGCTGACAGTCATATTTCATCTAGATTTAATGAAGGAATTAATTTTCACTTATTAAATCTCTTAAGAACAGTTGAAACAGATAAATGGATAATTCTTTGATGCCTTCTTTAGAATTGGAATTTGGATAGTTATTACAATTTCTGTTTAAGCTGAAATATTTTCAAAATCGGGATTTTTATTCTAAACAAGTAAACCTATAGCGAGTAAATAAATAATATTTGCTGTAACTTCGCTCTTTTCTATATATTTATAAATGCATTCATCAGTTTTTATTCCTGGTAACGAAGAAAATAAACACGTAATTCGAAAATTGCGTGTACTTTAATTCTTGATGCTTGCAACAGACAATGTTTTGACTGTAATCACCATGAGAACTTATTTGCGTGTATTCATCCGAGGCGTGGTTTTTACGAAATTTATTTTGAATTATTCTGTTTTCATTTCATTTTCAAAAATAATCTGATTTTTTTTATTAATAAAAAGTTTTGAATTAATTTACGCAAAGGACAAATGAATTCCATTATAAAAAAGTGAATTCTATTATGAAAAGTATGAATTTCTTGACGAAATAATCATTTTTGAATACTTTTATTTTGTAAAAGGAATATAAATTTGAGTTTATTTGATAATCTTCAGTCTTAAGATTTTAAATTTCCAAATGTTTTAAAATTGCTCACTTCGTATGTTTAAGAATACTGTTTTCAAAAATGTATCAAAGCTACAAATATTTTAGACATATGTAATAAATTCAATCTATTCATATTTATCAATTTAATTACTTTTCTAACCTTTAAATTCAAAATTACACAGTAATTTTACTTTAACGCCTGAGTTACGTCGGCTTCTGATTTTATTTCGTCTCTCCAGAGTCTGTAACTTTGTTTTAAACTGCTGTGTATTTAAGTTACAATTTCACTTCTGAAACAAGTATTTACATGTCTAAACTAATACAGACTGCTAACTTCTTTCGCTTCTTTTTCTTTCTTGTCTACATAGTTTACAAAGAAAAAGTACTATAATCGTTCAAAAAATCCGAACTCAAGATTTTGATTAATCTGCACGTTTCGGATTTATCCGAGTCAACAAAACATATTTTTGGAATTATCTCTATCTATTTATCTGTTATTACAATAACTCAAAGATTTGAGTTAGACGTATGAAATTCGGCATATAGTCTTTGCACCAAATTTCTAGTTATTTCTCATGTTTTGAACGAAATCTATTCTTTGAAATCTGTCTGTTCAAAAGTCCGAATACAAGTTAACATAACTATGAACGAAAGCAGCTAGATGGATGAAATTTAATAAATGCTCTAGTGACCATATTTTAACCTCCTAGTTCAAAGCGTTCTTGAGTTAACTTTGTCACAGACAGACGGATATTTTCCAAAAATGTGTTTTTCGAACTCGGGCAGATCTAAAACGTGGAGATTCGTCAAAATCTCTATTTCGAATTTATTGACGATTACTATATTTGCTCTATACCACGTATACGAAAAAGAAAAAACAATGATTTCACGTGAAGCCTCTGTGATTCATACTGTCCAAACTAATACATTATCTGTGAGGCACACTTGATTCATGTGTTGATTAACACATGTGTTGTTGAGCGAAAATTGTGGATTCGCTCACTTTAGTTCTCAGTTAGTGACCTACAGTGGCTCCCAAAATTGAGTATACACTATACTCTTTCTTCTTTAATTTTATTCTTTTTTATCTTGACATTCCTATTTATGTCTCATATTTATAAGATCGACAAAATATACATTAACAAAAGTATTAGACTAAAAAACATAACGGGGGAATCAATAATATTTTTATTACAGTAATTTTTATGTCAAAGTTATGAATTCCAAAGTCAAAAAATTGAGTATACACCTTATAAAATATGCGACTTGACTAACACTATTTTCAAATGCATAAGTAAAATAGTTTTGTTACTTTAATTGGCAATCATTGATTTCCAACGAAAGCAAACGTTTTGGTTATCATAATGAACTCCAGAAATGAAACAAATGTCGAAATTCGGAAACCTGTTATTCGATTGTCTGAAGATGGTAAATCTCTAAATTGCAAGGTAAAATTGCAAGGAAAATTCAACGCAGCCAGCCACGGATACGTTCAAAAAATTATCCAGAAGTATAAAATGTATGGACAAATTGCTAATAAACCTGGAAGAAAAGAAATCCTCAGTGCCACGACCAAGATAAGAGTTATTCGAGAGGTAGCAAACAATCCTAAGGTGAGAGCTACACAAATTGCAACATCTACTTCAAGAACAATTGGAAAGTGTGTTTATGCAGAAGCAATTCGAAGATCCGAAAAGCAAATTATAATGGCCGCGTGCCAGAACAAAACCATTCATTTCCAAAGTAAATCGAGAGAAAAGAATTTCATTTGCTAAAAGTCATAATTCAAAGCCTCCTGACTTCTGGAATCAAGTAATATTCAGTGACGAAAGTAAGTTCAATGTTTTTGGTATGATGGTCGATGTTATGTTTGGAGAAAGCCCAATTCTGAACTTCTTCCTAAAAACACCAATCCTCCTGTCAAGCATGGAGGTGGTTCATTTCTTGTATGGAGCTGTATGTCTTCAAAAGGAGTGAGAAATTTAGTTTTCATTGATGGAATCGTGGAAAAAATTAAATATTTGGATATATTGAAGAACAATTTAAAACAAAGTGCCAAGAATTTGGGTTTAGGGTCAAGTTTTCTGTTTCAACAAGATAATGACTCGAAACATACAGCTAAAATAGTTAAGTATGGTTGTTGTATAATTGTAAAATGCAAATGCACATCCATCCTCAATCTCCAGATCGCAATCTGATTGAAAATTTGTGGGCACAATTAGGAAAATCAGTTCAAAAATATGATATTAGGGGCAAGGAACACTAAAAAAGAGTATTACAAGAAGAATGGTTGAAAATATCCGGAGAAACAACTCAAACTCTTGTCAACTCAATGCCACACCGTTTCTAAGCTGTTCTAAATGCAAAAGGATATGCAACAAAATATTAATTTATCTTTTTCTCTTTTTGTTGACAGATTGTGTTAGATGTATACTCAATTGTGCGACTTTGGAATTTGTAACTTTGATATAAAAATTACTGTAATGAACATATTGATTCCTCCGTTTTATTTTTTAGTCTAATACTTTTCTTAACCCTTTCTAGGGCCGTGGGAAGTATGCTTCCCACCAAATTTATCAATCTTTGAATGAATTTATGTAGGTTGGCATAAGTTCTGACAATTTTTTTTAGAAAAGCAGAAACTTAAATGTTTTAGTTCTTTATTTCACACAAAATGATGTGTCTTGATTTGTTACTTAATTATTAATTAACCAAATTAAATTTATCTAATAAGCTAAATGAATTCCTTTTCTTATTCTAATTTCAAGCCTAAAAATATTTTAACATAATGACTAGAAAAAAATGGCCCTTTAAAGGGTTAATGGGCCCTTTAAGGGCCCTTTTAAGGGTTTTGTTGTTCTTGTAAATATTAGCCATAATTAAAAATTTGAAGATCAAATAGAATAAAATTAAAGAAGAAAAAGTATGTGTATACTTAATTTTGGGAGCCACTGTATATATAAAGAATTTTAAGATTCTATAATATTAATGATAAATTTAAAACAAAAATAAAAGTACTTCCTAATCGAAAAGTCAAGGATCCGTTGCTAATGTTCAAACTGAAACTTGACGAATTTGAACCGCAAATTAATTTGCTCGAATTCTTTTTCCTAGGAGATTGGAATCTGCGACGCAAGGACGTTGGAATGGGATGTGGCGGGACAAAGCCAGCCCCTTCTCAACAGGTTAGAAAATAGTTTTCCTATTATTTTAGCCTTCAACCTACGTTAATAAAATGAAGAATGCAAAGGTATTTTTTCAGTTGGATGAATTTATTTTTAATCCTTTCATAAGAAAATTCCTTGAATGAAAGAAAAATTTTGGTTGCTTCTTTTTTTTAAATTTAACCTTTCCAGAAGCTTTCTAATCGATTTCTGCGGTATTTTGAGGCACTTTTTTTATTCTTCTTTCTTATTTGAATGTAAAAACACCGATAATTATTTTAAACGATACAAACACTTTTTTACAATGTTTTGAAGTTTGGATGCTTTAGAAATAACAAATGTGTGCATTTATTTTATATGAAAATACGAACGTTATTTATGAAGCAGTTATGGATAAAGTAAAATATTTCATAAATTTTCCGGAAAGAGAAGTATTTTCTAAAAAAATGTACAAAATCGACCAGCAAAGAATTCGCACCCATACTTTATGAATATACATATTTTCTCAATATGCTGAAAAATAAAAAGGTTACTTATGCGTAAGTAAGTACAATGAACTTACTTACTAACGCTTGTTATGGATTTAAGATTAACTTTAGAAGTAAGGGAAATATACAGAGGAATGAAAATCCTATCATTTGGATCACGTTCCAATGTTAGCGAAATTATTCGGTAAAACAACAAATCTGATAAATACGTGTAGCATCAAAAAGATTAGAATATTGGATTTTGCATAAGAGAAATACATTAATAGTGTATAAAGGGATTTTAAATTAGAATTATAGTGGAATTAATTTATGCTCACGTAAATAGATATTAAATGTGCAGCCCTAATGTAATATCGTTATCCAATGCGCATCTTCCAGAGAAAAAAAGGAAGACAGTACAGACACAAACAAGCAAAAATCCTCATATTAGCGCTAACTCATAGCTAAATGGGTTAAAACTTGACACGGTTTACAAGTTCGCTTCTATCTCTTAATTTTAGTAGAGAAGAGCGTATAATTAGATTTTAAGAGGCGTAATCAAATGACATCAAATTCTACAGGCGTAAATCAAATGACATCAAAGCAGTCAACTCGTGGAAAACAAATCGAAGGAAGGATACTATCGGATATATCCTCTGTGTGTGTCCTTAATCATTATTTAAAACCAATAGATATCTCTGTATAACTGGCTGGCCGGATACTGGATGTTTTTCTAGTTTTATTCTATGCAAAACACTTGATTCAGTCAGTTTTCCCTTTAGGAAGGAAACTTATCCCTACATATTGGGAGCTAAATCAGACATCTACTTCATCTAACTAGGATTTCCAAGTTTGTTTTGACCAACTCCTGATGCAATACTTTCCTCAGATAAAGCTCCATTAACTAATGGATTTAGTTACATATCTCAAGATGACTACTCCCTAAGGCACATGGGTCTGCTGTGACCAGGTAGTAAGGTTTCGGCTTCGGAACCGGAGGGTTGCAGATTTGAGGCTCTATTCCATCGAAAAACCGCCTTGTAAGCGGATCTGGTGCACGTTTAATCCGTCAGGGCTAAACGTCTTCCCGCTGGTGGGGTGTGGAAGTTTGGAGAGTGTGATGACAACTCAGGTGTCCTCGTCATCTGATCGCGGTTCAAAATTACGAGCCCATCCCAAAATAGCCCTAGTGTTGCTTTAAAATGGGACGTTAATATATCTAAACTAAACTATACCCTGAAGCACAAGGAAAAATCTGAAGTACCGGACCTCCGCAACAGCACTGGTGGGAGTTGCGGTTGAGTCCTAAAGGCCATTACCAGTCAAGATATAGCCCTTCCAGTGGGAAGCACATCCCATCAACGATAAATGGTAATTGTCTCCATATTATTTCTATACCTACCCGTGTAGCGATTACCAACCACTCTGCCAGAAGCTTCTCATTTTCATATTTGAGGTGCGCTCTGTTAGAAGGATTTGGTTACATATGTTAGACGAAGTGTGATTAGAAACACCATTAAAATCACAGCTTAAAACAACATAAGTTAGGTTCTAGATAACATGCGCAATTGATTTATCATGTGACTATGAGGTAATATGAATAGATTCTATTAGTTTCGTTTGTTAAATGTCTTAAATTAAGAGATTCATTGAGAGAGTCATACAAAGATTAGTCTAATAATGAAACAGCCTATTTTAGTTGAAATTCCTAATACGAAAAAATAGAAGTTATAATTTGAGTTGCATAACTTAGTTCGGATGATGTAATATGGCAGAGTAACACGGGCAACTTAAAATATCCTATGAATATACCCTGAAAATATCCTATAGCAATATAAATTATGTATAAGCCTATTTAAAATATTACATACATAAAGAGAATTGGATTATATTTATTCAATACACAAAATGACCCATTTAAGGCCTCAGTGGCAAAATTTTCCGACAAATCACGTTAGTCGTTAAAAGCTTTTGAAAATATACAAGGAAAATAAATAACATTCACACATAAAGTGCACTTAATGGAATCAAAATTAAGAGGTATGTCTCTAGTGTTGCTTCCATATGGGACGTCAATATATTTAAACCCAAAACATTGCCAAACACTAATTGTAGTATAAGTAATGCAATTTTGTGGCGAGCTTACTTATTTTAAGACAAATCTCGTTAAGTTGAACCGCTGTAGAGTGTTGAAACTATTGTTTAGGAGTACGTTCTTTATGAGTAATTTCATCCAATCAAAATGTATTATAATAAATGGTGTATTTTAATATTTATAGTAAATAATTTCTTATTAATATTCAACATAATAAATAATGATATGAAGCAGATTAGTAGTGAAGAAGTAACAAATAGTAAGTAATAAATATTTCATAATATCAGTAATGGATGCAAGTAATTAGTATCTGAATACTTATAGTTCAGCTGTCACTTTTCAGATACAAATAATTAGCATCTGAAAAGAGATTTTTGATGTGGAGTGAAGTAGACCTATTTGCAAATTTATTCTAAACTGAATTTCAGGAATTAGCAAACCCTTATTAAAGCAAACCTCTCAGCGTTGAGTCCTCAAATGAACAGAGCTATTGCATATGCTATTCTCTGTCAATTTCCATTTGTATAATGTTTATTCTAATCATTTAGTTGGAACTGAAGTTCTGTAAATGATTAGTGATCCATTAATTTTAGAAATGGAATTCGTCTGGCAATGTTGGAACGAATTTTATTTAAGTAAATTTGTAAAGACATTATACAGGATATCCTCGCTAGTAATTCTACAAATTTATCACCTATATTTTGATGGAAAATGACAGATAACGTTAAGAATGCTTCTCAGTTTTGATATCTCGTTACTAATTTAATAAAAGTTAATAAATAAGTAGGAAATTATTCCTACGTACATTAAATGTGCATTTGTATAAGACAGTTAAGAAACCGGTCGTGATTGGTTTTTGGCAGGCTCTCTGCTTTGTGATTGGAGGATTCCACGTTTGAAACTCGCTTTCATGGAAGAATGAATATGTAAGTGGGTTTGGTGCATGCTAAATCCGTAGGGACCAAATGCCTTGCTTCTGGTGTGGTTCAGAAGTTCCGAGAAAAGAGCACTCCCTCAGGTGTTGTTCTCGTCATTTGATCACGGTTCATAATTACAAAATCGGTCCCAAATAATTCTAATAATGCTTGAAAATGGGATGTTAATTCAATTAATCAGTTAAGAAGCAATGTGATCTTTATTTTTTCAGAAATCAGAACATAAGTTGTGGTTACTTTTGCCATTTTGGCTTAAATAGAGACGCCCTGGTAATTTCATTGGGAAATATAGCTTTCATGTTTGGAGAGTCGCTAAGTCAATCCCCGATTCTGATAATGCTGATATTTGATCGAAAGTTTGGTAGACGTTAAAATCAAACGCCCTCTCGGTAGTGTGGTATGGAAATTGGGAGAGAAGGATGCCCGCTCAAGCGTCTTCGTTTGATTATAGTTCAAAATAACGATGTTTAATTCAAAATTATTTCACATAACTACAAATAGGACTTTAATTTAATTAAAACAAATTAAAATTGAAATTAATTCATATTTATTTTGTTCTTATCTGGTATAATTACAAAAAAATGTGTTGAATTATTTTATTTATAGCACGTTTAAGGAAACTTATACCGAAAGATAAAATAAATACAATCAATTAAGCCTTAAGCCATTACTTTTAAGTGCGGAATAATTTCAAAAAATTAAGGCTAAAAATTAAATTAAATGGAACTGAATGTGTAATAATTATAATAGCTTATAATGCAATAGTATTCATGTCATTTTGCATTACGATGAAAATAAATGTTATATCATTCACTTATGTGAACATACTAACTCTATAGTGAATCATGTAGCTACACATTTGGATACACGTTTTTATTTCCATTTATAAGCTTCACATGACTGTTCTAAAGGGCAACAATGAGTGTTTGGAAATCCTTTTTTAAATGTTTTTTGATAAACATTTGTAGAAAAGATCGATAAATATATGACAATAGTGAATTAGATTTAAATTAGAAACTTGGACAAAACACCAAAATGGATGTTGAACGATTAGTTCTATCATTAAAAATATAATCAAAATATTTTTTCTTGCGTTGTAAGTTAAAAGGGATTTTCCATTTTTATTGTAGAATTGTTATAATGTGATTTGTATTACTGAAATATTGTTTAATTTATAATGTAGTTATTTGGCACGCTTTAATTTTTTTTTAATTTCCAGAAAAAATAATTAAATTTTTTTTAATGATTTTCTGAAATTATATGCAGCTACTCAAAAGACATAAAAAAATTTTGTAAAAAAAAAGTCATGCATTGAAGGGTTAAACTTAATATATGAAGCTTTTTTTACTTAATATATAGAAAGGAAACAGACGAGGATAAAAATTCGATCCGAAAGAGTTTTTTCTCAGAAAACAAATAGAATAATTTTTTTATACAAAATTAATGTAAATCTTTTATGGCTGTTGTAGACGCCATATTAAAAAGACCTATTCAAGCAATGTGACGTTTGACTACCATTTCATAACGGTTCGTAAAATTAAAATAAAAGGCCATAAACTGAACACTGCAATCGTGGCTATTAACTAGCTTCGGAGAAAATGAAATCTATCGATTAGTAAGTTGCGTGATAATATGATTTGCTTCGAGAGTCAAGTAAAGCAATTTAGTCGTATGAATTGAAAGCGTATCGATCGCTTTGTCAAGTCCATAAATCGAGATGTCATCTGAAAATAAATCTTTTCTCGTTTGTGTGTATTATCAAAATAAAAACGTTTAACTAAGCATTTTGGAAGCTCATTTTCTTTGGAATATAATTTTTCTTTTCAGTTATCTACGAAAGTTTATTTATCAAAATTCACCGATACATAAATATATATAAAACAATTTTTCCTGAAGTCCAGAAGGGAAATTATAATAAAAACATTAGAATTCCTCAGAAGATTATTTATTGATGCAAATATAAATATTTTCATGAAAACTTAATCAAACGTTAATATATTTTTAAAGAAACTTCACATTTTCAGACTTGAAACGCTATTCAATGTATTCACTATGATCACTGTGATTTTTATGATTTACTATGATCACTGTGATTTTTATGATTTACTATGATCACTGTGATTTTTATGATTCACTGTGATGTTTATGATTCACTATGATCACTGTGATGTTTATGATTCATCTGTATTCACTACGTTCACTGTGATTTTTATGATTCACTTGTATTCACGATGATCATTATGATTTTTATGATTCACTCGCTCTCATGGAAAGATGGAATGATAACATAATCTTTTCCCTTGGGTTTTATAAATCTTGTAGACTACTGTGGTAATAATACCTAACTTGCTTTAATTGTTCAAAATTGTGCAGTTTCTGAACAGATCTGATATTAAATAATAAATCATGTAAAGAAATCATATCAAGTTCAGGCCGAGCCGTGCTCCTAATAAAGAAATTTAAATTTGCTTTACCCATGACATTAGTGATATAGTTTGTTATATATGTCCGGTATGTAATAAACTGGTGATTATAATTGCCAGCGATTATTCATAATCACTCCCTCTGATTAAGAATAATCACCGGTAATTATACATACCCATCGGATTAATTACATTTACCATAACATATATACTAGAATTAAAAATCCAATAGTAGCAATTATATGATCACAACTGGTTCCACATTGTGGTTTGAAGTCTGTCCATTTGGTTATTATAGTACAAGTGAACGCAATTTTAAAGAGCTAGATAAATAATAATAATAATAACAGTACCCAAATTCGGCATCTAAATTATAGACCTGTATCAAATATGGAACCGTAACCGTCATGGATTTGAATCGTTTGTCTGTCTGTAATTTGGCATGTATGTGAAAGCGATAATTGAAAAACGTAAAAACTTATATAAATGGAATTTGGTATGTGATGTTGCGACTACAGTTGTAGTGTTATGTCAAATTTTGGTTTGAATCAGTCGGAAAAAATGATGTTCAAAAATATATCCACATCGTTTCTTGGTAGTTGCAAATTAAATGCATTTCAGCGATTAATCACCAAATATCGCACGCGAGATTCAGTAAAAACGCCAACTTCATGCCAGGCATCTATTTTTCATAATTACTGTTTGCCAATGGCATGAAATAAATACATGTGTCCGTATGCAACGAAGCACACAACTCTGAAATGTGAAAATAAAAATCTGAGCACTCGTAGCGTTCATGGCCTTGTCCAAGGTTCATAATTTTACGAGAGGAGGGGTGTAACACATTTTAGAGAATATGCAAGAAAGTTTTGTGGTAACCACAACCTCTGGTTTTTCCAATTTCACATTCATTTACCACTGTTGTCCATACAGCAAATAGTAGAAAAGTTCCAAAATTGGGATCTCTCATTAAAGGCTAATTCCAGAAAAGGCTCTTAGTATCTTGTCTGAATCTCAAAAGTGCTTGGATATTGAAAATTTCAATAAGTATAATGTTTTAAGGTATATGAAGAATAAATATTCAAGGATGTTCATCCAGAGTTTTATTCATGAAATCTGTGGTCGTCTGGCAGTATATTCTTGGCTTAAAGAATGCAATTTTCTAAATTTGAGACCGAGAGCTTCTAAATCCCCCATATTGGTATATCATCGTGTGTTTAATATTCTTACAATGGTTTGGAATGGAAGTTCGGAGAATGGAATGTTGGCTCATTGTTCAATTTGCCATTCAATTGAAGATCAAAAACTCCGGAGGCAATTTTAAAAACATTTCGTTTAACTACAAAACTATACGTCAGTGCAACAAATCTCATAATTCTTTATACACTTATTTTATAGCTTTATTTATCTCTTTTCTATTAGTTCAAATAATATTCAAATAATGCTAGTTCAAGAAATCCATATTCAATGCTAGTTTAAGAGATCACGAATCAAATTCTATTCTCCAATCTTGCAAGCTGGATTCAACTTTTAATACTCAAAAGAAACCCACTAGATTATAGAACAATGTATAACTCTTATTAATATGGAAAATAGTAAAATATTCTAAAAGACTAGAAACTTAATTCATCATAAAACTAATAAAAGAATACAATTTTTTAAAACAATTTTTATTGCTTCTAGTAAACATATTGTAGTATTTCGTCTTCTGCTCTACTTCTCTTTTTGTTTCGCCATCTAAACCATCTGTACATTTCACTTACAATAAAGAAAATGTTTAATTTCCAGTGATTTATCATCAAAGTGTTTTCAAATGCTTCAAGATTTCTTTAAGACGTGAGAGCATCGATCGATTCAGAGAAGTTCGATATTTGGAACTATTTGCTTTTTTTAGTAACAGACTTTTTGAAAATCGATTGTTTCTGAATCTGAACTTTTTTTCTTCTTTCTTGCGTTTTTATATTCTTTCTTCATGCATTGTATATCTTATCCCTGAGGTGTATGGTTATTTTTTATTCCTCTGAATGTGCTTTGTTAATGAATTTTATGAATTATGTCTCTTGAATGAACTAGTAAACCGATTTTGATAATAAATTTATTTATATATAGGAATTTTTCCTTCTTCCTAAGATTGTGAAGTGACTCAAGAATGTAATTCATGTTAATGTTACAAATGGCATAATGGCGTTTTGTTCTTTCATTATGAAAGAGAACGACTTTGTTGAGTACTTTAAATTCAAATAACTGTTTAAATATTTTAGTATAGTTAATTTGAAAATAGTAGTCTTCAGATTACCAGTTCTACAATTCCAAGGATAAGTGACCGATTTCCCACTAAGCAAATAAAATCCCTAGAACCGCTGGGATTGATTTAAATAATGCTATTAATTCAGTTACCAAACAAATTTATGAAATATACAAATTCAATGAATTATAAATTATTTGGATAATATTAACATTTTGTCAGGTATTATTGATAAAATTGTTCTTAACTGTTTCATTATATTCACCGTGTTATTACAGTATTTATAAATAACAAGTATCCACCTAAATACTATTTCAAAAGGGGAATTCAATTATGCGAAGTTAATTAATAAATAATGACATATGTATTTTCACAAAATTAACTCATTAACAACCAATTTTTTATTGAATTTTTGGTTAAATATATGCACAAAAAGTTGTGTAACAGTCTAATTATATTGAAATTGTTTTAGTGTGAAGCTGCTTGATATTTTTAAAAAAGGTATAGTTATAAAATGATCACTAAAATAAAAAAAAATAAAAGACCGAGTAAGTAACATAATGCTACTATAACTTCTAAATTACATTTTTATGTATGATATTTCATTATAATATAAAAACCAAACCAAAAATAGAATGCTTTTAATATGACAATTCTGTTCTGTTAAACTTCAGCTGAATTTGAAATTTGTTCGCTTGTAAAGAAACAAAGCACAGAATACACACTTTCTGCTACTCATAATACTGACCGTTATATATGAAATGAAACTAAATTGTTTGGTGTATCAAATACAATTTTGGCGCCAAGTGGTATACATAAAATTCCAAACTCCCCGAATGTGGCAGTTAATGGGTTGATGAAATAACATATTTTAGTTTAATTTTTTTATCAACATACTGATTAAGTTAAAAATATATTAACCAGTTGAAGGGTATCAAACGTGCTCGGCCTAGAGCCGCAAAATGTTTAAATCCGCTACTGTCAAGGATGCGGAACTTCAACAACTTGTTCAATAGACGACTTATCCCAGTTAAAACATCAGTTTTTAAAAATTTTTGATTACTATGCAAAATATAATCGTTAAGATGAGCTTCTATATTTCTGATGTCATATAACATCAGTATTTATATAACAGGATATTTTATTAATATTTATATAAATAAATGCAACGCACAATCTATAAATTATTCAATGGTTTCAGCAGAAGCATCAGTATCAATAAATTTATTTGCATGAGGAAATTTTTTTGTCAATGCTATAAAATTATTTAAAAATATAGTTGGTGCCAGGAAACAGAACCGCTACACTTATGTAAGTACCACATTAAAAGAGTTGTTTCTTCTAAATCCATTTTAAATATGCATTTGAGCAATAAAACGTTATAAATAACGGAGATCTTTGTTAATAAAAATAAATTAAAAGTAAAGAAAAGAAAGAAAACTTACTAGCCACAGATAAAACAGCAAAGTTATCTTTAACAGGTCAAACCGTTTTTAATCGGCAGTAAATTATATTAAAATATAAAATCCATTGTCTTATTTATAAGTAAAATTTCTAAGACCATTATATGATTAGAAGGATGTGTTTGTTTAGATTAATCTTCTAAGAGAGCAGAAACTTTTTCTATTCCATCAGGAGCACTAATAATAGTAATGGGGTTGATCTCTAGCTTTTTGACTAAATCTTCCGTGTAATTAACAGAAGTGGTTAGCTTTGTATCTCAGTCATGAGTTTGGTATGGCAACGATTAGATCAAGAGACCTAGTGGGACTCATTTTCCTTATACAGTTTATTACTATTTTTCTATACCTTTGATATCAGAAACATATCTTTACTGATAGATTTAGATGATATTTTAATACTCAAAGTACATTTATCTGATCATTGTACAGCTTGAATTATTTATCAGCAATGCATTGAAATAGTATAAAGTTTTTGAAAAATTTATAGTATGAGTTAAAAGTCTGATGAATTTTAAGTATCTTGTAATTCTATGTTTAGTGTTATTCTAATTTCGAGCAAAATGTGGTTTTCATATACAAAAAATATATTTGCAGAGTTATTTCTTGTTATATCATTGCCAAAGTTTTGAAAAAAATAATCAATACGCCACCATTAACATTTTATGACATTTATGGTTTTCATTTATAGAAAGGTTGCTAGTTTTTAGATTCTTCTTAAAATTGTCAAGCATATATAAGTGTGCAAATTATTTAATTGCCAGTGGGAAGTTCCATACAAAATATTTGGAAGCCTGAAAATTCTTTATTTTATTATAATTGGCTAAATAATTTTCATCATTAAATCTTTATTTTTTTTGAAGATAATAAAGTGCTGCTCAAAATTTAATTCTAAAAATGTCAAAAAATAGTAAAAAAAGAATTTTTAAAGAATTATAATTTCATTCGATGTCCTATCTTTGCTAATGACTGATTAATTGGCATAGGATTATTTTTTTATATTAATGACTATTTACTCGGTTATCTGAAAAAATTTTTTTTGAGTAGTTGCATTTTCATAAAACCACAATGGAACCGGAGTTATATAATACAAATATAAAAAAAATGGTTTAAAAAATCATTCAAAAGAGAAATGAGATTTCTCCACTCTCAATTTGAAGATTTTAAAAGATTATAACTGAAAGAAGTAATTAATCTCAACCTAATACATTCCTACGCACACATTTCGTAGTGCTTTTCTTTGAATAGAAATTAAAAATTACACTCAATGGCAATAACTGCTTTCCATCACATAAAAACAAAATTCAATATTTCTTGGATAACGAAATAAATTCGCTCCTTCAAAAAGCTGATTTCATTTTTTCTTTCCTTCTTGAACAATAGAAAAGCGGATTCTTTGCATCTTGTCTCTTATTCTGTTTTGCCGAAGGAAACCCGAAATCACTTTTCTGTATCCCTTTATCCTTCCCCGTCTCTTCTTTACGGTTCTTTTTTTCCCTGGTACGGGTGTTTCTTTGTAAAAAGATTGAATAGAGGAGCACACACATAGGCAGTGTATTTACTCCAGTCCTGCAGATGATACAACGCGACGTTATTAATTTATCGTCAGAATGCTGTATTTTTTCTTTGTATTTGTAGTTTTTGATTTCCTTATTTAGAGTGCGTTTTTATGTAGGGGAAAAATTGATTCCTAATGAGAAATGAAACAGGTAGCCAGTTGCGGAAGGGAAAAATATTCGTTCCTTTTTACCAATTGCGGGTTTCAAAGGCTCTCTTATCCGAGGAAATTGGTAGTAAAGTAGGAGAATAAATGATGTATCTGTACAATCTTATTTCCTTCATTAGATTTATGTTTCTACAGAATACTTATGGTAGGCCCTACATCTAATAATGGGCTTTCATGGCTTGTATATGTAACTTATATTTCATTATGACTTTCTTAGAAAATTCTTGAGAATGTTCCTAGTTTAGGGAGATACTTTTTAACATGCTATATTTTATTTTGCTCCAATTATTCTTTTTACCTTTACTAGCCGCCTTTGGCGATCAGCTTGTTCGCCTAAATTATAAACTTTTTAGTTCTGTTAAATATTAATGGGATATGCATATTAAAAAAAATTACCTTGTTATTTGATCCAATCGAAAAACATGAATTTAATTGAATAGGTCAAACCAAATTATTGCGGTGGCAAATTTAAAAAAATGTATTTGCCACGAAATTGAAGCGGAAGTGAAAATCCTATTTTGGAATTAATATCCAAAGAAAATATTTTTTTTTTAATTTTAATTTTAGCATTGGCAAAACACGCGACTAAATAATTTGATGATGATTTTAATTTCATAACATTAAAAGTTAACTGTTTCAGATTGTGTATTACATTAAAAAATTTATTGGAAATGAAGAAAACATTGTATAGAATAAATTGATAAAAAAATAAAATTTCTTTTTAAATCTTAATTTTAACATTGGCAAAAGACACGACTAAATATTTTGATGGATGATTTGAATTTAATGGCATTGAAAATTAATTGTTGCACATTGTGTATTACATTAAAAAATTTAGTTAAAATAAAGCAAACTGTGTGCAGAAATAAAATTGATATCACGAAAAAAGTAATTTATTTGAGTTTCAGATAATGCAAAAAAACCATTTTTGTGAAATAATAATAGTTTTGGAAAATATGGTTATTAATTTCATAACGATTATCAAT